>CM031088.1:1194944-1772911 GCA_018257905.1 Gillenia trifoliata | reverse complement strand
AAATCGTTTTTCGAGCCAGTTTTCGCTAAAATAATATTATTTTTGGGTTCTTTATTATATAAGGGTTTTATTTATTTATTTTAGGGATGTTTTAACATTTTTCCCTAATATTAAATAGGTAATTCTACGACTCGACGCTTCGAGGAGGGCAACACCGAGGGGGATTATACTCCCGAATACTTGTGAGTGAACTTTGGTTTTATTAAATGATTTTTATGCTTTGAAATAATTATGGCTTTGATATAATTATGGTTTTAAGTAATTTTTAAGGCATGAATATATATATGGATATATATTATGAAATGGTTTATACTATGATTTCGCTTATGCATAAATACATTGGTATTTAATATATGGTTCCAAATGAATAAAACTATTTATGCAAGGTTTGAATATTTGGGAAATTACGAAATATATGATATTCTTCATTCTTTTCACATGATGTATATTGGTATGTTTTCAAACACACTTGGTATGCTTTTACTACGTTGTAGTACCGTCTCACGGCTGTAGGACAAGTCTCACATGTTTGGGTCACACGCATTGTACTCCAGGGGTATTGTCTGGTAAATACCTTAGTACAAACTTGTCTTACATTTATGTGTATTTTTGGGGAAAGGCCCCACGACGTAAGGACTTGGGTGTGACGCGCTATTGCGCAAGTGCTTACATGTGTGTGGTACTAGGAGTACAAATTGATTGATAACGTAAAGTGCTTGTACGGGGATTGAGAGGATGTTCCTCAACACGTACATGGGTGATTGCACATATACCCTGTGTTGGTTTTCTTTTTTATATTATTGATATATATATATATATATATATTGCGGATTGATTTATGGAAATTTGAACGGTTATTTACAGATTTTATGTTGAAATATGTTTCCAGTTATACGTATAAAGTATGTTTTGACTTATACTACGGTAGTATAATTTTACACCTATACTGGATTTCAAACAGGGGGTTACTACGTTGAAAAGAGAAAAGTATTTAGAAAACTTTTATTTTTTGTCCACTCACACCTTTTGCTTTTGCGCCCTCTTTAGGACATAGGAGCAGTGCGTCTGGTCAAGTCAGGGCATACGATTGGCAGCTCTGAATCCTTCCCGACAATGTAGGGATTTATCTTATTCAGTTTCTTTAATAATATCCATCCCTGTTATGGATAGAGATTCTAGGAACTTGACTTTATATTTTGTTTCTGTTGCTTCCATTTAGTACGCTCTGAACCTTGTGCATATTGATATTATTTTCCACAAACTAATTGACTGTTTAAATTGCATAAACTAAGTGTTGTCATGCATATAATGGCTTCGTCAATTACGAGTGTCGGCCAGCACGCCTGAACTTGGTATCCACGTGGGTATCGAAGGTGGGGTGTGTTAGATGTGCTAATTTCTCTCTACAGTTGGTTGTGTTAAAAATCAATTTTTATTTTTTTAACTTCAATATTCTCAGGTAGATTTAAAGAAAGTAGCAACTGAGGGGGAGTTGACAATAGTTGGTAGTAATGATGTGCTTACAATTGCATTGGGAACTCCCGAGCATGGGGGACGAGTAAGAGGTGTTGGAGGGTATGTGAAACCAAGTACATTCTTTAACTTCCCCAAGTGTGATGCAAAATATATAAGCACACAAATTTAACCCTCTTGTTATCAATTGTAGTAAGGAATGTAAGTAGGGATCGTTCTAGGCCGGGGATTAGGAGGGATTGCTAAAACACTTGAAACTGACTAAAAAACGTAAAACAAAGTGTAAAACACTAAACTAGACTCAAAGAACTCAAAACAGCACAAACAAGCTAAAAGACTCAAATCTGCCACTAAGAGTGAATTTGGACGAAAATAGGTTTTGACTTGGTTCAAAACACTTAAAAACACAACTAAATCAGTTTCTAACTAATATGACTCAACAAAGTAAAAGGGGATTTAGTTTTGACGAATTTGAAAACAAAACAAACAGATTGTAAACTAAAACAGATTTTTGGACGAAATTGGGTAAAACTATGGATGATAGGCTAGCTAGGAGGTTCTTCTCCACACATGACACACTTGCAAACAAAACGATTTCCAGTTGCTTTTCAATAAACCATGAATTCTCAACACCCCAGATTAATTAGGTACGCTTAAATTAACCCTCAGATTTTCCTTATGTCATTGAATTGGATGGAAAGAGCGCACTGCAATCAAATTATTCTTCAAAAGCTCCCTACATGAAAGCGCATAATAGAGATACAATCAAAGATCATTACGTTCCATGAAAATCATAAGTATTGACGAGGCACTCGTAACTATGAAAGCGCATGATACTTATGCCAAGAATTTACTTAACACGATTGTGACTAGCAACCTTTACTACTTGTGAATATAAGTTCATCGCGATTAGGTGAAACTCCCTTATATCCTAGCATCAGATTTATGCATGTAAATTAAGCGTGCACTCTCAACCAACACACACAACTCAATTTTAATTCAAATAGATAAGTAAGTTGAATTCACAACTTATGAACCACAACTGGAAGTAATCAAATTATATTGCAAGCATGAACATGGTTTCGAATTCCCCCTCTAGCTAAGAGGGGTTTAGTTCCTGATAATCGCAAAGCAAAGATAAACAAATTTATTCATTGAAAACACAAGAAAGAAAACACCTAAACGCTCCAGCGATCCAAACTGAATAGCAAGCACGTCCACGAACTTTCCTCCTTCCTCTTTGTTGCGGCACAAGGCTTGGGGTCAGGTTTTGGGTGGTATTTGTATAGAGGAATGGATGGGAGATGGTATGATGGTGTTTAGGATGGGTGAGGGGTACGGCAAGGTCAGGAATTATGGAAGAATGGTGGAGATGGTTGCGGCAGAGAGCAAGGGATGTGTTTTGGTGTGAATTTGTCAATAGTTGAGTATGGATGTGTAGAATGGGTCCCCTCCCTAAGGTGCGGCTAAGGCTTGGTATTTAAAGGCTTTAGGGTAAATAAAACCCTAACTTATTTTGGATAATAGAAATAAAGTCAAAATACTCCTAGAATAGGAAAACAAAATCAGAATCCAAGGGAAAAAAAAGCTAAGATAATCATCAAAGGGAAAGAAAATAAAGGGAAATGGATTTCCTATGTGGCAAGGAAAGAAAATCAGATTTCCTTGCTGATTTGGGTCCTAATTTGTGTTTAATTGTGCGGCAAGGAAGGGTAAGTGATGAGGAAGGTGCGGCATTGGTTGCCTCCCAATCCGACTAGGACTTTTTTTCCTGTTTCAACCTTCCGTTACTAAAACAGCGATAACTTTTTCCAGAAGAATCAGAATCGTGATCTGTAAAATCCCGTAGAAACTAGACATCCAGAGATTTCCAACCATATATGGCACGACACGTAATTCAGCCTGAGGAAATCTAGGTGCTCTGTCGAAGTAGGCAGTTATGCATAGCACAGTCCAACTTCCACTCGGATTTCACATTCTTGCAATCTGTTTGTCCTCCTAACTTCTATACTCTTAAGCACATTCCTAGCCTCATATGAACTTCAAACACGTCTAGCCATCATGCTCCAAACATGTGCTATCCATTCCAAGCCCAACTTTGCTCCAAAAAGCTCCAAAATGCACCTTTATGCATACTTCATCCTTAGAACCTGAAATTGCATGAAAATAAATTAAAACACTATAATAAACAGAAACTAGCTCAATAAATGCAAGGAAAGAAGCTAACAAAGTCGCATAAATATGCTCCTATCAAAGTGTCGGATGGAGAGTTTTAAGAAAGTGCTTGAAGAAGAGAGAGAGAAAGCAACAGAGAAGACAAAAGAGATAGTGTTAGAGGAGCGCCAATTTTGGATTAATTGGTTTCATGATTTAGAGGCAAAATTAGAAGCTAAGGGAGAGGGACCAAGTGCTCCAATCATAGGTAAAGCTCCTGGCACTCCTCCTGGCCCCTATACTGGTGAACACGGATCTGATAAAGCAAGCTGCAACACAAAAATTCCTAATGTGGTTGATGAGGTGCCAACAAATATGAAGACTGTGGATTGGTGACCAAAATCTAGAAATAAGTTCAGCTGACACACCCCGCCCTCGAAATCCACGTGGACCCCGAGTTTGAGGCGTGCTGGTCGACACTCGCAAGTGACAAAGCCATTGTATGCATGACAACACTTAATTTAAACTATTCAACCGTCAAATAGTTTGCGGAAATCTTTACAAATATGCACAAGGTTCAGAGCATAACTAATATAAAGCAACGGAAATAAAGTATAGAGTCAAGCTCCTAAAATTTCTATCCATAACAAGGATGAATATTATTAAAGAAACTGAATGAAAGATAAATCCCTACATTGTTAGGAAGAAATCAGAGCTGCCAATCAGATGCCTCAACTTCACCAGATGCACCGCTACTAAGTCCTGAAGGGGGCGCAAAAACAAAAAGGTGTGAGTGGACGAAAAATAAAGTTTTCTAAACCCTTTTCTCTTTTCAACATAAGAACCCCCTGTTTGAAAATCAGTATAGGTATAAAATCGTACTACCATAGTATATGTCAAATCATACTTTATATGTATAACTGAAAAGTAGATCTCAAAGTATAATCTGTAAAGAACCATTTATAATTCCAAAAGTCATACCTCAATATAGATCCATAAGTATAATAAAGAAAACCAATATAGGATATATGTGCGATCACCCATGTACGTGTTGAGGAACCTCATCCCAACCCTGTACAAGCACTTTACGTTATCATTCCATTTGTACTCCCAGTACCACACACATGTAAGCACTTGCGCAATAGCGCGTCACACCTGAGTCCTTACGTTGTGGGGCCTTCCCCAAAAAATAAACATAAACGTAAGACAAGCTTGCACTAAGGTATTTACCGGACAATACCCTTGGAGTAGAGTGCGTGTGACCCAAACATGTGAGACTTGTCCTACGACCGTGAGACGGTACTACAACGTAGTGAAAGCATACCAAGTGTGTTTGAAAACATACATATATACATCATGTGTATAAATAAAGAATAACATATACTTCATAATTTCACAATTTATTCAAACGTTGCATAAGTAGTAGGGATGGGCACTTGGAACCGAAAACCGAAACCGAAACACGAATCGAATCGAACCACACCGAAAAGGTTTGGTTTTACAGTTTTGAAATGGTTTCGGTTTCGAAACCGAACCGCGATAGAGAAAACGGTTTGGTTTCGGTTTTGGGTTTTCAAAACCGCACCGAAGCCGAAACCGCACATAAATGTTTAAGTTTTAATTTGAAACTCATCTTCGATTCTTCATCTTTTCCTTCTTCTTCTTCGATTCTGAAACTCGCTGTGCTTGCAATTGCATCTCTGCCCCTGCGTAGTGCGTGCGACCTGGCTGGCTGCTTGCATCTCTGCGACTGCAGAATTGCTTGTTTATGCTGCAGAATGGCTGCTTGCATCTTTGCCTCTGCGTAGTAGCTAGTGATTAATTTATTAAGAAGGTATTTGTAGGTTTATGCTGCAGAATTGCTTGTTTCGTTTGCTTTCTCTCCCTCAGTCCCTCTCTTTGTTCTCCAACAAAACAAAGACCCAAGTGATGCGTTTCTGTTAAGGCGATCAATATCAGGTAAAATCAACTCAATCTGTGTTATTGCATTCCCAACTGCATGCGTCTTGCTTTTCCAAACGCCTAATATTCTGCTTGGAGATTTTATATTTGCAATTATCTAGTTTTCGACCGGCAACGTTTTTGGCATTCATATGAATATTGAATCATCTGTAGCTTTTGGAATCTCCCGGGTGGATCCTAGCAAACATTTTGATCACTGGGTGTATCTATGTTTTGTTGAAATTCATGCCTGCCAAGTGTTTGTGATAATGCCTAGTACAAGCAACTTAGGAATAATATGAGCAAATGAAGGCTTTCACTTCAGTTGTATACAAGAGTCTTAACATGTTAGATGGATAAGTTATAATGGTTTCTGTGGTTGGATTTCGTTCCCCACAGTTTCTGCATAAGTCTGTGATGAAATGCACTCGTTAATCTCTTTTTTATATATATGTAGCCAAATTTCATGTTTTTCTGGGAAAAAGTTGAGATGCATTTTCTCAAAGATCTGAACGATTATTTTTCTAAGACAATACTTGTAGACTTGTAGTTGTATGTTGCCTTGATGTTGGCAGACCCCTCTGGCAGAAAAATTGACAGAAACCGAAACCGAAACCGTTTGAAACCGCACCGAACTGAACCAAACGGTTGGGTTTCATTTCGGTTTTGGCTTCAAAACCGCACCGAACCGCACCGCAAAAAGTTTCGGTTTCGGTTGCGGTTTCACTCGAAACCGCACTGAACCGCACCGCGCCCACCCCTAATAAGTAGCATAAATATCAATATCTTTATGTTTATCCAAAACCATGTACAAACTATTTCATAATATATGTAAACATGCTTCAAAAAAATAACTTAAAATCATGTATATACTATATATATTTGTAAGCATAAAAATCATTTAATAAAACAAAAGTCCACTCACTAGTACTCGGGAGTATATTCCCCCTCGGTGTTGCATTCCTCGGAGCGCCTAGTCGTAAGATTACCTATTTAATATTAGGGAATAATATTAAAAACATCCCTAGAATAAATAATAATAACCCTTGAATAAAAAGAATCTAAAAATAACATTATTTTAGCGAAAATGAGCTCGAAAAATGATTTTCGGGACCCGAAAACCTTCCCGCCGCCGTGTGCCACCGCATGCCGGGAAACGCCCGGACGCTCCGCCACGCGCTGGCACGTGTCGCCACGAGCTGGCACGCGCTTGCTGACGTCATCACCGTTAAAGTCAACGGCGTCAGTCAAAGTTAACGGAATATACCTTTTCTGACGGAATATGCTGACGCTGTCAGGAATATTCCGTTACCGTGACGGAATATTCCATCTCCTTCAACCTCTCGCCGGTCGCCAGAGCCGCCGCCGCTGTCGGCCGCCGTCTGGTTCGCCAGAATCTGGAAAAAATTTCCAAAACTTCAAACAATCATATCTTCTCCATTCCTTAGCCAAATTCCACGATCCATATATCAAAATGAAGGTATTGAAGAGTAGAATATTTTCATATCAAATTGGGGCCGGAAAAATGGCCGGAGATGGCCTGAAATTGGCCGGAAAGCTTCGAACAAACCCTAAATTCGTTATACTCCAAAACTGCACCAAAATTCACATTCTTTATATGGAATTGAACCTACTCAATGTGATAAAACCAATGGGAATGGTCTCGAGGCTTACCTAGGTCAAAATTGTCACGAACTTCGATGAACATTTTATCATTTCCGTTTCGATATCGGTTTGGCCGATTTGGTTCGAGTTTGAAGATTCTGAAATCACAATCTCGTCCAGAATGACGAGACGATCGTAACGACAATGGTTTTGTGTGGTGGTTTGATGGTTTTGTGATTCAACAAAAGTCTAGGGTTTCTTTGTATATTCTGTAAGCTTCGGCCGAGAGAGAGAGAGAGAGAGAGAGAGAGAGAGAGAATGAGATCGGGGAGAGAGAGACAGCTGCAGAGCAGCTAGGTCAAATCCCCCAAACCCTAATTAACACACGGGTGTGAAAATTACTAAAATTCCTCTGAGCTTTAAAGTTCTGTAAAACCTTCATTTTAACTCCAAATTGAGTTTCGCTAACGTCCACGTGTTCGTATCGACGAGTACTACTTGAATATGTAAAGGAAATAATTTTCACATGTCGTTTTGAAAAGGTCAACAAAAGTCAACATTTGTTCACTAGGGGTATTTTGGTAACTTTACATGAAATTTTGGGACGGGTTGTAACATCAGAAGTTAAGCTTAAGAAAGTATGTATTATCATTCTCCTCTCTTTTCTGTTTGCACTTTAGTACATCTCTTCTATAGCTAGGAAATTTAATTAAACCATTTAAACATGTTTGTAGGTGGATGGAGTAGAATGTAGTTTGGCGGTAGGCCCCATCGACCATATTGTTGCACATGCTAGAATAGTTGAATGTAATGCTGCCAACCCAACTATTCATTATCGGCCTTTGGGAGAACGGAATATGAGAGTGTCTATATATCGTGCACTTGATAGTGAAGCTCACCTGCCCTTCCCGGTGATTGGAGAAGCAGAGACTGTTGGCAAAGCCATTGGTTTTATAGTATCTTGGCCAAAGCATCTTGTTGTATTAGGGACAAAAGAGAATCGTGTTGTATTAGGAAAGAAAGAGGTACAAATATTCTATCTATTCATAAACTTATTATTCTTAATCTGTGAATGCTTTATAATTAGTAGATTTTTTGTTTTTTGTTTTCATATGAGAGAACTAACATATTTGATTGCCTTAACCTAGAAATCGCAGAAGAAAGAAGATAGGAAGGCAATAGATGAACACCTAGTCATAGATGTGCACTCACTGCCCTAGGCATTGAAAATGTCTTACTTTTATCCAAGAGACTCATTGGATGAGGATAAAGGGAAGTATATTCAACTCACAATGGAGGAGGAAGTATTTGGTTATGTTCGTAAATCTTGTATCTTCCGCAATGATATAATGAGCTTTTATGCCATGAAAGAGATTTCTGCCCACTGCATTGTACTGTACATGAGGTATCTACATTAAAAAACATCACGTCTTCCATATCAAAATCAGCATCTTTAGTTCAATCTATGCAAACTATTTGGTTGTTTTTTGCATCTTTTATTAATTTTTCAAGTTTTGAATAGAAAAGCTAATTCATCTTATTAATTAGGTACCTATATGATGTGCTGGAAAAAACAAACATGTTAAGAATGGTTGGTTTTGTTGACCCTGCTCTAATTAGTGCAAATGGGTGTGATAGTGTGGAAGACCGATCACGTAAAATTGCTACCGGTATCTCAGACGCTTGTAATGATCATATCTTTTTTATTCCTTGTAATTCTAGGTAAGCTTGTGATTCAAAACTAGTTCGTTAATTCTCAATGTGTACTTGGTACATTGATAAGGATATTCTCATGAGCAGCCACTACACCACAAGTGCTCATTTATAACACTAGACTATAGCACTTTTACACAAATGCTATTAAATATATTAGATAATTTGATTTTAAAAATAAAAAAAAACTGAAAAACGCTATTACAGTAAGCGCGGCCCTTTTGCGCGCCTACTAAAAATTAGAGCGGGCAACAAAATCTTTTCCACTTCTCAAACAGTCTCACCCTCACGATAAACCAAAAAAGGAACCTAAGTCATTCTGCTCTCTCCTCCAAAATCGTTTTAATTTTTTCTCGTGCATAGAACCACCAAGTTCATGGACTCGAATGGCTTTGACCATCTTTGTTGGCGATACTGCTTTCTATGTACGAACTAATTTCTGGCCAAAAGTGTAATTTCTTGTTACTCACTATTCAGGAACGGCCTGTTTGGCGCAAATTCCATCTACTCCCTGTTCTCGCGAAGGTTATTTGCTCGCAAATCTATCTGCTCTCGTTGTCACATTGAGAAAGGTAAAAATATATGATCTTTCTCTATGTGTTGTGAATCGAATGATTTTTGTTTTGCAATTGGATTTGGGGTTTAATTGCTTGGGTATTGAATTGTGAAACCCTAATTATTGTATATATTTCCCCAATTTGTTTCTATTCCCCCAAATCCTTGTTTTCCTTTCGAAGTGGAACTTCCTAGAATTCTGAGTTTATTTTTATTTTGAATGATTTCTGTTTTGCAATTGGATTTGGGGTTTTAACTTGGGTATTGAATTGTAAACCCTAATTATTGTATATATTTCCCCAAATCCCTGGTTTTCCTTTCGAAATTGGAACTTCCTAGAATTCTGAGTTTAATTTAATTTTGATTATGTTTTGAATTTGGCATGAGATCTATATGGAATTTCATTTCATTTTTATTTTTACTTTTGTTGTTTAGGGATAAGTGGTTTCGCTAATGTGTTGATCATACTTGTTGGAATTAATTGGAAGGGAAGTGGATTGTGATATAGCAACAGGTTCTCTTCTATCCCAATACTTTTTGATAATTCTTAGATGATTTTATTACTTAATATTTGTATTAAGTGCTTGTACTGAATATAGCAACAGGTTCTCTTCTATCCCATGAGAACGGCAAAAGAATATTCCTAACGGCGTCGGAATATTCCGTCCAGAAAAGGTATATTCCGTTAACTTTAACGGTGCTGACGTTAGCAGGCGCGTGGCTGACGTCAGCAAGCGCGTGCAGGCGCGTGACACGCGTGGGGGACACGCGCCAGCGCGTGGCGACACGTGCCAGCGCGTGGCCGCCACTCTCCGGCGCGTCCGGCCATTTCCCGGCGCGTGAGGCCACCCCCCGGCGCGTGGCGGCGCGGCCGACCGTTTCCCGACGCGTGCGGCGGCGCCGGCGGCAGTGGACGGTGGCGGTAGGGTTTTCGGGCTCCGGAAATCGTTTTTCGAGCCCGTTTTCGCTAAAATAGTATTATTTTTGGGGTATTTTTCTATAGGGCCTATTTTAGTTTATTTTAGGGAAGTTCTAATTTGTTCCCTAATATTAAATAGGTAATTCTTCGACTCCGCACACCGAGGAGGGCAACACCGAGGGAGATTTCACTCCCGATCACCTGTGAGTGGACATTTGCTTTATTAAATGGATTTTATGTTTGAAATTAAATATGATTTTGATTTATATACGGTTTTAAATGGCTTTGAACCATGTTTACTTATATATATTTAATTATAAATATATATACTTGTTGATAAATGTTTACACAACCATATTTGTTTTATTTATGGTATATATCTTGGGAAATGGATTTAATTGGTGATTGGGATTATTTATCAAGTATGATTATACTTTATGAAATAGTTTACACTATGATATTACTTCCGCATAAATACGAATTGATATAGTTATATGGTTTTGAGGGAAATATTTATTTATGCAATACTTGATATTTGGGAATTATGAATGGGATTTTGGCTCCTATATCTATACACATGAGTATGTATGTATGTTTTCAAACACGCTTGGTATGCTTTCACTACGTTGTAGTACCGTTCTCATGGCCATAGGACAGTTCTCACATGTTTGGGTCACACGCACTGTACTCCACGGGTATTGTCCGGTAAATACCTTAGTGCAAGCTTGTCTTACGTTTATTGTTGTTTATGGGGAAAAGGCCCCACTACGTAAGGACTCGGGTGTGACGCGCTGCGGCGCCAGGACTTACATGTGTGTGGTACTAGGAGTACAAATGATTGGATAACGTATTGGACTTGTACAGTGATTGAGAGGCTGTTCCTCGACCCGTACATGGGTGATCGCGCATATACCCTGTGTTGGTTTTTCGATTATATATATAAATTGGAATTATTAATTGTGATTTACGAATATTATACTTTTATGCGTTTCAGTTATACTCATAAAGTATCTTTTGAACTATACTATGATAGTATGTTTTCGACGATTATACTGGATTTCCAATAGGGGTTAATATGTTGAAAAGAGAAAGGTTTTGCGAAAACTTTGATTTTTGTCCACTCACACTTTTGTTTTTGCGCCCCCTTCAGGACATAGTGATAGTGCATCCGGCGAGGTCGAGACTTTTGCATGGCAGCTCTGATCATCCATCCCGACCATGTAGGGATCTACCTTTTCTTTCAGTTTCTATAATAATATCCATCCCTGTTATGGATAGAGATTCTAGGAACTCAGTTTCTCATTGTTTTCCGCTGTTTCAAAATTAGTACGCTCTGAACCATATGCATATTGACATTGAATTCCCCAACTTAATAGTATTTTAATTTTGTTTCCACTAAGTGTTGTCATGCATTTAATGGCTTCGTCACTTACGAGTGTCGGCCAGCACGCTCGCACTCGGTATCCACGTGGGTATCGAGGGTGGGGTGTGTCATGTACGGCTTAGTTTTGAATATAATTATATCCTTCTAGTTCTCGTTTCCCTCATCACAGTCGTCCTGGCCTTATTCTCATTGATAGACAGGCCCTATACATAATAAGAATGCATAAGTCTTCTACAAAAATTCATCAAACATTGCTAATAATCCAAGACGGAATTGTGCATATAAAAATACTACAACAATATCTCAACTACATATCTGGGAGCTTGCTCTAAATGAAAGGCATACTAAAGATGCCTTGGGAATTTCGAATTTGCTAGCTTCAACAACATTTCCATTCCCATTGGAGCTAACGGGCAACTTCATTATTTTTCCATCAGAGTAGTTCACTTCTAAGTCAGGAAACTTTATAGCTGCTGTTGCAGGACTATGGTTTTATTTGCCACAAAAATCTACACACAGAAGCTAAAATTTTACATTTCAAACTTAAATAAAAACTGAAAAAGACATGACTGAAACTTGCTTTTTAGTGCACATAGTAAGAGTATGCTTCCTCCTGAAGGCTATATTAATACTACCAGTTAGTACTACTTATCAACCCAATTCCAAATTTTGAAAAAGGAAAAAGTAATTCCCTTCATCATGAAAATGTACCAGGTTGATCATTCCAAACCAGAAAATGAACTATGGATACAAAATCACATTTTAAAAGTCAGCAAATTTGCACCGGGTTGATCGCAGTGCTTCCATACCTTACGACCGTGTTTCATAAGCTCTGACAGATCAGCAAAATACCCCCTATTCAACTCATATGCACTGCCCTAAATTACAGGCAAGATACAAGGTAAATGAGTGGAATAAAGATTACATCTTTAAAGACATGGGCTGCCTCTTTCGGGCCTCAAAATCAATATTGGTTAGCAAAATACGTGAGGCACCAAATGAAAAGGAAAGACTTAAACTTTGTCTAGCAAACATAAAGCAGCCTTTAGAATGGAAGAAGTTTGTGAATGCAAAAACAAGTGTTGCATTTAAGGTATTTGTAAAGTATTTATTCTACCTTTTATTTAGGAGTTTGATAACTTTTATTTGGCTGAATTATATATTACATTTGACAGGCTAAAAGTGAAAAGTTCAAACATATAAGGCCAAACAAATCCCGCACACATGTAGTCGGAAGGGAATGGTTCGACTAGCTGCTGAAATGGTAATATTTATCATGCTTAAGTTTGATTGGAAAAAGTTATTTATTAGTGTGATCATTGATATTATATTACCATTTGTTGTAGAGACAAAAAAGCACAAACCCAGCTTCCATCTCTAGGGTTAAAGTATGGATCAAATCACGTACAAAAAAAGATGGTAAACCTGTGAACACAACAGTTGCTGAAACTATTGTAAGTAATATTTCTCTAAAACTTTTGCTTTTACATTCCAATGATATGTACAGTGGTAGATACTTATTTAATTTTTTCATAAATCAATCCCTTTAGAAAAAGATGGAAAAAATTGAAAGTGCCTCACCGTCATCTTCAACAACTAGTGTGAAAGAAGATGCTATTTCTAAAGTACTTGGTTGTGATTCTAAGGGACGACTAAGATGAATGGGTAAGGGAATGAATATTACTAAATTAGCTTTCATACAATTGAGGGACAAGCATGTGGCTCAACTTCAAGATCAACAAAATGGAATGCAAACCCAAATAGCTCATTTAACAGCCTTAGTTGAGAGCTTCATGAAACAACAGGCAAGTAACACATTCAAGACAACCTTTATATGATCCCTTTAATAAAGTTTCCTACTTAGTTTATTAATTTGAATAAAAAAAAATTACATTGTAGGGTCAGACCATTGGGGAAGAGGATAATCTATCTTCGCCGTCGGTAAAATACTTATTCTCATTTCATTTCATATTATTTATACCTAACCACAAAGTTGTAACTATATTACTTTATTTTCATGTTTGGATGGCTATTAGAGTGAATACTAATGTAAACATAAAGTGCAAGCTGCTAGATTGGGTTGGATCAGGAGAAATAGTTGCTGAAGGACGTTGGTCTTTAAGTGATTCAGAAGTTCTTGTTAATGATATACCGCTTGGACCGAATGCGATGAAAGTTTTGATAGATATAGTTAAGCAACCTGAAGCAAGTTTGTGGAGGTCTGCATGTGATATGCATTATATTGAAGAAGCTAAGGGTTGTTCAGTTGCATGGCCTGCTGAAAACGTTATCATGGACACAAGGAAACCAAGCGGGGGAACATGACAATATATCTACTCCATTGGTAAATACTAACTCAACCATGCATTATATTCAACATGTTAATTTATAATGTGATAATATGAACCTTATAATGTTAATTTAGATGTTTCTTTATTTTTAATGTTTGGTTGGTTTCTAGAGTGTGAAAACTACCTCAAACATTACATGCAAGTTGCTAGATTGGTGTGAATCAGGGAAAATAGTTGCTGAAGGGCGTTGGTCTTCAAGTGATCCTAAAGTGCTTGTAAATCATATACCTCTTGGACCTAATGCTATGAAAATTTTGGTGGATTTAGCAAAGGAACCTGCATCATTTTTGTGGAGGCCAACATCTAATATGCATCGTATTAAAGATGCTATTGGTAGCACAATCGCATGGCCTGCGGACAAGGTTATTATGCACATGAGTCAGCAAAGCAGTGAACATGAAAATACTTCTCCAACTGTAAGATAATGATTTAACTTACATTATTTTCTATATTAAAATGTGAAAATATCATTATGAATTTGTAATTCATAGTTGGTGGTTTTTTTTTTTTCTGTATTTGATTGGTTTATCTCAGTACTAGCTCCAAGAACAAGTGCAAATTGCTGGATTTGGGTGGGTCAGGGGAAATAGTAGCTGAAGGTCGTTGGTTTTCAAGTGATCCAGACCAAGTTGTTCATCATATTCCTCTTGGATATAATGCCATGTGTGTTTGGGTTGATATAGTAAAGAAACCTGAAGCTGATTTATAGAGGCCTAATTCTGAAATGAACTCCATCGAAGAAGCTATTGGCAGCAGAGTAGCATGGCCCGCTGACAAAATTGTTATGCCATAATAGCATGCAGGTTAGTGTTTATACATCCAATTACATCTTTCAATTTCAATTCCTCAAAATATAAAAATAAAAATTCAATATTGTTCCCTAAAAAGCAATAACACTGAATGTTGGAGCCAACTTCATATTATTGTTCAACTTATATTATGTATGGTCTTGGAATTTGGTTGCTGTCACATCCCGGACCGACTCCGCCGTAACACGATATTGTCCGCTTTGGGCCACGCCCTCACGGTTTTGTTTTTGAGAACTCACGAGCAACTTCCCAGTGGGTCACCCATCTTGGGATTGTGCTCCGGCCCAAACTTGCTTAACTTCGGGTTGGAGTGGAATTACAGCCGAGTGAGCTCCCAAAAGGCCTCGTGCTAATTGGAGGTGGGCATGTACATATAAAGGCACATCACCCCCTCTCCGTTGGTCGATGTGGGATATCTCAATCCACCCCACTTAAAGGGAACGGCGTCCTAAACGGCACATGTGCGAGCGGCATGTGGCTTTGATACCATTTGTCACATCCCGGACCATTCCGCTAGTAGCCGCGATATTGTCCGCTTTGGGCCATGCCCTCGGTTTTGTTTACGAGAACTCACAAGCAACTTCCCGGTGGGTCACCCATCTTGGGATTGCTCCGGCCAAACTCGCTTAACCCGGAGTTCCGATGGAATCCAAGACCGGTGCTCCCAAAAGGCCTCGTGCTAATTGGAGGTGGGCATGTACATATAACCCCTCTCCGTTGGTCGATGTGGGATATCACAGTTGCTTGGTTGATCCACTTACATTATGTCGATAATAATCTCTATTGTTGAAATTATGGTTCATATTTATAGTGGCAATTATATGTCTCATGCTCCACTTATATTATGTTGATAGTAATCTCTATTGTTGGAATTATGTTTCTTATTTATAGTGGCAATTATATGCCTCATGATCACAAAGACAGTTCAACAAGTGTATTCTTATTTTTTTTTCTTCTCTTTTGGACAGATTGGAGGCTCAGTATTTGTCAAGGATTCATGTTTTTGTTCTATAAAACTCAAACTTATTTATAGGCAAATGAGCCAATTTTGAGATTTATTCAATTTTATGTTTGTTATGTGCTCAAGTAATCAGATGCTTTGTTATGGTGGAACAAGTGAACTTTGACTCCTCTCATTTAATGAGGTCTATGTATGTTACTCTTTTGAGATTTTGTAAAATGGTTTACAGTTAATTTAGAAACATTTGTCCTCTAATACTATGGAATAGCATGGAACACAAATATTTATGAAGCAAAAAACCTACAATTGTAACGTTTTATAGCATTTCCAAATGTCATTATCTGTCCATTCACAACACTTTTGGAAATACTATAAAACAAACCACAACACTTAAAAAAAAACGCTATAAAAGATCACAGCACTTCAGAACACGCTATAAAACAAACAATAGCACTTCAGAAAACGTTGTGCTTTCCATGTACAATTCTATCATCTATTCAATTACAACAGTTCAGAAACGCTATAAAAAATAATCCATAACGCTTTGAAAACGCTGTGATTACTATATATAATAGCGTTTCTAAAACGCTATAATAGAATGATTTTAGATAGCGCTTCAAAAACGCTATGAAAAGCCCTGGACCTACCATAGCGTCGGCTGACATAGCGTTTTTTAAAACGCTATGGTAGCTTAATATAGCGTTTTCGGCACGCTATAGATGACGATTTGTGGTGTAGTGAGCAAACATTGGACATTGACGATTATTAATCCGTGCAAAGGAATTGTTTATTTCATGGACCCATTAAAGCGCCGCTTGACTGGAGATGATTGGAAATCGGTAATCGATAAGTACGTATTTGTTCCATGAATAAATTAGTACTTTGGTTATCAATATGTGGTTGATAGAATATTGATGAATGATTGTTGTTTTGATGCAGTGGATTAAAAATATTTAACACTTAGTAGAAATATCCACAGTGATTCAGTGGAAATATTTGGCGGTGTGTTACCTTTGCCTATATATCATGAGATTGCAAACTTATTGTAATTTACATGTGGTTGTGGATTGTATTAATGTTTTATCTTGTTTAGGGTGTTCCTCAACAACCAACTAACAAGGAGTGTGGCTATTTTGTTATGCGTTATATGAAGGAAATAATTGAAGATGGATGCTCCACAGTTATGACAAAGGTAAAACTTAGTTTAGCTTTAACTTAATTGAAAACTTGTCATATGTGACCCTTTTCATATCTTATGGAAACTTTAGGTAGTTATATTGAGGAAGCATTCTTATTGTTAATTAGATGTGTTTCATTGTCATTACATTGTCCTTTAATATTTCATTTATCATGTGGCAGTGGGAAAACAAAATGGATAGAACTTACACGCAGGAAGAGATTGATGAAGTGCGTGGTGAATGGGCCGATTTCCTGCAAAACTACCTCTAAGATGATTGAGCTCATAATTTTGGATCACGTAGGGTATGCATAGACATTGTGGCTAAATTTTTTGAGTGAACGTAAATCAAATATGGGACAAGGTCTATTCATATATGTGCAGTTCATGGTATTTTTGGTTATCTAGAAAAAGGGTACATGGATATAAACTAGTCTAGAGCCATCTTTTGTGTAGGATTTAAGGCTCTTTGTTATCTTGTACAGGAGGGGGTAGGATTTAAGGCTCTTGGTTATTTTGGAATATATGTGGATTAAGTTGGTACTATATCTAACTTTTTTGTACTCTCATGTTTCTTAATCTATGAAGTTGCAATCTGTGTATTTTGGCACCAATGGTAATTAGAATGAATGTTGTAATCTGTGCATCAAAATGCAAATTGGCATAACTAAATTCTTCAAACTGAAATCTGTGGATCAAATGCAAATTATCCAAAACCAAACTAACGATGGCAATCAAAATGATAGTTTGTTTTAGAAACTGTCGTACCATACATGAGCACAAAATAGCAAAAACACTTTTGTTATTTAAATGGGACGACGATATAGAGTTGAACCGTTGTCTGGTAGCTATACGGATGACGATTTTCATTATTAACTATCGTCTGGGGAATATTGAAATGATGGTTTAAGAAAAACCATCGTCTGGTAGCTATTTGAATCGTCGTCTACGACATGCTCGACTGACGGAAACTCTTTTTTTTTAGAGAGAAGACGACGGTTTTGGGCGGAAACAGTCATTTGAGAATACACCAGACGACGGTCGTAAAATTTACTACCTTGGACGACACTTACTTGCGTGACGGTTTTGTGTATGCCGAGACGACGGTTTTCCACCGTTGACTAAGGCCTTATTTGTACTAGTGTAAATCATATAGTCAATGATCACATTGGAAAGTTGACATGAACAAACTATCATCCAAACAATGTGATCAAGAGTATTGTTTAGAGAAGGATCGTATTGCATTGTAATCTCAAACTAAATAGGTTCTGTTCTCCTCGAGCTTAGCTTGGATTGACATGGCACACTTCTTGTGTCATTCATGGCTAGTGGAAACCCTGAAGATTATTAATCACTAATTCTCACTAAAGGGAGAATTGAAATGTGGTTTTAATTCACAATTGATAAGAAAGAGTTCTAAGCATCCACTACCTCGATAACGAGAACCTAAATGATCGTACACCTTCAAAAGGGAATGATTGAAGACTCCTATGAAGTTGAGTGCGAACAATTCAATGGTTTAATTTATTATAGGCAATGACTAATCAAATGTTGATTAATCATATGAAAAAGGTTTTGTTACAACCCGTCCCAAAATTTTGAGTGAAATTACCAAAATACCCCTAGTGGTCAATGTTGACTTTTGTTGACTTTTCGTGACGACTTGTGAAAATTTATTTCTTTACATATTCATGATGTACTCGTTGATACGAACGCGTGGACGCAAGCGGAACTCAATTCGGAGTTAAAACGAACGTTTTATGAAGCTTTAAAGTGTAGGGGCATTTTAGTAATTTTCACCCCGTTTGTTAATTAGGGTTTTTGGGTTGACCTAGCTGCTCTGCAGCCATTCCACACCCTCTGCACGAATCCCTCTCTTTCTCTCCCACTTCTCTCTGTCGGCCAAAAACTTCCAAAACATACACAAACCCTAGATTTTGGACGAATCACAAAACCATCTAACCGAGACACGAGACTATAGCTATTACGATCGTCTCGTCATTCTGGACGAGACTGTTATTTCAGAATCCCCAAACTCGAGCCCAATCGTCTAAACCGACGCCGAAACGAAAACGACGAACTGCCATTCAAGTTTCTGTACAATCCCGACATAGGTAAGCCTCGAAACCATTACCATTTGTTTTATTACGTTGAGTAGGTTCAAATCGATATAAAGAACGTCGAATTTGGTGCAGTTTTGAAGGAGAACAGAATTAGGGTTTCCTGAAGCTTTCCGGCCAATTTCAGGCCATCTCCGGCCATTTTTCCGGCCCCAAATTGGTATGAAAATATTCTACTCATCAATACCTTCAATTTGATATATGGCACGTTAAATTTGGCCAAAGAACGAAGAAGTTATGAATTTTTGAAGTTTTGGAATTAATTCAGAAAATTTCCCAAAATTCCGGCGAACCAGACGGCGGAGGACGGCGGCGGCGGCTCCGGTGACCGGCGAGGAGAAGAAGACAGAGGAATATTTCGTCAACGGTAATGGAATATTCTTGACGGCGTCAGAATATTCCGTCAGAAGGGTATATTCCGTTAAAACTAACGGTGCTGACGTCAGCAGCGCGTCAGAATACTCCAGGGGTATTGTCCGGTAAATACCTTAGTGCAAGCTTGTCTTACGTTTATGTTTATTTTTGGGGAAAAGGCCCCACTATGTAAGGACTCGGGTGTGACGCACTATTGCGCAAGTGCTTACATGTGTGTGGTACTAGGAGTACAATTTAATTGAATAACGTAAAGTGCTTGTACGGGGATTGAGAGGCTGTTCCTCAACACGTACATGGGTGATTGCTTATATACCCTGTGTTGGTTTTCCTATACTTATATTATTGGTATATATGATGAAAGGACATTTGGAAATATGATTTGTTAGCTACGGATTTTATATTGATATATGTTTCCAGTTATACCTATAAACTACATTTTGACGTATACTACGGTAGTACGATTTTACAATTATACTGGATTTCAACTAGGGGGTTATTATGTTGAAAAGAGAAAGGTATTTCGAAAACTTTTATTTTTCGTCCACTCACACCTTTGTTTTTGCGCCCCCTTCAGGACCTAGTGATAGAGCATCTGGTGAAGTCGAGGCATCCGAGTGGCAGCTCTTACTCTATATTCCCGACCATGTAGGGATTTATCATTTTTGTTACTCAGTTTCTTTAATAATATCCATCCCTGTTATGGATAGAAATTCTAGGAACTTGGTTCATTATTTTGTTTCCGCTGTTCAAATTAGTACGCTCTGAAACTGGTGCATGTTGACATTAATTTCAACAACTTTATGGTAATTTAATTTACTTAAACTAAGTGTTGTCATGCATTTAATGGCTTCGTCACTTACGAGTGTCGGCCAGCACGCCCGAACTCGGTATCCACGTGGGTATCGAGGGTGGGGTGTGTCAGGTTTCGTTTTGGACCTTAGGTTAGTTTTGGGCCAAGAAGGCCCAATGGGCTTATGAATAGTTCATGCCCATTAACATGAGTTGTATGACAACTTAATGTGTAAAACAATGAAGCCCAAAGACTTAGGCTTGGCCGAAATTTACAAGGAAGGAGGATGAGGATTGTAATAGTGCAATCCCACTCTAACTTTGTAAAATGTTTGTAAGTTTGGAATGGGGTTACTATTCTCATAAGTTGGAATGTTGAAAAACAAGTTTTGCTCCATCCTTCTCTTCCGCTTTAGCCGAACCCTAGGGTGAAGAACACTAATCATGTTCTTCACCCAAATCACTCAAATCCTTTAATTCCAAAAAGAACTACAAAGGATTTGATCTTCAAAAGAGTGGAGAATGTAGGCAACCTTGATTTGATTCAAGGTGCAACCCCAAATCTCTAAGCAAGGTGTTCATCCATGGATGAAGATTGAAGGCCTTCTCTTGGGTGTTTAGCCTTTACTTATGCAAAGAGGATTCTACAAGGGTAAGGAAACTCAACTTTCTTTGTGAATTTTAAGTTGAGTCTTGGTTCACTACTACTAAGTTTCAAAGGTCATGAGAATTTTTTTTTGATTTGAGTACTACATGCTAGCTAAGAGCCTTTAATTTGTTAATAGCATGCATATGTGTTGCTCAAATGAACTAACAATTTCGATGTTTTTCCTTCAAGTGGTATCAAGAGCCTAGGCTTAGTAGTTTGTGAACCCTTTTAGGTTTTGGATATTATGTAATATGGTTTGAATGTTGTAATAAGTTACAAGCTTAATTTATGCCTCTTTGTTAGTAAATGTTGCTTGCAAATTAATCATTTCAAATGTTGTGAATGACGGTTGAATGTATGACATTCCAAATGTTGTGGATGTGATTCAATTTGGAATGAATTTTGGAGCTAGAATTAGAGACTTTTTGCATATGGGGAATTCGGCCTAATGGGGTCTTTGTTGTGTTTGTGTTTTGTTTTTATCAAGCTTTACACAAACATTTGAGCTATGTCTAGAGGTCACAACACCTTTGTATTGACATGGAATCACAAAGAATCAAAAAATCTTGAAATTGTCTCAAGATTATGTTCTTTGTGCATTGTTTTGGTGTTCAAATTCTGGCCTTAACAATCTTCAATGTCGTTTCTAAGTACATGGCAAATCCAGGAAGGCAACATTGGGATGTAGTCAAGTGTAGTTTGCGTTACTTGAGAGGTTCTTGACGACAAAGGATTATGTTTGAGAAGTAAAAAGTAAATGCAGGGGTGTTGAGATATGTTGATGCCGACTATGCAAGGGACTTGGACAAGAGAAGGTCAATGTGTGGTTATGTATTTACATGCGCAAGAAGACCAATCAGTTGGAGAGCACTACTGCAACTTATTACATGTTTGTCGACCACCAAAGCAAAGTATATTGCTTTGGCCGAAGCTAGAAATGAGGTAATTTGACTTAGTGGATTGGTAAGCCAAATGGGAATCACTCAGGATTACATGAAGCTGAAATGTGACAGTTAGAGTATCATTCACTTGGCAAAGAATCAAGTTTTTCATGGAAGATCAAAGCACATTGAATTGAGGTATTACAGGATCCGAGATTGGGTAGAGTCCAAAGAGATTTGGGTTGAAAAGGTTCACACGGATGTTAATGTTGCAGACTTCCTTACCAAGATAGTGTAGGCCAAGAAATTTAAGCGTTATTTTTCTTTAATGTTGAAAGACCTTTTTTTAATCTTGCAATTCAGTTTGTTGATGTCAGGTTAATTTGGTCCCTGAAATTATTAAGGCAGAAGGTCTTATGGTTAAATTTCAACAAAGCCATTAAACCATATGTTAGGTCAATTTCAACATCTACAGGAAACCATGTACATGAAAAAAAAAAAAAATTAAGAGTGGGGTAAATACTGATCGATTTGTGTAAATCCTCACGTTTTGTTTTCAGGATTGCTAGTTTCAGTTGAAAAAAATCATACGGAAGAGTTGAGACAAGAATAGCCTCAAATCCAAAACTTAGTTCAACAGATCTTGAAATTTTACTTTATAGGGGGCTAGACTTTTAATGGCTTGATGAAAACAAAAACTAGGTTTCAGTGAGTGCAAGCTCTAGCCAGTGGGCAAAGGGTTTCAGTGAGTGCAAGCTCTAGCCAATGGGCAAAGGGTTTGAGAGAGAGAGAGAGAGTGTGAGGTTTGAGATGACAGCTGAAAAGGGCTTGGAATTATTATTTGTGGGATTAACACTATATTATTTAAAAAATGATTTTTATCACAACTAGTCCTTGAAATTGATCTAACTCATCATTTTTGGTCAATAAAATTGAAAATGGATCAATTTGGTCCCTACCGTTCAATTTCATTAAATTTTCTGTTAGTTGGTTGATGTGGCATGACATGGAGGGCCATATAACCAATGATATGACGCCATGTGGAAGATAAATCAACCTTTAAACTCATCCACACCCCACTGAGCTGCCATCTCCTCCGCCCCATCTACCATCTGCCACATTCTGCAACCTAGCCCAACCCAGCTACACCCCTTCATATGTCACACCCTCCAACCCATCCCAGCCTAGAATGGCGATACGATGGCAAACAAATTGAAGGTTATCTTGCGGCATCGCCCCTAGTGAAACGGACGGCAACGCCATAGTCGTGAGGGTTTGATTTTGGATTAGGATTAAATGGGTGGGTGGTTACATATGTTCGAGTGGTGAGGTGGAGGGGAAAGGGGAAGGGGGGGGGGGGGGCGCGGATGAGGTGTGTTTGAAGGAGGCCATACATACTTGATTAAGATTAGAAAACGAGAGGGAGAGATGGATGGGAGGGGAGGGAAGCCATGATAATTGGGGCACTTGGGAAGTGAATGTGGATTCTGTGTTGAAGAGTTAGAAGCTGGAAGCTGCGAAAAAGAAGAGGAAAAAGGAAAAGGGAAGCTGCGGAGAAGAAGAGGAAGGAGGAAGAGGGTTATGTGTTTGACTTGGACTTGGAATTGTGCTTCAACTTTGAGTAGGAGCGTGATAGGAGACCAAGTTCAAGTCCATCCGTCAATTGTTATACATGTTTTCCATGGTGAGATTTGATGAGTTCATTGGCCTTTGAATTATGTTTAAGTTTAGTGATGTAGGTAGTTTTTCCTTTTTAGGATTGTTTTTTTAATACAACAATATTAGACCCTAAGAAAAGAACGGATTGAGATTACACAATGAGTTAGCTACTATCTAGGTTTCAAACTCAACACAAATATAATACGTCATCGTCATCCATGTGAGTTGAACCTGAGACCTCTCACTTACAAGTGAAGAGAAATACTGTGAAGTCTAGACTTAATGGTTTTGGGCTTCCCTTTTCAAACTTGTAACATTTTATCACACAAGCTCTTTAGATCAAATTTTATAGATTAGACTTTAGGATACGTAGTATTGAAGTCTGAATCTTTGAAGAACAAAGTGTGATTGGGTATGTTCAATCTCAAGTAAGGTTTGTGCATGCATATGCATTTCACGTTTAGATTTCTTATGTCTTTCTGACTTGTGAAACTGCCTAGTCAATGTGTGTATCTACTTTACACGAGAGCTGACACGCAATTTAAGAAAACCCACATGGGCTTGTCTGACACTGTTTTTCCGAGAGTGAGTTTTTCACCATTGACCATTTCAGATTGCTTTTACATGTGACAAGTGTCTTTTGGGTGTTTCTTGGTTTAATAGGGTTGAGGGAGCTCATTTGTTTGGTGGTTTGAAAAGATCGAATTTTCAAGAGAGTGCCTTAAGCTCCTAGAGCCTCCTCTCTGTGTTCTTCTCAAACCCCAGCTGCAAACTCATTTTTCGTGCATCAAATCTGTGTTAACCCGCACAAATCTTTTGAGAAAACGTTTGCATTGTTCATGGTCTGAAAACTTGGTTTTCCAAATCTTCATATAGACCTTAGTTTAGGATTCTTAGTTAGTTTCTTCCTTCAACTCTTTGACTGGAGAAACTAACTTGGTATTATTTGAATCCACAACTGCGTGTCATTTTTACATCTTCACATCATTTGCATGGTTCATGCTTCGTTTCGGTGCCACAAGGTGATGAGCTCAACGGATGGAGCTGCCTTCTTGTGAAGACTGAAGACAACTCCAACTAGTGCAATATAAGGTTGCACAAAGATACAAGTTGCTTTCAGAATAGGTCTAGGAATTGAGCTTGTTGTGGTTATCTTTGTATGAACCTTATTTTTCACTAGTGGATTGGACTCCTGGGAGTCCCCTGGTTTTTTAACCCATTTAGGGGTTTTTCCGGGCAACAAATTGTTGTGTTCTTTGGTATATCTTGCTTGCTTATATCACTGCTAATACTACATGCTCGTTTCATGTTATCTGATTTGTGAACAAGCTTCTGTGTATGATTGTTGTTATTAAACTTAATTTGGGTAGAGTCTGACTAGTTGTGTTATCTTGTCAATTAAGTTAAATTCATACTACTGTGTTTTCTGTTAGTAACAATCTTGTAACTAGTTGACTAGTTCTTCCGACTAGTCATATGTACAAGAATTTGTGTTTACTGTAGGTTATTCCGCCTGGTATCAATTTCAAATACCACTAAAACGTAGTACTAGTTGGTAGATTGTCACTTTTCGATATATAAAATTTTTTCTAATGAAAATCGTTTCATTCCACAAAAAATTAACTAAATAAATAAATAAAAGCAATGCAAAGCTAAGCAAAGATACATATATCTGATTTGTAAATGACCGAAAGACGTAAAGTAAAGCGTGTCACGAAAGTGGCATTTAAGTAAATGATCGACAAGAAAAGGGCTAGTATCGTAAATGCAATCTTATGTATATTATCAACGCAGAAGACCTTATGGTTAAACATTCAAATAAGACAAAAGTGCCCATTTAATTACAGATATCGAAAAAAAAAAATTTAAAAGTGAGGACAAGATGGTGAAAACGTGGGAATGAGCGGAAAAGAGAGGGGGAGGAGAAGGAGATAAAAGAAAAAAAAGTAGCAAAAAAAAAAAGAAAAAAAGAATTTAAAACAAATAAAAAAAAGAGATAATCCAAACCAAATTTTAAAACTGTTCTTCTCCAGTATTGCTGACACGTCCCGATCCCGGACGAGCCAGGTGTCGGAAGTGCTGGCCGACACGCGTTAGCGTGACGAAAGCCAAAAAGAAAATTGAAGGATGGAATAAAGAATAATGAATATTTAATTGAATAAAACAGAGTGCGGAAGAATTGTTAGAATACACAATAAGAGTAGAGTGAGGGATACAAAGATATACAAACGTATGAAAATCCCTACATCGTCATACCACCGCGCCATCGACGTCGCAAGGCTCCCAGCCAACTAACCTGGAGGGGCGCAAAACATAAAACGGTGAGTGGGTCAAAAAGCAAAGTTTGATAAAACCGTTGTTTTCAAAAGTTTAGTAACCCCTCGTTTGAAAACAAGTATAATTTGAGAAAAATACGTCATACCCGTAGGCATGAACCTCAAAATAGTATCATTTAAAACGTTCGGGTACTCCCCGATAATAATTTACTGACATTTGCTCACCCATATGTAAACACACATGCCCACGTGGCTAAACCACGATGAACAAGCTAGGTATACAAGTAATACGCTGAGTACTACAATGACGCGAGTCTAGCGCTAAGCGCTGGTGCACAAAGTGCAGTCACACAAGTCCGAGTTGCCTAGTGCAACCTAAGACAGGCTAGTACCTACAATGGATCCAAAGCTGCGTAGCGGTACTGATAGTGACTACTCCAAACGTCAAGGCTAGTCCTGGCCACAAGACTGAGTACTAATACCTGGGGTGTATACATCTACTGATGAGCAACAGTATAAAACATGTATGGCAGTATAATACGAATGTTCTACCTCCAACATTCGTAAATGATATGCAACTACGCTAACAGTTAAAGAAAGCGTTGAAAAACCATACGTATATATATACATTTATCAAAGAAAGACCCACTCACTCACCTGTAGGTAGCCGGGTCGAAGTACCCCGTCTTGGGTAGCCCCGGTAGTCCTCTGGATAGGCCCCACCTATATGAGAAATCACCGGTACAATGATTAACTCAAAAAGGTAACGAATTAACGAATTAATTACACCTATCCCTTGTTTTCTCAATTTGGAGGTCCAAAACACCTCAAAAATGAACATGCGTACTACCCCGAGGTAGTACACGTCGTCACGAGTCGCCCCGTGAAAACAGATTCGAAAAAGGACCCTCCACGCGCCCTCACGCGCGGCTTGAAGGTCGGGAGCTCGGCTCCACGCGCGGCTCACGCGCGAGCTGGTCAACCGAGCCGTTGAGCCGGTCAACGCGGCTCGGCTCAAGCCGGTCAACACGGCTCGGCTCAAGCCGTCACCGCGGCTCGGCTCAAGCCGGTCTAAGCTGATGACGTCAGCAAATCCGGTCTGAACCGGTCTGCTGACGTCAGCATGGCCGGTCCAACCCGGTCCGATGACGTCAGCGCCGGTCATCCCTGCCAGGATTCCGGTCGCCGGCGCCGCCGCCAGCCGCCGTGCCGGCCGCCGTCGCCGTCGCCGGAATCTGGGAAATTTTGCCGGTTTCTGGGTAAAACTTCAAAGCTTCATAACTTCTTCGTTTTAAGTCCAAATTGGACGATTCAAGTACCAAAATGAAGCTAGGAGTGAGGAAATTCAGAATTTACCATTTTGGGGGCCGGTCACTGGCCGGAGGTGGCCTGAAATCGAGGAGGAAATTCCGGCCAAAATGGTGCTCCTCCGTTCTCGATGTCAAATCGACTTCCAGGCCTTGGGTTGGGTTCCCAAGGTCTCCAGAGATGATTTGGGGATGGTGTTTGGGCTCCCTTGAGCTCCAACAAGCCGAGAAGAAGAGGAAGAATGCCACGGGGTGGCTTGAGTGATTTTCCTGGTTCTGGGTTCCTGGGTTTGTCCAGGTTTTCTGGACACCCACACCTGCAGGGTTTGATGCACAAGGTTTGGGTTTGATTTGGTGCAGGTTGGTGATGACAAAATGGCCAAGAAGGCCACGGTTTGTCCAAGAAGTTTGCAGGAAGAAGAGGAAGAAGGAGAAGGGAAGGGAACGGGACAAAACAGACAAAATCCCAGGAAATCTGGGATAGGCCACAGGCCTGCTGCCAAATGGGCCCCAGCCCAAACAACCCAAATTGAAATACGGGAAACGCCGAAATTCAACGCCCGTAAAATATTCGTTCGGAGTCCGAACGACGTACGGCTCGCGTCTACGAATTCGTATCGACGAGCACGTCAGGAAAATACAAGTGGAAACGTCGTACGAGTTACGACGCAGAAGTCAACCGAAAAGTCAACCTAGGGGCAAAAACGTCATTTCCCACTTCCGGGAATAAAATAAAATACAATTTTAAACGGGACGTTACAATTGCACTCCATGATTATATCTGTAAAAAACCACCCATTACAAAATCATTTAAAAAAAAAGAGATTGAATAAGGAAAAGCTAGCAGTTGGGAGTTCCCATGAAAATAAAAAACGATAACCAAAAAAAAAAAATTAAACAGAACAGTTTAGTAGGGGAGTTAAAACAATGAACGTGCTAAATGAATACGGAAGCAGTTTAGCGTGAGTATATCAGGTAATTATTACCAAAAAAAATTCGCAATCTTATGCTTCACAAATTTCACCACTCAAATTATACTCAGATAATCAGTTCGACTTTAGATTATTTTAAGCCCATTTGGTTTTTCTGAACTCTTAGCAGGGCCAGATATGAAGCATCAAGGCACATCCCCAATGCCTTGCGGAGGATAACCGGTTTCATGCTAATGAAAATCGTTTCGTTCCACAAAAAATAAATAAATGAAAAAGGCAACGCACAGCTAAGCGAAAGCGAAGATAGCCTAAAAGGAATAGGCCGAAAGAAAGTAAAGCGTGTCACGAAAGTGGTGTTTATGTAAATGACCGACAATAAGAGGGCTAGTATCGTAAATGCAATCTTGTGTATACCTATATATCTGATTTGTCTGCCGTGCTGTGTTGGTACTGTTAAACGGTTTGATCCACATCACGCTCAGTCTGCTTTCCCTCTCACCAAAGCTCTCAACTTTTCTCGGTTTTTTTTTTATATTTTTTATATTCTCCGTTGTATTTTATTTGTCTTGAGAATTATAAAGGTGGACAAGTTTCTCTGAGGATCTGAGACGAGTCTTTATCTTTATCTCATGGAGGATCGAAAGGAGGTGATTCTCTTCTTCTCTCTTTCTCTATTCGTTGTTTGGTTTCTGGGAAAAACATAAACTGTAAATAGCTCTGTTGTGGATTCAGAAACATTATCTGGGTAACCAAACAGAGCATAACCATTTTTTGGCCTTTTTTTTTGTTGCCAGGGAATTGGGGGTTGTTGTGAAATCTGTTTAATTTGTTGATTAGCTTGAAATTGCAGAGAAAATTAATTAGATCTATGAATATGGTTTTAGTTGATTAATTATTGGTCCATTTTCCTTGGCCTTATTTCTCTTAATTCTGGTCAGAAAAAGTTGGGAGTTGAATTGGTTTTTTTTTTAGGTTTGAAGCTTAGAAGCAGTCAAAGTTAGTTATCTACCTGCCTAAGTCACGCCACATGAACCAAAATCTTAAAAACTCCGCCGGCCGTGGCTGGTCTTCCGCAACAGAGCAGAGCAGTGAAACCCAATTCTTTATTACAATTCACTTCAATAAATCCAGAGGAGTGATTGCATGATTAAAAATGGCTAATTTTTGTTGTGCGTTTATGTCATGGTTCATTACATCTAAACAACACAGACTTTAATTTGTGGTTTTTGAAGTCACTTTTGGTCTTACCTATGATGAGTGGGTGGTGAGCATTAATTATCGTTGATCGGGTTTGATCTAATATATCTGCTACCCAAATCTCGAAATTTAAACTCGTTCAATGTCAATTAGTTGACTAGTCAGTTTGTTCGTGGAATGCAGAAAAATGCGCCATGGTTGTCAGTGCCCCAATTCGGGGACTGGGATCAGAAGGGGCAAGTGCCAGACTATTCTCTTGATTTCTCAAAAATAAGGGAAATGAGGAAGCAAAACAAGAGAGATGTTTCCAGAGCCAGTCTTGGAAACGAAGAAGAGCTCATTGCCTCAAACACTGCTAATGTGGGTGCTGTTCACAATGAGCCCCATTACCATCAGACCCCCCACTCTCCAACTGTATGATTCCTTTCTATTTTATTTTATTTATTTTTGTCTGGGATTAACATGCAATTAGTGAGTATACAACTACATATGCAAGTAGTAGCAGGAGTAGTTGGTGTAGTTATAAAGTTATCATCTGCATGTGGTAGCACTAGCACTGAAAGGATGGGTGGGGATTGGGGAATGGACTACTCCTTTATTGTACCAGTTGAGTCGACAATGTAGGTGAGTAGGTAGAAACTATCTAATATAGAATTCACATTTAAGTTTACAATTTTTCTTCAATAGGACTTAGCAATGACTGGTACGGAAAATGAATGACTGAGATTGAAAATAAAAGATGCAGAGTGAGTGCTACGTAGAAATGAATCCACACCCTTTAATTTAATTTAGTTTGATTTGTATTCCTTTCTAAGCAAGTTAAGGGACTTTTGATGCACTTATTTTAACAGAATTCTATAAGCCTAATTGCGACATTAGGTAGGTTGACCAATGACCATTGAATTGATCCATCGATTTTCATGAAGAATTTTTGGCTTTGTGGTTATTATATTAAAGAAAAAAAAATCACCTGATTTCGTCAAGGAGTTCTTTCTGTTTGTTTTTGAAAGTGATTATGAATCATCAACTACAGAAGAAGACATGATTAGCGCAAAGGGTGTGGATTTTATTTTTTATTACAAACAATATTCTACACTAAACTACATTAAGGGGGGCATGGGAGAGGGTTTGATCCTGGAACGCAGTGGGTTGAAGAAGAAGGCCCTAACCACCAGGGCAGTCCGGGCAAAGCATTTTTTATTAATTGGCAGAAGGAATTTAGATAGTGGCACATATAGAAATAATATAGAATGTTGTTAGTAAATGTATTAAGGTTACACATTCGATCTTAAAAGTGGTTGCACAATGCACATGCATGAGATGAGATGCTCTAGGTCTAAGGCATTAAAATAATATGTTCTTTTTTATTAAAAAAAGAGGCAAGGCCAAGTGGTGCACAGCTCATGCACCGGCTGTTTTAGGCCATATGATGTATCATATCATAGGTCGATAATCGTATTCATATGCATGATCTGATCCGTTGGATGATTTTGGATCATTAAGTGAGTGAGTACTGAGTAGTGATGGTGAAAGGAAAGGATTTGACTCAGCTACTTGATAATCTAGTGTCCTTTTCACTTTTGATATTTGAATTTGAAACTTTCTTGTTAAATGGGAATGGGATTATAAATTTTTCTGCTGCTTATTGTTGACAAACTCAGTCTTCAATTTGGTTTTGTTAACGTAGTCGTGTTTTTATATTTGTTTTTTCCCAACAGACTCGACGGAGCATTTTCAGCTACTTCAACTGTTGTGTGAAAGCCTGAAAAATGTCTGTGCTCGGGGATTGCCTCTACTGCTCCGAAGCCTTGTTACGTCTTTCATTGGTTTGTACTTGATAACTAGTTTTGGGTTCTTTTTCTTACCCGCCGTCGCACGCTACATTTGACGAAATTGGATGATAACGACGATGATTATGATGTATTATCGGATTCCGCGATTAGTAGTTTTTATCTGCTTTTGCTTTGCTCATGTTTCCGTTCTCTGCCTTGGCCTCTAAACAAACCTTGCGCTTCTGATGCAAGATTTATTTCTTTGGTGCTTTTACTGCTCTAGTAATCGTTATATAAACTGTACAAAATTTTGTTTACTTCTGAGTTCGGAGGGCATAGGGCTCTACTAACATGAGAGCTTAGGGCGTGCCTAATTTGATCTTAACACCAGGTGACAATGAATCATTTACCTACTCGACTCATCCATCATGCAACCAATCACATTTAAAATCAGTTAAAAATAATATATAGTAAAATGAAATTTTGTTTGGTCCCAACATTATTACTATAGAGATGTGTATGTGTAGTGTATATTTCTTCATTCAAATTAGCATTTAAAAATTTAGTTTTGACATCCGTATGATGCATTTCCATTGTATAACCTGTAGCTATAACAATCAACATCCTTATACGTGCGATTCTAGACACTGGACCTTAGGGATGGTCAATGGGTGCCCATATATCACCATCACCACCATCACAAACACAAACACCACCCCTCACCACCACTATTAACACATATCTGTATTTAAATGGACCTCCATTTATACCCATTGACCCACTTCAACACTGGTGAGTATAAGGGTTCAAAAATATAATTTATACCTTGCTTTTGACGATACCCTTTGGCAACTAAACGTGCCTATTTGTCTATTTAACAATCTAGTTTCATTTTACTTTTGAATACTAATTTATAACCTATTATTTTATTATGAATTCCCAAGTGTTGGTATGTAAAAATGGATTCAATTTCACTATCAATTTGCTTCCTTCCGATGAGGAGCCTTAGGTGTTGACCTGGATAGACTATTCAAATGTTAAGAGCCTTAGGTGATTTTTTCTCTTGTTGCTCGATATACTCTTGAAAAATACCTTATATGCATGGTACGTGGTCTTTTTGGACGGAAAGGTTGACGACATTCACAAAAAGGACGAATGGTACACATATTATTAAATTCAAGGATGTAAATTAACGAAAAAAATAGTTCAAGGACGAATTGTTATAGCCCGTCCCGAAATTTATAGTACTTTATTTTTCAAAGGTGTGAATTAACCAAAATGTCCCTTGTTAGGCAATGATTGACTTTTGTTGACCTTCGTGTCGTGACACTTACGACCTTTTCTCTTAGCCTTTTCTTGTTGCACTTGTCGTTACGAATGCATGGACGCAAACGGAATGAAACTCGGAGTTGAAACGAAGATTCTGTGAAACGTTAAGTTCATGAGCATTCTCGTAATTTCACGAGGATCATGTTTTTTCAGTTTGGGTTTAGGGTCCAACCCACCTGCTATCTCACTCTCTCCTTCACTTTGTCTTGGCTCTCCCTCACTGTCACTCAACCCTCTCCCGTGTCTCCTCCCCCGACTAAACAAACACAAACACCACAGCGGCTCCACCGTCGTTCTTTGATGAGTTAAACCACCCAACCACCACCATCGTGACTCTTTCCTCACCATGAACCCATCCCCGACCTCTGCTTTTACAAAATCGAACGAAAAATCTGCAAACCAAGGAGCTCCAGCGAGGAGGAATTTCCCGATGACTTTTCCGTTGATTCGGGACTCGATCGACCTCGTTCTCTCCGCCAATCGACTCCTCGTGAGTCCCAGACTACTATCCAAGTTGTGCATGCTTGAATCTGCCCCCGAGCTTGAAGTTTGGTAACGACCACTTTTCGGACCGAGGTTTTTGAGTCATTTTTCAGCCATCTCCAACCACCAATCGGACTCCTTTTAGGTAAAATCGAATCCCTCTCTTCCTAAGCTTCATTTTGACATATTATACGTTTAAAATGGTTGAGTTTTGACCCTGTTATGGTCTTGTGAAAATTTCTAACAAAAAACCCAAAATCTGACGAGATTTCGGCCGGAGGATGGCAGCGGCAATGCGGAGGATGGAAGTTGCAGTGGTGAGCCGGTCCAGACTCGACCTTAACATCATCAAACCTGATCTAGATCTGGTTGGACCAGGAATATTCTTCTTCAGACTAACGGCATTAACAGAATATTCTCTAACGCCATTAGAATATTTCGTTAAATCCTTAGAATATTCGGTTAAAGTTAACGGAACGGCGCTTGTGGGCGCGTGATGGCGCACGATGGGCATCTGCCGGTGCGTGCCGGTGCGTGCGGCAGCGCATGGCTGCTCGCGGTGGTGTATTTAGGTTTTCGAACACCAAAACCCTTAATTTGAGTCCGTTTTCCGTATTCTTTGTAGTGTTGGGTTAGTTTACTAAGTTTGGTAGTTTTATAGGAGCGACAACCCGAGGACTACGGAGAGCGTACAAGCAAGGGATTACAACTACAGTCACTGTGAGTGGGCTTTTCTTTCTAAAATTATATCTTACGTATGATTGCTTTGAATTGGTATTTGACTTGCCTTGTCATCTTACCTTATTTTGAAAAACGCAAATGTTTAATGTGTTGACGTTGTTGTGAATCTTTCTTTGGAAAGCTTTACGATTGTGCCTTACTTTTAGAAATGCAAAGCTTTGTGAAATACCCTGTTTTGTGATACGAGATTTGAGATATTATCCATGGCATGTTTTGATATGTTTACCCGCTCATTTAGGATTGCTTACACGGTGTCTAGTACTGTCCAGGGCCAGGACCAGCTTCACGTGTATGTTCACATGCACCGATACATTCACTTTGCATCCATTGTAGGTGCCAGCTTGTTCTAGTTGTTTTAACTTCTAAAACTCGTTGTGATGTGCTTAGCACCAATTTCACGTGTATGTAGTACTTGAGCGTAGATTAATACACCCAGCCTGTTCATGTTAGAATATCTCTGCATGAGCTCGTGGGTCTAAATTATCTAATGAGTGTACAGATGTGAAAATTAACTTGACACACAAATTTTGGCGTCGTTGCCAGGGATTAGCAAATTTGCTAATCCCTGTGTTTTTGTTCGTGTCTTTTACTTTGATTTATGAGTTTCTTTTGTTTTCTTTGTGTTAGATACTAGTTTATGACTTGAAGTTCTCAACCGGTTCGTGAGCATATTTTGGAGTTTGACGACGATTTTGGACGAACATTGAGAAGGAAGAGGAGGCATCCAGAACCAAGCCCACCAAGTTCTGAATCTGAATTTGAAGAAGAGGAGGAGGAAGAACGAGACATGGCTGCGGATAATCGAACAATCAAGGAACTTTCAATATCCCGTGGCAGCTCAAGGTAAGACCGATGAGTTTGAATTGAAGTCTAGTTTACTGCACCACATTCCCAAGTACCATGGGCTGTCCATGGAAGATCCAAACAAGCATTTGAAGGAGTTTGAAGTGGTGTGCTCAAGCATGACACCCATCAACGTGGATGAGAGTATTTTGAAGATGAAAGCCTTTCCATTCTCTCTTGTAGAAAAGGCTAAGGACTGGCTTTATGAACTAGCACCTGGAACCATTACTTCTTGGGAAAGCATGAAGAGAGCATTCCTAGAAAAATTCTTCCCAACTTCGAGAGTCATTCTTTTGAGGAAGAGAATTAGCGGAATTCAACAAAATCAAGGAGAATCGTTTCCAGCCTATTATGAGCGTTTTAAAGCGTTAGTTGCATCTTGTCCACAACATCAAATGAAGGAAGAGCTTTTGATTCAATATTTCTACGAAGGACTTCTTCCAATTGAGAGACAAATGCTTGATGCTTCAGCGGGAGGTGCTTTGGTTGACAAAACATCGACAACTGCAAAGATCTTAATTGCAAACCGAGCCTTGAATGCACAACAATACGAAGGTGTTGGACAAAGAGACACCCCACGGCAGCAAGTCCATGAGGTAAGTTCAATAGCTGACATTCAATCTCAATTAGCTAACCTCACTATGCTTGTATCTCAGGCTGTCGAAGGCTGCAAAGGGCAAGGAATTACACCAAGTGTGTGTGGCGTGTGCTCTATGCAAGGGCACCTGAATGATTAATGTCCTCAATTGATAGAGAATGGAGGATGGGAAAGTGCCAATTGATACAACCCGTCCCAGAATTTATACTATTTTATTCTCGAAAGTGGGAAATGACCAAAATGCCCCTAGTTAGGCAATGGTTGACTTCTGGTGGACTTTTGTGTCATGACACGTATGATCATTTCCTTAGTATTTCCTTGTGGTACTCGTCGATACGAGCGCGTGGACACAAACGGGACGAAATTCAGAGCTCGTACGAAGGTTTTACGGGACGTTAATCTTAACGGCATTCCCGTAATTTGAATTGGGTTTTGGTAATTTGGACTTTGGGCCCAATGAGCCCAGTCCACTCTCTACATTCTCCCTCACTCTCTCAGTCTGCAACTCTCACTCTGTCTCTCATCTCTCTCGTTCACTCCCCTCACCTGAGCCACTAAGACCACCACCATCACCATTGTTGTCTGACTTAGGAACCACCACCTTGAACCACCCCCAATTCACCAGAACAAGTCTGCAAACCCATTCAAAAGCCTCGGACCTATTTCTCTAGAATTCTGGCGAGGCCTTGAAGATTCCCGACTAGCTTTCTCGGCGAAACTGGTCACAATCGGCCTCAGAGGAAACCCTACACTCCAAGGGCTCATCATGCTGCTACAACAACCAACTCAACCTCTTCTGCATTTGAAGGACTGCAGAAATTTACGTCCAATCCAACAGCACTGATCAATGAATTTGCAATGTACCTTCAGGAGAAGAGATCGAAAGGTGACAAGGAATATACAATGGATGCTAAGCCTGAGAAGTCTACTGCACTTCTTGGAAAATTCGCAGGCTTCCTGGCAGAAACTGATATTGTGCCACAAAAGGATATCCCAGGTATTTTGAATGCTCTTTCAACTGCTCTTAACATTAGTTCTGTGCATCATTATTGGATAATAGACTCCGGGGCTATTGATCATATGACAAGTCAAGTATCACATCTACATGATTTTAAACGTTTGTCCAAACCTTCTCAAGTTTCAGTAGCTAATGGCAAGGGTGCCTCAATTTTTGGAAAAGGAAAAATAAATTTGTTGTCTAGTCAAGTTGAGTCCACAGCTCTTTACGTCCCTTCTTTCCCATTTCAACTTTTATCAGTGATAGGGGCATATTTATGCACCTTAGTTAGCTGGTTCTTGTGCATTTATATTGCTTTTCCTTAGTTAAAATAGTCTTTTAAGCTAGTTTTATGTATTTTCAGGTTTTAAGGGCAAAGTATGCAAAAGGATGCATTTTGGAGCCTTTTGGAGCAAATTAGGGTTTGGATTGGATATCACATGTCTGGAGCATAAGGATGGACGAATTGGGAATTTAATGAGGCTAGGAATCTGTTTTGAAGATGAAGAAATAAGTTTAAGAAAGAAAAGATAAGGGAAGAACATTATCTGGAACATTATCTTTATCCTTATCTTATCTTATCTTATCTTATCCTTACATTATCATCATCAGTTTCTATCTAATTCCATCTGCTAAGGGAGAATTATTTTCAGATAATTACATTGGATAATCTGAGTGTTTGAGGAGTTCAATCCATCCTAAAAGAGTGGAAATAGAAGTCTGGAAGATAAGTACATTGCAAAGGCAGAATCCGAGTGGAATTGGACAATGCTGTGCATAACAGTCAACTTCGACAGAGCGTCCAGATTTCGTTATAAAGAATTACGTGTCGTGCCATACATGGTTGGAAAGCTCTGGAAGTCTAGTTTTCATAGGATTTTACAGATTGGAATTTGGAGACGTATTGCAGATTTTACAGCTGTTTTGGTGACTGAAGGTCGAAACAGGAAAAAGAGTCCTACTCGGATTTGGTTTCAAGGAAGATAATGTGCTATCTGTTTGTGCGTGTCTTTGGAGTTAATTCAGAAGGATGCTGGAGTCCTAAGGAGGTCAGAACTCTCTAGAAAGTCGTGTTTTAGAGTTCCAATGGGATTTGGTACTGAATTCATGCATTCAGTCATTCACAGAGAGGAATAAAAAGCCTAACTTCCTGCAGCAGAAAGGGTCGACCATTCTTCATATTTTTCTACCATCTTTCCATCAATTATACACCTCCATAACCATTCATTCATACACCGAAGGCCTGAAGCTTGTCCAGAGATCCTTTGCCACACCAAGGAGGAGGAGAAGAAGCCTTAGACGTTTATGCCATTCAAGTTGGAGTTGCTGGACGTTTTAGGTGTACTTTTTCCTTTGATTTCAATGTTTAAATTCTATTATCTTTGTGTTGTGCGTATGAGGAACTAAAACCCCCTTGGCTGGGGGGTGATTCGAAACACATGATTATGCTTGCTATATGATTTGATTACTTCCAATTGCGTTTCATAAGTTGTGAATTCAATTTACTTATCTGTTTGAATTAAACTGATTTGTGTGTGTTGGTTGAGAGTGCACGCTTAATTATCATGCATAAATTGAATGCTAGGGTATAAGGGAATTTCACCTAATAGTTATGAACTTATATTCACAAGTAGTAAAGGTTGATGATCTCAATCGAGTTAAGTAAATTCTTGGCATAAGTTTCATGCAATCATAGTAACAAGTGCTTCGTCAATGCTTATGGTTTTCACAGAACTTAATGATTTTTGCTTGTATCTCTCTATTATGCAATCATATAGGGGACTTGTAGGGAATGCTTTGGGTTGTCGTATGCAATCATCCGATTCAATAACATTAGGAAAATCTGAAGGTTAATTAAAGCGGACCTAATTAACTTGGGGCATTGAGAATTCATGGTTAATTGAAAAGCAATTGGAAATCGTTTTGTATGCAAGTATAACATGTGTGGAGATGAACCCCTTAGCTAGCTATCCATCTATTTCAATCAAATTCGTTTTCAAATCTGTTTGTTTTCAAAAGTTTAGTTTTGTTTTCAAAATTCGTCAAAACCAATCCCCCCTGTGTGTTCAAGTGTCAAATTAGTTAGAAAGTGTTTTAGATTGTGTTTTAAAGTGTTTTGAGTCAAGTTTTAATCTATTTTCGTCAAAATCTTATTTAGTGTCCAAAACTGCCCAGAAAGTGTTTTAAAGACAGTTTTGAGTGTTTCTGTGTTGTTTTGAGTTTTTTTGCTTTGTTTTAGTGTTTTAAGTTATAGTTTTACATTCTTTGAGTCTAGTTTAGTATTTTAAACTTTGTTTTTACGTTTTTGAGTCAGTTTCCAAGAGATTTAGTAATCCCTCCTAATCCCCGGTTTAGAACGATCCCTACTTACATATTTCACTACAATTGTCAAAAGAGGGTTTAATTTGAGTGCTTATTTATATCATATCAATCAGTTGGAAAAATCACAAACTCACTGAATTGCCTTGTCATTTTCTCTCCTACAAATGTTGTTTTTCAGGATCTTGTTACGAAGAGGATGATTGGTGAGGGGTTCTACTTAAATGGACTTTATTATCTCTCAAAGGAGTCTCAAATTCCAAAAGGTCTTCAAGTTAGTTCTAATCTAGATCAAGAACATCAACTTTGGCACCAATGTTTGGCTCATCCCTCAGATTTTGTGTTGTCTATTTTGTTTCCAAAAATATGTAAAACTGACATGAAGTGTGATACATGTCAGTTGTCCAAGTCTTCTAGATTACCCTTCAATTCCTCTCTGTCTAGAGCTAGTAAGTTGTTTGAAGTTGTGCACTCAAATATTTGGGGTCTAACTCTTGAGTCGTTTGATGGCTATAAGTATTTTGTAACATTTGTGGATGATTTTTCACGAATCACTTGGGTGTATTTGTTGAAACTTCAAAGTGAACTCATGAATGCATTTCAAGATTTTCATAAGTTTGTCACTGCACAATTTTCTTCACAAATTAAAACTTTAAGATTTGACAATGGCACGAAGTATATGTCCAATAACATGTCAAACTATTTGAGCATTCATGGCATTGTGCATCAGACAAGCTGTGTGGGAACACCCTTGAAAAATGGGGTAACTAAAAGAAAAAATCGAGATTTGCTTGAGAAAACTAGGGCACTTATGTTTCAAATGAATGTGCCCAAGAAATTCTGGTCTCAAGGATTACTCACAGCCACATATTTAATCAATCAACTGCCAAGTAAGGTTTTAGATTCAAAATCACCCTTTGAAGTCCCAAAAGGTAGAAAAATTGATTTGAGTCATTTACGAGTTTTTGGATGCACCTGTTTTGTTCACATACAAGCTTCTCATCGAGATAAGCTTGATCCAAGGGTTGTCAAATGCTTGTTTCTCGAATACTCTTCCACCCACAAAGGGTATAAGTGTTACAATCCCACCACCAAGAGACTTGTAGTATCAAGAGATGTTCGTTTTAATGAGGATACTGCATTCTTCAACAAAGCTTCGAAGAATTGTGATCAGGAGGAACAACTTCTTGAGCATATTCCAATGCCTACTTCAAGCACAAGCCTTGAGTATTCAACTATCAGTGACCAAGAAAGCACAACACTCACACCCACTGATGTGTCAAGCTCAAATCAATCTGAGTCACCTGAGTAATCTGCACATGCACATGATGATGATCATCAGCCTGGGCAACCTTTTCCTCTTCCAGTTCGCAGAAATCCTCCTCATGATCGACATCCACCACAACGGTTATTGGATTATGAGACGTATCATACTCGTTATCCAGTGACTTCATGCCTTCATTATCAAAAATTTTCCGCTGCTCATTCTGCATATCTCTGTGAAATCTCCAAAGTTCATAAACCAAATTCTTTTTAGGAGGCAAATGAAAAAGTTGTGTGGAGGACAGCCATGGAGGAGGAATTAAAAGCATTACATGACAATCACACTTGGAATGTAGTCAAACTACCTCAGGGCAAGAAGGCAGTAGGGAGTCGTTGGATATATAAAACAAAATTCAAGTCTGATGGCTCCATTGAAAGACATAAAGCTCGGTTGGTGGCTCGTGGTTTCACTCAGACCTTTGGTGTGGATTATAAGGAGACCTTTGCTCCTGTGGCCAAGATGAATACCGTCAGAGTGTTGTTGTCTGTTGCAGTAAATCATGCATGGCCATTATACCAAATGGATGTTAAAAATGCTTTCTTGCATGGTGAACTTGAAGAAGAAGTGTATATGAAGCTACCCCCTGGCCATCCACAAGCATGTGATCCTTCCTTGGTATGTAGACTTCATAAATCTATCTATGGTTTCAAGCAATCTCCCAGAGCTTGGTATGCAAAATTGAGCTCAGTTCTTGAAGAAGTTGGGTTCAAACGAAGCAATGCAGACTCATCTTTATTTGTTCGATCTGGTTCGCGTGGAATTCTTGTCGTTGTCTTATTGTCACTGGGAATAATGCTGATGAAATTTGTTCTCTTAAACAATCTCTGCATCAACGTTTTGCAATCAAAGACCTTGGGGTACTCAAGTATTTTCTTGGCATTGAGATAGCCTCTTCCCACAAGGGTTTGTTTTTGAATCAACGAAAATATGTTCTTGACCTGCAGCAAGAGGCAGAAATGCTCGACTGCAGACCTACTCGCACTCCCCTGGACACCAAGCAGAAGTTGGATGTGAAAGGAGAACCACTCAACAATGTCACTTACTATCAAAGGTTAGTTGGCAAGCTTATTTATCTCACCATAACAAGGCCTGACATCACCTTTGCAGTTAGCCTTGTGAGCCAATTCATGCATGCTCCAACTACAACACATCTTCATGTTGTCAAACGTATTTTGAGATATCTAAAAGGTTCCATTGGTAGAGGAATTGTGATGAAAAATAATTCTCACACCCAAATTCTCAGCTACACTGATGCTGATTAGGCTGGAAACTCTCTTGATCGCAAGTCTACTACTGGTTTCTGTACTTTCGTTGGTGGGAATTTGGTTACTTGGAAAAGCAAAAAACAAAATGTGGTGGCTCGTTCAAGTGCCGAGGCTGAATATCGAGCCATGGCGTCCATTGCTTGTGAACTTATTTGGCTCAAAGGTCTGCTCTTTGATTTGAGATTTCCTATTTCTCAACCCATGACACTCATGTGATAATCAAGCAGCCATGCACATCACTTATAATCCAGTTTTTCATGAGTGTACAAAATATATTGAAGTTGATTGTCATTATGTTAAATCACAAATGCAATCTCAAGTGATTCAAACTCAGTATGCTCGGAGTCATGATCAGCTAGCTGACCTATTCACCAAGCCTTTACTCCTTGCCCATCTTCAACGTCTATTAATCAAGCTTGGATCACTTAATCCACTTGATCCAGCTTGAAAGGGAGTATTGAAATGAGTGAAATAGCAGCATAGGTTTAACTAGTTGCTGCTGTGTGTGCTGTATGTTGCGGTTGTTGCTGCAGTTTCCTTCTCAATCAAGCTACCTCTAAGATTGATCTCACTTCCTTAATTCTAGGACTCTTGTCTCTCTTGTAACTTGTAATTAAATATTTAGTCTGACTCATGGAGGTGATTAAGGGCTGCTGGGGTGACACGCCCCGAAACCGGACACGCCAGGTGTCGGGAAGTGCTGGCCGACACCTCGTGAGGTGACGAAAGCCATTTAGGAGAATTGAAGAATAAATAAACAAACCGAAGTAAAATAAGCTCAGAGTGCACGAAAGTGTGCGGGCGGAAAGAAATAATAAAATAATAAGTTGTGAACAGAATAGAGGATACAAAAATAATTACAAGTGTAGAGATTCCCTACATTGTCATACCACCGCGTCTCGACGTCGATAGCTCCAAGCCAACTAATCCTGGATGGCGCAAAACATAAAACGGTGAGTGGGTCAAAAAGCAAAGTTTGATAAAACCTTTGTTTTCAAGAGTCTACTAACCCCTCGCTGGAAAACAAGTATAGTTTGAAAATAAGTCATACCCTCTGGCATGAACCTCAAAATACTATAGTAAAAATATACGGGTACTCCCGATAATGATTTATTGACATGCTCACCCATATATAAACACACAAGTCCAAGTAGCTAAACCACAAGGAACAGGCTAAGTATAAAAGTAATACGCTGAGTACTACAATGACGCGAGTCTAACGCTAAGCGCTGTGCACAAAGTGCATCACACAAGTTCGAGTTGCCTAATGCAACCTAGAACAGGCTAGTACCTACAATGGATCCAAAGTTGCGTAGCAGTACTGGTAGTGACTACTCCAAACGTCAAGGCTAGTCCTGGCCACAAGACTGAGTACTAATACCTGTGGTGTTATACATCTACTGATGAGCAACATTATAAAACATGTATGGCAATATAATACGAATGTTCTACCTCCAACAAACGTATATGATATGAGTTATGCTAACAGCTTGAAGAAAGCATTGAAAAACCATACGTAAATATACCTTTATCAAAACAAAGACCCAGTCACTCACCTGTAGGTAGCCGGGTCGTAGCCCCCTGTCCTGGGTAGCCCCGGTAGTCCTCTGGATAGGTCTCACCTATCTGAGATATCACTGTAATAATGATTAAACTCATAAAGGTTACTAATTAACTAATTAATTACACATATCCCTTGTTTGCTCAACACGGAGGTCCAAAACACCTCAAAAAATACCATACGTACTGCCCCTAGGTAGTACGCGTCGTCACGAGTCGCCTCGCGAAGACGGAATCGAAAAAAGATGCTCCACGCGCGGCTCAAACGCGGGAAGCCGCGGCTCCACGCGCTGCTCAAGCGCGAGTCAGCCGAGCTGGTCAAAGCTGGTCAATGCTGACGTCAGCACCGGTCACCTCTGGTCTTTTTCCGGTCGCCGCCGTCGCCAGAATTTTGGCCGGTTTCTAGAAAATCTTTAAAGCTCCATAACTTCTTCGTTTCTTGGCCAAATTTTACGTTCTACATATCAAAATGAAACTAGGAACAAGGAGAATAAGATTGTACTATTTTGGGAGCCAAAAACTGGCTGGAGCTGGCCAAAAAATGGAGATGAAGCCACGGGTCCAAAATGCCGATCTCCAAATCGTTGTTTCTAGGCCATTCCCAGTCATCCAAGGCTCGATCAAGGTCCTAGGGACTTCAAGGAGTTGAATGGTGGTGGTTTCGAGGACCATTGAGCTCGAAATCGCCGGTAAAGTCGACGGGAAAACTCCCCGGGTTCGCCGGAGTTCATGGAACCTGGGGGTTCTTGGGTTCTGGACAGTTTTCAACTGGGCTCATGGTGATGATTTGAAATTGGTGAAGTTGCTGGTTTAATTTGCAAGAGTTGGTTGGCCATGGAAATGGCTCGGGGAGAAGGGAAAAAGGCCATGGGTGTGTAGAGAAGAAGAAGAAAGTGAAGGTGAGTTGCAGAGAAAAACACGGGGAGGACAGTGAGACAGGGAGAAGTCAACAGACGGGGAGACAAGGCCACATGGGCCAACAGAAAGGTTGGGCCGCAGCCCAACTGCCCAAACAGTCCAATTCCAAAATACGGGAAACGTCGGTAATCCAACGTCCGTAAAATATTCATTCGAACTTCGAATGACGTCCAGTTCGCGTCCACGCGTTCGTAACAACGAACACAACAAGAAAATACCAAGGAAAAGGTCGTACGAATTACGACACAAAAGTCAACCGAAAATTCAACCAAGGGTATTTTCGTCATTTCTGCTGCCTAGGACCTCTGATTTGAGAAAAAACAGGTTTTTTTTTTCGCTTTTACCAAACACATAAAAAAGTCCAAAATTTCAAAAAAGATGCTTTTTTAATGAGCCTTGTTAAAACTCAAGAAATCTCATGCAATTAAGCTAAAGATGCACCACAAAGTACAACTACCGAACCTGTTTCCGAATAGCATTTCAAATGTTGTACCCAAAAAGAAAAAACATTTCAATAGTTTACTAAACTATCTTGGATGAATGAGATACTTTCCGTTTTACCTGCTAGAAATAAGCTATTTATGCTCCCTTTAGCCACCGTTATAAGCCAAATCTGGTACTGGCTTTTACCCATTAAAAACAAGTCATCAGTGGTACTTGTTTTACCTTATTTCCAATCCTTCCCGTTATACCGGGTAGCCATAAAGCAGGAGCCGCAAGCCATGACCAAAGCAAAGGAAGCCCCCAATCACTGCATTCCCTAGTTGCTCTAAAATACAAAAGCCGCAAGCTCAAGCTTCTCACTGTCCTACATTTGAAATTCAACCACCATGTCCATAACTCATCTCCCACCAAAACCTCTTACAAACCATCATTCAAACAAGTAGCACGACCAACAAAGCTTTCCAACATAATGTCTCTCTCTCTAGATAATAGCTCGGCTCTGGAGCGGATTTTCGTATGCATATCTTGTTGTTTGAAATTTCGAATGATATTTTTTATCGAACCACAATGTAATAATTAGTTCTTTGGTTCTTCTCCAAGTTTACAACTTGAAAACACCGCATCACAGTCTAGCCGCAGGAGGTCTCATGTTCTATAAGGCTGACTTGCATGAATGACGAGTTGAATACCAAATTATTATTATAACTGGCCTGGATTGTTGTTGTGGTATCCAACAGTAGTCAGATGAGCATGGGTAGGGATGTATTTGCCCCAAAACCAGTGTGCTGCCCAAACTGTATTCATCTCTTCAATCCGAACATTCTTGGTCTCAGGCAAGAAGAAGTAAATGAAAAGGGTCATAAGTATCACAAACCCAGCAAAGAAGAAGAAGAGACCAAACTTGAAGTGGCAAAGCATCGTCAGAAACACCTGCCCGATCAGAAATGTGAACAGCATGTTCACCGAGACGCTGATGGCTTGCCCCGCCGATCTGATCTCCAGCGGACATACCTCACTCGGCACCAGCCACCCCAATGGACCCCACGACCATGCAAACGCTGCAACGTACGTACAGATCAAGCACAAGAGAAGATTAGCTTCGTCTTTCGTCAACGATCCTTCTCCGCTAACGCCAAACTTGACGCCAATCATGATTCCAACAGCAACCTACAATTAACGTTGGTAATTCCATCACGTCCATTATAATAACTTACGTCTGTACTGAAACAAGACGTTCATAGTGTAACAAGCAACGTTAGTATTGTAATAAACAATATCATCCTCTATAATGTTGGATAGTAAATTACGTACCTGGCTAATGATCATTTGCAAACCACCTTCAAGGAATAACGCCCTTCTTCCGAACCTATCGACGGTCAAGATGGAAACTAAGGTAGCGATGGCGTTAACACTGCAAGTAATGACGGTAGACATGAGGGAAGCTTCATCTCCAAAACCCAATGTGTTGAAAAGAAGAGGAGCATAAAACAAGATGACATTGATGCCGGTGAGCTGTTGAAAGAATGGAATGACAAAGCAAATGATAAGGTGAGGCCTATATCTTGGTTTTATGATGTTTCTCCATTGGCTCATGTTCTCCGCCTTCTTTGCAGCCTCAGCTGCATCAATAAGGTCTTGGAACTCGTCGTCAACGTTGTTGGTGCCACGGATTTTTTGTAGCATTTCCTTGGCCTCGTCAGGGTGACCTCTTTCCAAGATGGAATTCGGGGTGTCGGGAAGAAAGAGGGCAGCAAGAGTCATCAGCAAGGAAGGGACGGCTGCAAGAGCAAGAGAGAGTCTCCAGCCATATCCACCCTTCATCTTGGCTGTAGCATAGTTGACGAGACCTGCCATTAGAATGCCAATGGTGATGGCCATTTGAAACCCCATGTTCAGTGCTCCTCGTATCTTTGTTGGAGCCATTTCCGCTAGATAAACAGGAACGGCCTGCGCCAACTAATTAATTAATTCATGCATAATAATACTATTTGTACCATATCGAAATATTCTACTTTAAACTAACCTAAACTGCTGAAAACGAGATTCAAACACAGGCACATCTACAATCATTTAATATGGTCAGAAAGAAAGTCCGCTATTTCTAAATTTTGTTTATATATCTGTTAGTTTAATCCCATGCATAAATTAAGCGAGCGATATAAATATGGCCAGCTATAGCTGTAGGAGCTGTACCTGAAGGGAAAATCCAACACCAATACCAAGCAAGAGACGACCGATAATGAGAACTATAATGTTGTTGGCGGCACCATTTACGATGGAGCCAATGAAAAATACAACCCCTGCCACGAACATGGATGTTTTTCGGCCAAAGATCCGAGATACGGATGAAGCAAAGAAGGAGGCCACGAACGCCGCTATGTAGAGCGAAGAAGTGAACAAGGTGAGGAGATGGCTGTCGAATTTGCAGTACTGGTTATGTTCACCAGACTCATTCTTCATCTTGTGGAACACAGATGGGAAGAACTTGTTCAAGAACGATTCCATTGAAGTAACTCCACCTGCATATATACATCATTTTCCTTTTAATTTTCTTTCTTTGTTTAATAATCAGTTTATTATTAAAAATCAATGTGTGCGCGCGACCGCGCGTGCGTGTACGTGTTGGCATGTTCGAACCTGAGATTCCGTGATCATATCCGAAGAGGAGACCGCCGGTGGCAGCCACCAGACAAGTTAATATCACAAAGTTGGTGACACCTCCTTCATAGTTTGTCGTCCCTCCTCCTCCCTCACCAAAAAAAGCCCCTTCTCCTGCCATCAATCACTCTACAAAGATACTGAAACCAAAGAGAAATCAAGACACTCCTTTGGTTCCTTAATTACATCACAAACCCCAAATTGCTCAACTTAATTTATAAAGACCCAAAAAAATGCAACAAGCTAGCTAGCTCGGTTGTTTTGTTAAGACCTATTTAAAATACTCTTACGATTTCTACTTTCGGTAATTTATGTGTGAATCTCTTTCCCTCCCTTCTCATGTATGCCATAATTAGGTCTGAATTGTTGAACCATTTTTAATTTCTGCTGGATCGCTTTTTTTGGCCTGGAATCTAAATTTGGCAATGCATGTGATGAATTATGATGTAGTGAAGCAGTTTGACAGACACATCCAACTGATTGACTGTTGAATTAACATTTCTCAACGTATTAGGTTTTGTTGGTTGATGATTTAACGGCCAGGGTGTTTATAGACCTCGTGCTATTATTTCACTTTCATTGATATGTTGTAAATAGGAGTTCATCCTTGTAATTATATAGAATGGAATATACTGATCAATGGGTCAGGACTTTTGAACCCAAAGCTGAATTTTTCTCCTACAACCTTCACTTTTTCAAAGCCTGATACAAATTCTATAAAATATATTTTTCTTAATAGGTTGGGTCATTTTACTTTGTTAAGATAACGGGTTTGACACGACACGACACGACCCATTAAGATAACAGGTATTACACGAACACAGTAAATACGACCGGTTTGCTAGGCCTAGTTGAGGGATCCTTCAAATAAACTTCTTTGATGGATCTCTTTTACGGCCCACTCCACAATGTATTTAATGATCCAATCATCTATTTTTTAGGCTCCTTCAAAGATTATCTCTATCAAAAATCACCCAAATCCGAAATCATGTGACGAGTTAAATGGTAGTCATTTGAGTGTTTCTTTAAAAAAACCGTATTCGTCTATTTTCTTCACTACAATTGGATGTCTTAATGATTTTAGATTTGTCTAATTTTTTGTTAGAATGATGTATGAATAATAAATTGAAATATGGACAGCTCAAATAAGGTATCCATATACATTGACACCAAAGGATTCCCATATTTTTTGAAAAACAGGGACTACTTGTGGGGCATGCTCCACATTCTTTTATAACGATCAAAACCGTCTATTTTTTCTATTCATAGATCATCCTTGTGAAAAAATGATCTCAATCCAAATCCTTTTGGCCACTTGATTGTTATAATGAAATTTAAATGTTTCTTAGAACACTATGTTCGTCAACTTCTTTGAGCGGTCCTCAGAGGCGGTAGGCTCTACTAATATATTATTATACCATCACAAACTAAACAAATTTTAAGACGACGACACAAAAAACGTGCAGTATGATAGTAAATATCAAACTGCCTCAAGTTCTGCCTAGCCTTACACCCCAATAAGCACACACCGGAGGAGTGCTGTATGGTCTACAAAATACAAACGATCCACAGTTGGGAGAAAAGAAAAGCCTTGTCTCAAAAAGCTTTACTCTCCCGTCCATGACATCCTGATATGCTAAGGTTATAAGACTTTCCGACTTTGCACCAAATCACACCTTTTTGATAATCTGAACAACGTCTTCGTCTTCAAGCAGATGTTCCTGTTGTGTCAAAGCAGCAAATATGCATCTTAATTAACAGAGTCGACATCCATTAATAGAAACAAATCAAGTAGTCGCAAGTGGAAGAGATGAGCATGATGTAACATGTATTTAATATTTATATATAAAAAAACAAATCTAACTAACCTTGCCGACTCTTTGGGGCTTGTGCTTCGCGCTTGACCCCCAAACAAGAGCACTGCCAAAAAAACAAAGTTAACTTCAAATGAAACAATGAGCCACATAAAAGTGTCCACGGAACAAGTCTCAAGTATAGCAACCAGATTTACGTGGGAATAAACAAATGCCAGATTTTGAACCCGTATATAATTGAAGATGGATGAAAAATACTTCAATGTCCAAAAAGTAACATAACGCCACCAAATTAAAACTACGATGCAAACATAAAATCCATATCCACCTTAAAGCTTTAACTTAGCACGGATGTTGACACAAGCACCTTTTCCTTTCCCAGAAGTTTGTGTTATCTTTTTCAGAGCGGAAAAAGATGAAGAGTCTTTCAATGTCCAAAAGTAACATACCATTGAGTTGAAACTTCTAAACAAAGTGGAAGCCTATATTTACTTAAAGCTCTAATTTTGCACAGCCGTTGAGACAAGTGCCTAAAGTAACTTTCTCCGTTTCCAGAGTGCTTGTTATCATTTAAAAAACAATAAAATATCAAAAGGTTCAAAATTAAGAAAATTTAAGAGAGGTACTTACTACTTAAATTGTTTAATAAAATCTTTATGAATCCGTTCGCAGAAATCCTCAACTGTCCTTGTCTTAGATGACAGGATCACAGGGTCTTCATAGTCTGGATTCATCCCTTTAGGTTTTGTATATATGCGAGTTAAATTAAGATACTCCCATATTTTCTCCAGCAAACCATCAAGGTTCCACTCCAGGTGAGCACTGCAGATCAGTCATGGAAAATTGCACAAGTTAACAAAACTACTAAACAATAATTTCAGAAATTATAAGCCAGCCAAACTATACTGGAAAATGAAGAAAAATTAAAAAGAAATAAACAGCAGTAATATAATAAACAAATATTTCCAAGGAAAAACAAATCTAAACAATTATTCATGGGCGCTTCACAATCCAACTCCAACTGGATCAATGACTAGAAGCTGTACGCTATTATTGAAATTTATTCATTTTGCCATGCTTCGTGTAAGAGCACTTCCATCCGTTTTGCTAAAGCAAAGGCAAGGGGAGGGCAATGTCAATTACTATTCACTCTGAAAAGTAATTGCCCTTGTGCAACTCCACCCGTTTTGCTATTTCCATGGCAATTACTGTTCACAAATATATTTCTTTATTTGTAAACACTATTCACAAATATAATTTTTAAGTGTCCTCTCACTCTCAACCCTTCTCTTCTTCTTCCTCTTTGCATCCAAAGGTAAGCAACTTTCTTTACCAATTCTAACATTTTCTTGCCGGGTTTTCTTCACTTCAAAGTTCAAACCTAAAAGTAATTTAAAGATCTGAACCAATTGCAGAAGAATCAGAAGAGGAAACATAAAAAATGGATCAATATAGGAAAAATTGTTGAAGATGAACCATCACCAGACGAGAGAGAGGGAGAGAGATTTTGTTAGAAAAGGTGGCTTGCGTCATCACTGCCCGCTGGCAGCAGGTCAGGCAAAAATCAACAGGGCGGGAAGTCGGGCAAGGTAGGGCCCAGTGATTGCCCTTGTGTTTTTCAACCGGTGGAGCTGGGTTTTAATAATTTTGAGCAACTTTTGCCAATTGCCTTGGCAATTTGAACAAGGGTGGAAGTGCTATAACTGCAAACTGTTTTAACACCGAGTCAGGTGTTTAATTAAGCATTATTAAGAATTACGATGTTTTCTATATGCTTCAATTACAATGTTTTATAGAAACTCCTGATAACTGATGCATTGTAGAGTTGTCAAACATTGGAAATGTTGTACTTTTATGCACAAGCGGAAGCGAATTCTAACAAAGTACCAAATATCAACGTCGTAGGTGAAAGCGAAGAAACAATCAATCTCAAAATAAGAACACAAGAGATTTACGTGGTTCAGCGTAAAGCCTACGTCCACGGGCGAAGCACTGCAAGAAATTTCACTAAACAAACGGAGATTACAAAAGAGTCGCACAACCCAAATCCCACAAATTACAAACCATAAACCAAACGAGTAGAGAACCCAAAACAAACAGAGAAGTCTCCCAAAATTGCTCTCTAACTCACAAACTCACAAATTGACTCTCACTAAATTACCACACAAACTAAACTAACCCTAAGGTCCTATTTATAGAGTATAGGACTTAGTTTTACATAGGAATCCTAATAGGAAGTAAAATTCAAATCCTAATAGGCAAGGAAATCAAATCCTTATCTTACAAGGATAAAGAATCCAACAAGGAAACAAAAAACCCAACCTAAATAGGACACAACTAGCCTAAATAGGATTCCAAAACAAAATAGGTAATACAAACCAAATTTCTGCATTATCCTAAATTTGAGCCGCAAATCACAATAGGAAATGTCCTCTGCCAGTAATGTTTCTACACAAGGAGGGCATACTCTTCTAACAGGCTTTAATATTTTTAACCGATGCAATGTAGAGTTGTCAATCATCGGAAGTGTCCTCTGCCAGTAATGCTTCGACACTAGACCTACTCCTCTAACAGGCTTTAATATTGTTTTACTGATGCATTGTAGAGTTCTCAAACATCGAAAATGTCCTCTGCCAGTAATGTTTCGAAACTACATTAGGCCTACACCCTTAACAGGCTTTAATATTTTGAATTAGAGTTTCCAACGTATTATATCTCAATAATAAATTGAAGTTCAAGTTCTTGAAAGAGGAGTAGATGGAACATCCAAAAATTTCAAATAACCAAAGATTTTGCAACAATAATCCAGTATGAAACTATGAACTGTGGTATTAAATAAAAGATTACCTGACAGGACAGTAGTGAGGAAGTTTATCCAAAATCTCAAGCTCTTCAAGTGTAATCTGATCAATCTTGTTCACAACATAGATGCAAGGCATATATATCCTACTGCCTTCAATTACATCTATGAGGTCATCGGCAGTTGCATCAAACCTAAGAGTGATATCAGCATTGTGAATTCTGTATTCACTGCATATTGCCTTCACAGTTTCAAGATCCAGATGTGTGTTTGTAACCGTTGAAGTGAAATTAATACCACCCTTATCTTTCTTCCGGAATGTAAGGTTAGGTGGCTCCTTGTTTAACCTGCTCACAATAAGCATTTAGCTAATTATAAGTATAAACTATCTAGGAAGAGAAGGTACAAGCAAAGAGTCTAGATAGTGTGAGAAAGATTACGTGCACATACATCTATATATACACATGTAAAACATTTTTGTAAGCATTACCTGTGTGTGTGTGTGTATGTGGACACTTGAATAAATTGTCACAAGTATGCAACTTACAGGTTTTTTGTCAACTAACTCAATAGACATGGTGTTTGCAGCAAAAGAATAAAGGTCACTGAACTTTCCATATTGGTGTTTACCAAAAGGGGAAAAAAAACTTTGAAGAAGCATTATATAACCTGAAAAAGATTTCAAATCCAGACAAGCCTTTACCAGCTAATTCAACAATACATCATCCACAGAAATGTACATCCTAGGAAAATTTCGCATAAAACGTTTATTTTTACATTAAAAAAATGCTGAATCAGAATCTCATAAAGGCTCGACAAAAGAGCTTATATGATGTAAACAAAACGTAGAGCACAGGTACAATCAAATTTTGAAAAGCCAGCAGATTCAAATTATGTAAACGAAACGGAGAACTTCTGAAAGTCATACATACTGACCAATGCATAAATGGCCTTAACATCTGCTAAACTGAAGTAACAAAATGACAAAGCTATACAGACCAGAAACAAAGCTATAGCTGACCTTATGCCAAATCCCTCGAGCTCTTTTTCAATTAGACGCTTGTGAGTTATTGGCTTTATTGCATCAAGAACAATTAAAATGCAATTGCATGTCCTAGCAGTGCTGATAACCTGGATGTCATGGAAGTTCAATAAGAGAATCTAAGAGCATATAACAAACACCCATGCACAGAGACAAAGGGGAAAAGCAATTCATTTTCTGTATTCCAAACAATCTCTGACGTATCTCAAGCCTTCATTAGTGTGACATATCAAACAAATTATAACAACATTATTCGCAGCCAAAATGAAAATATAACTCAAGCATGCTTCACCACTAGAAAAGGTTCACAACATATAAAGAAGGTCAGTTTGCAAAACTATGTTAGTCCAGATCTTTATAAACTACCGAAGATCATTTTTATGCAAACCTATCTTTCTGAAAGCCATTCCATACACTTTACATGATCAAAAACCATCAGAATACTTGTAAATCCATGAAAGGGTACAATACTGGTCATTTATTTATTCAAAGTTGTTTGGTCTATCTATTTAACCACATACTGTATAAATTTTCTTGCAAGGAAAACTGAGCTTCTTAGGGCATGCATCTATATTCATAGAACACCCTTATTCAGGTCTTGTCCAGCGGCCTTGTAAAATATAGCCTACTTTTCATGGACAGGGTATTGAAGCATGTATGCACACTGTACAACATGCTTGCCCAAATTAATGTCCAGCTGCAAGCATGTCAAGAACATGACCTCTGCCTCATGCCTAAAAATTTAACTCAAGACAGTCAACATTAACATTCTCTAGACACAAGAGAAGAAATGCAGAGGAAGAGGAGAAAGAGATTGCAATTCCCATTCTCTAACATGTCTGTCACAGTCATGTCATGTGCTTTCACAACCATTACTGTCAATTTAAATAAGAAGAAAATATATCTCCAAGAGATAATGCTGAAGAAATCATACTGATATGTAAAATGAATATGATATCATTGCTCGGGAAAAGGACAGACAGAACAGAAAGAAAACAGCAAATTCAAACAAAAAAAAAATAAGGACCTGTTTGGTAACACTTTTATTCTTTTTCTAATTTTTTTCAATTGTAAAGTGAAAGGGAAGAGGGGAGAGGGAGAGGAGAGGAGGAAGATGTGAGAGAAGTGAGGAAGGATGAAGAGAAATACACAGCCAAAATTAGAAAAGGTTTAATGAGTTTCGGTTTTAAAAAAAAAATAAAGGGGAAACATTATTATACGGGTCCTAAGATTTAACAGCGGAATGCAGACATCAAAAACAAAAATGAGTATAAGAAATTAGTGCACTGAAATAAATCACCAGCATGTTAGGGTAGCACAATGAGGAACAAATATCACACTTTACCTGTCTTCCTCTACCCTTTCCATCCTTAGCACCCTCAATAATTCCAGGGAGATCTAACAACTGCAAGTTAAAGTGCGACAATTAAAAAATATTTATCGTAAGGGAGCAAATGGATCATAAATCTAGAACAACAGCTATTTTGAGTATATCAAAAACTTCTCTTTTATTGGGAAAACACACACACAAACAAACGGACATAAGTACAAGAATAGTGAACAAGAAGTCCAAATCTTAAAAAAACAAAAAAACAAAAACAAAAAAAAAACTGCAACCACCAACTAAATTCCAATTATATAAGCAAATGTAACAAATGAAGCAAATTATTAAATTATAGTACCTGAATTTTCGCACCTCGATACACAATCACTCCTGGTATGCAAGTTAAAGTAGTGAATTCATAGGAAGCAACCTGTACACAAACACATTAGGTGGTCTTCGAAAATATCAAGAATTTTCTTAGCAATGATATCATATAGTAGGCAACATACATTTATTGCATGGCTGCACAATGGAGGAAAGAATAACAATTTATTGCATGGCTGCACAATGAAGGAAAGAATAACAATAATAACATTCAGGTTTCACATAGCAAGCAAGAATTTAGGTCTTATCACACACATAGACATTAGAAACACACACAGGAATCCTGACACCCCCAACCCCTAAGTTTTCACAGAAGGTACAAAAGAAATCAAATTTCAATACAATCCTCCATTCCCAAACAGTTTCCTTGAGTTTCAGTGCAATATAAAGCTTGGAAGACATCAGACCAAAGAGAATACGAGGAACCTGTAAATGGGTGGGACCCTAATATTGTGGTTGAGGCTCCAGGTAGGATCAATTGTTTCTAATCCATTTCTGCATTAATATTAGGTTCTAGGAGGATTGACGAACCAGAAGTATCCAATCCATATAATTTCTACACCTTAATGGACTCAGGACTCTAAAACTCAACACTACCAAATTTGCCGATCTTTGTTGAATTCTTTTCCAACCAGTTGGAACTTTCTTTTCAAGAGAAGTTTAAATAATCTGGAAGCAGGAGAGCTGTCTCTCCACTCTCTTTGCTTGAAAATAGCTCCTTTCAACCACATAAAGGTACACAAAAATAGTGAACAAGGAGGTCCACTAATAAAAAAGTACAACTGATTACAAGGAAAGGAGAATGGAAGGTGACTGAATTCTGATGTAACTGAAGACCAAAGGGACGACAAAAACCTCACCCGCTCCCACAGATCTTCTAGCTCTAGATTGGATTAGCGCTCATGATAAAGTCAATACTTGGTCCAGAGGAGACCTTATGTTTGTTATCTTCCTATTGACTTTATTTACAAAAATGAGGTTACACATATTGACCACCTATTTTTTCATTGTTGTACCACTTTAAAGCTTCGACAGAAATTGATTGTGGAACAGGTGATTTCTATATGCTGCATTTATATGCTTGTTGAGAAGCAATATGCTTTTGGAGAAGTGGAGAGCAAAATTCTTGGAGTTGTGGGCCGGCTACTTTTTGGGCAGTGTGAATGAAATGAAACTAGAGGACTTTCGAAAATTCTAGGGACGAGGAAGGTTGTGGGGTAGTGTCTTACTTTTTGGCATCTTTGCGCCTTCAATTTCCTCTGAATTTTGGGATGCATTTTTCCTTATCCATGTGTACTGGAAGGCAGCTACATATACGTATTTACATATTATAAATAAACTGTCCATACAGAGTCGTATGAATATTGGTCACTTGTATATACAAAAGTTAAGATGAATGTCAGCAAAGCAGAACGTTCCCACTGGACATCTAATCATATGTCGCTCATTCCACTCTACAATCCCAGGTCATCCCATTTCTACCAACATCAACCAGAGTATAGCAATATGTATGGTCCATGAGCCAACTTTTGGAATAAATAGATCAAAGACATTATAATGTTGAAATCACAAAGTAACCATCAAAGAAAATAACTACATTTGAAAGAGGGCTTATCACTTATATTCAACTAGTTTTAGTTAGTGCACACCTGAATTCCCCAATAAGTTAATCCATCTATGAGAAGAATATTCAGCTAATATTTTAAAAATAGTATCACCTAAATAAATTTTTACACAGTAAATAAGATCTCTATACAGACAGAAACCGCTACTAAAAATTCTCTGGGAGACCAGACAACGAGTCCCAGTAGATTGCAAAGATAGTTAGAACTTAGAAGCTCAAATTCGGCCTAATATTAGAGACCCACAATCAACATAATAAGTGATCTCAATCAAACTCCACATGCTTTCATGCCTAACATAAAGAATCTCTGGGAAATAATTGTCTCTTCAAATAAAAAAATTTATTGCCTCACACAGATTATGTGTAAAATGAGATAAATCCACAGTTGTCTACCTCTGAAAAGGTCCCAGTTAATTTATTCAGCAGTGTAGATTTCCCAACTGAAGGGAAACCCACCAAACCAACCCTTGCATCCCCACTTTTAGTGACATCAAAACCTTCACCAGCACCGCCACCGCCTTTTGACGGAGGCTCAAGTAGGTCCCTCCTTAGCTTTGCAAGTTTAGCCTAGCAAAAATTGAACAATAACATCTGGATCACTATTGTCAAAACATTTGACCATGCACGGCAATTTAATGATGAACATTACAATGAAAAAGAATAACTCACCTTCAGCAAACCCAGGTGATGAGCAGTAGCTTTGTTCTTTTGAGTCCTAGCCATCTGCAATTAATAAAATTCTAGTTAATACTCAAGGAATATGAAATATTCAGATTCCAGAAGCAGCACCTCCGAAACAATAAACGCATTTCAACGGTTAATTGAGAAAACAATATCAAATTCACCAAAATCTGGACCTACAACTATTCCATAGAACCAAACTGAGCCTGTTAATCCTGCCGGTCTACATAAACAAAAAAATAAATCAAATTTTCAAATTCTGTTTTGCTTGATTGGAGAGAGTTGAGTTGGTAATGGTATACAAAATTTTTCACTTGACAAATTTTTTGTTTTTGCTCTTCTATTTTATATTTTATTCCAACTTTTTTGTTAATTACTCGAACCCGAATAAAAGGAATGTAAAAAATTTAATTGAAAGCCCTAAGCATCTAACAAGTAATAAGGCTATATATATAAAGTATTCAATTGTCCCTAAATTAATTTAGGGTTTGTCGTTGGCAGAGAAAGTAGAAGAGAGGATATTGGGGGTGCAGACAAGCGTACCTCATCTTCGATGTCCTTGATTTTCTGCATCAGAGTCGCCATTGTTGAAGCACACTAGCTCCGAGGAGAGACGGTGAGCAAACAGGGGAAAGGGTTTACGGAAGGGTTTTAGTCGGCCTGTAATGGTTCTGCTCGCTCTAGTGGTACTCCACCACACACACGGAGAGAGAGAGAGACAGAGAGAGAGAGAGAAGGTACCAGAAGTAAATGGGGTTAGGGCGCATCATACTCGAACCCATTTATTTCATAAACATGCTTGAGAGTCCCATTTTACCCTCCAACTAGCCTTTCTGCGTGTCCTCTCCATGAGACAAATTACAAATTACAAATCGCGCGTCTTATGTGTGACGATCCGTCTCTAATTTTATTGTATTTTATTAATTGAAAGTGTGAATTGACCAAAATGCCCCTGAACGAGCTAAGTGAAAATTCTACGTGGACGTTTGAGTTCATTTCATATTGTGTCTTCTTTCTTACCATATTCTTGTAATCGGACCTGTAACAAAAATGTTATGTATGTTTAAATCTAGGAAAAAATCTTGGGTGATACGTAACATTCAACAGTACGTACCATTGAAGTTTGACCCTTAAATCTAGAGGCAAAATGATAATTTTATACCCACGAACGTTTTGTGGGAAGATTTTTCTTCCTTTCTTATTTGGGTATGTTGGTTTGCGTGTCACAAGGGGGCCCGTTGTCCCCCTGCTAATTTTGGAAACCTCTCAGTCTCTCTCAACTCATTTCTTTATCTTTCTCTCTCATTCTCTCATCCCCGAGAACACACACACACACAAACTTACAGTGGCAACGCCACCGTTTTCTTTGAATCGAGCCAAACCATCACCACCACATTGATCTCCTCGACACCCTAAGCACGACGGTACCCTCCAATCACCCAAACTTACAACCAAACGGTGGAACCGACACTTGAAAGAATTGAGCTTTCCAGGCGAGTTTCTCACCATTTCCGCCGAATGTGAGGTTTCTAACCACAACCATTCGACTTATCTCATTGAGTAGGTCAAATTTCATATATAGTTTGTGTCGTTTGGGTGAAAATTGAAGCAGATCGAAGAAGAGGAAGACAACTCCAATTTCCAAACGGCCAAGAACTAACCCTCGAGACCACCATCATTGTGTTCGTATCAATCCCACGAACCCAAAAATACCCTCAGAGGTGACGTCGACCTACGACGGCGACGAGGCTAAGGGGGGAAGTTCTCCTGCCAAATTCCCAGTTTTCGATGAGAAGTTGTAGCAGCAGACCGGCCCAGACCCGGTCCAAGCCTGGTCCAAGCCTAATCCAAACTCGGTTCAGCTCCGATTCAAACCTTTGACCCAAAATGTTTCTAGGTATATTCTGTTAGCATTTTTCCTTTGATGCCGACATAATATTCTGTCTGGTGATGGAATATTCTATTTTTCGGTGACGGAATATTATTTTTCCGTTAACTTTAACAATGCGTGTCTACCGGTGCTTGGGCATCCCTTGATAGTGCGTGCAACAATGCGTGGTGACGTACGGCTGCGCGTGAACCTGTTTTGGGCAAACAACGGGAATTTCAAGTCTTTTCCTTAGTATAATTATGAACTTTGAGTAGTTTAATGATTAGTATAGTTGTTTCGCATATAGGGGAGACTTATCACGAGGAGTACAGAGGCCAAACGTGGCACTCAGCTACGACTTGACTACGTATCAGTGAGTGGGCTTTGTTCTTTGAACTATACTTTATTTGTATAGTTTTCACAATGGTTTTGTGAAACAGTTTTGCATCATGCCATGCTTTTACTTACAAATATAAGTATAAATTATTTTGTTGAGATTTGTGATTATGATGGCATGATCATACGTATTTTATTTACTCACCATACATGCATTCACCGGTGTCTAGTACTCATCCTGGTCATGACCAGTTTCACGTGTATGTTCACATTTACACTATTACGCTCACCTTGGATCCATTGTAGGTGCCAATACCAGTTTGCATTAGGCAGCTAGGACTCGTATGTGATGCGCTTAGTGTTAGCTTCAAATGTATGTAGTGTTGAGCGTATATTTATTACACCCAGCCTGTTCCATGTAGCTACTTTATGTATGAGCTTGTGTGTCTGCATATCTTGATGAACATACTGTATTATATATGTTGAGATATTTGTGATTTATTCGTATTCTTGGCTTAATCGCCCTTATACTGTATTTGTGATTTTCACAATAATCTTTATTCTTAGATTAAACTAGATTATTTTAATATTTGAAACGTCTGTAAAGTATCCTCTCATAATTGGCTTTACGACACATGTACTACACCTCCATGTCGCATTTGCTGTGCAAGTAGAATGTTAGGCAGTCTTAGAAGGTTTGCAATTGGCTAATTGGCTAAGTCCAAAGGCTATTTGAAGATCATCATTGAAACTGACTCTAAGGATTGTTACTCGCGTGCAAGCATGTCACGCCCCGGATCCGAGGTTGGTGGAAAAAACTTAACCCCGTGCTTGGAGACTAAGTAAAAAAAATTTTAAAAAAACAATGAAACATAAAATCTGAATACGGAGTTGAAAATAAAATTCTCTTATAAAAAATAATTACAGTTGTACAAAATAAATAAAACTCCTACTATCTCGTCTAACACAATATCCGCTCATCTAGTCCCTGTCTTACCAAATAATTCTTCTGATAAAAATAAAAGGGTGAGGGGTGAGTAACAATCACCGTCACCTAGTGAGTAAAATATGCAATATGTCAGTCAAGCGTGCCGTTTTAATCACTCTAGACAATAGTATAATTATATCCCAACATTTATCACATATCATGCCATATCACATCATCCCTTCATATGTTGGTTATCTTTCATAATATGTAGCTCACCATGTGACCCTAAATTGGCCATTTTGCCCTAATGTTCCCGTGTGCCTTACATTTATCCCTCGAATAACCCAACACTGAAAGTCTCATGCTCCATAAACAATCTCAAGTAATCCACATGTCACCATATATAATAACTCCGAAAGAATTGCACCAAATAAACATGTTTAACTTGAAATATAGAAAGATATTTATAAACATAATAAAATCTACAATAATTCGTGATTTTCACATTTATAACAAAATAAAAACTTTTAGAACACATTAAATAAATCACTCACCAAAGGCCAAAACATTGGCAAGTCAACCCATCTACCGATCCCCTCATATTCATATTTCTCTTTCTCTCTCTCTCTCACTTACTTTCTTATCTCTCTCTCTCACTCTCTCACTCTCTCACTCTCTCACTCTCTCACTCTCTTACTCTCTCACTCTCTTACTCTCTCACTTACTTTCTTTCACTGTTCATGAAATAACAAGCATGCATGCCTTGCATGCTGCCTAGTAGTTGACTCTTATGGTTTGAAAACAATAAAATGGAGCTCCCCTATTTATAGTGCATAAAGGTCCGCTACTATTGCCTGAGGTGTCAACTACTACATGCAATTAGAGGAGCTGTCAATAATTTGCATGTAATCAGCTTGACACATCAAGCCTTATCACCCAGCTCATGCAAATATATAAACTCCACGTTTTATCCTAGCTAACAACTCAACAACCAAATAAACGTAGGAACCAAGTAAACTTGGCAGCCAAAATAAAATAATAAAATAATATAAATCAGCTAAAGCCTTAGTAATAAGAATAATATATAATAGTATATAGATATATAGAAAACTAACATATATATATATATATATAATTCATAATAGCTTTTATAAAATAATAATATTAAACATATATTTTCAAAATACGGGATCTCACAAAGCAATGATAGGAAATTGGCTCATTGGCCAATCTTTCTTATCATGCGTGAAATCAGAGCTATGGCAACTGCCTTCTTGTTACAGCCCGTTTCGAAAATTAGAATTATTTTATTCTCGGAAGTGGGAAATGACGAAAATGCCCTTGGGTTGACTTTTCGGTTGACTTTTGCGTCGTAACTCGTACGACCCTTCACTTTTTATTTTCTTGTCGTGCTCATCGTTACGAACGCGTAGACGCGAGCGGGACGTCGTTCGGAGTCCGAACGAATATTTTACAGGCGTTAGTTTTTCGACGTTTCCCGTATTTCAATTTTGGACAGTTTTGGGTTGTTGGGCTGGGGCCCAAATGTCAGTTGGCCCATGTGGCCTTATCCCACAAAATCTAGAATTTTGTCTCTGTCTTTGACCGAGCTCTCCCTCTCTTCTTCTTCCTCTCTGCAAACTGACCAGAAACAAATCTCCAAAAAATTTGATCAAGGCACCCCGTGCCTCTCCTCATTCTCATTGAGCCATTCTTTGGCCAAATGAGATCGCAGACATCATCATCATCATCGTCGACCCCAGATACTCGACCCTGTACCACTGTAAACCCAGAAACCAGAGAACCCAATTTCTGGAAATTTCCCGACGAACCAAAATTCGAACCTCGGCCATTTCTTGGTGAACCTGATCCCAAATCACATCAAACTGATCACCACTGAGTTCCTAGAAGTCCCAGGGACCTTGCTCAAGCCTTGGGTGGCGGCGTTTGGCCGAGAATCAACAAAACCAAGATCGGCCTTTTTGCACCGTGGCTTCTTCCCCATTTTCAGACCACTTCTGGCCAGTTTTTGGCCCCCAAAATGGTAAAATATTATTCTCCTCACTCCTAGCTTCATTTTGGTACTTGAATCGTGCATTTTGGCCTTGAAATGAAGAAGTTATGAAGCTTTGAAAATTACCCAGATATTCCGGCCAAAATTCCCAGATTCCGGCGACGGCGGCTGGCGCCGGCGCCGGCGACCGGAGTTTTGGCAGGGATGACCGGCGCTGACGTCAGCGATGACGTCAGCAAACCGGGTCAGACCGGCCTTGCTGACGTCAGCAAACCGGTTTAGATCGGCGCTGACCGGCTCGGCTGAGTCGCGCGTGGAGCCGCGGCTTGCCGCGTTTGAGCCGCGCGTGGGGGGGCGTGGAGACTCCTTTTTCGATTCCTTCTTCGCGAGTCGACTCGTGACGACGCGTACTACCTAGGGGCAGTACGTATGATATGTTTCGAGGTGTTTTGGACCTCCGTGTTGAAGAAACAAGGGATAGGTGTAATTAATTAGTTAATTAGTAACCATTATGAGTTTAATCATTATTACAGTGATATCTCATATAGGTGAGACTTATCCAGAGGATTACCGGGGCTACCGAGGACCGGGGGGCTACGACCTGGCTACCTACAGGTGAGTGAATGGGTCTTTGTTTTGATAAATGTATATGTACGTATGGTTTTTCAATGCTTTCTTCAAGCTGTTAGCATAATTCATATCATATACGTTTGTTAGAGGTAGAACATTCGTATTATACTGTCATACATGTTTTCATACTGTTGCTCATCAGTAGATGTATAACACCCTAGGTATTAGTACTCAGTCTTGTGGCCAGGACTAGCCTTGACGTTTGGAGTAGTCACTGCCAATATCGCTACGCAGCTTTGGATCCATTGTAGGTACTAGCCTGTTCTAGGTTGCACTAGGCAACTCGAACTTGTGTGACTGCACTTTGTGCACCAGCGCTTAGCGTTAGTCTCGCGTTATTGTAGTACTCAGCGTATTACTCTTATACCTAGCCTGTTCCTCGTAGTTTAGCTACTTGGACTTGTGTGTTTACATATGGGTGAGCATGTCAGTAAATCATTATCGGGGAGTACCCATGTATTTTCTTATAGTATTTTGAGGTTCATGCCAGAGGGTATGACGTGTTTTCAAAAACTATACTTGTTTTCCAGCGAGGGGTTAGTAGACTTTTGGAAACAACGGTTTTATCAAGCTTTGCTTTTTGACCCACTCACCGTTTTATGTTTTGCGCCCCTCCAGGATTAGTTGGCTTGGAGCTTGTGACGTCGAGACGCGGTGGTATGACAATGTAGGGGTTCTTTACTCTTGTATTTACTCTGTATCCTCTACTCTGTTCACAACTCATTATTTTATTACTATTCTTCCGCCCGCACACTCCGTGCACTCTGACCCTTATTTAATTCAATTTTCCTTAATTATTCTTCAATTTTTCTAAATGGCTTTCGTCACCTAACACGTGTCGGCCAGCACTTCCCGACACCTGGCGTGTCCGGGATCGGGATGTGTCACTTCTCTTGTCTCCGTTGATCTTGGGTAAAATGAGAATTTAACCGTGCAACAGATTCTAAATTCTAATGACTCTAATCCATTCTTAAAGCCTTAATTCTAATCCATTCTCATATACATACACACACATATGCATACATACGCACATATATATATACATACCCAATGAAATTATTAGTTTTGCAACAATTATACAACCCAAAAGAAATAAAGTAATCCAAATAAGTTCTACAAATTTGTTAGTTAAGCTTCAACCCTTCCCTTCTACAAATAAGTTCTACAAAGTAACCCACAAGAAATTATTAGTTAAGCTTCAACCCTTCCCCTCTTTCGGCCCCTTCCCCTTGTAGAAGTAGAAGATTGAACCCTTCCCCGTGTAGTTGTTGTAGAAGTTTGACCTCCCCTTCCACTTGAAGTTGAAAGAGGATGTGGAGGTGGACGTGGTTGAGACGTTGGACGAGGTGGTTGTGGTGGAGGAGGAGAAGATGGTGGCATTTCCCCTTGACTTGGATTTTGGCCTTAAACATTAAGTGTACCTACATAAAACAATAAATAATGGAATATTCATATTAGAAATAGAAAGTAAATGTATTGAGTGCTAAGATAAGATGTATGATAAAAGAAAATATGAAATTCATTTCCACTTACGCGATTCCAATTCTTCAAGTTCCTTGTAGAATGTGAGGTCATCTTCCGTTGGCTCCTTGTACAAATTCATTTGTTCATCTCTTAGCCAATAACTAGTACACACTAACGCCTCAACTGTTCTAGGGATTAGGGAAGCCCTAAAAGGATCCACAATCTTCCCACCAAGTGAAAAAGCATTCTCACTTGCAACGGTGCTACTTGGGAGAGCAAAAACATCCTTAGCAACCTTAGCAAGTATTGGATATATAGAACAATTCAATCTCCACCAATCCAAAAGCTTGAAGTCTTGATTGCGTAGGCTCTCATAGGGATCGTTAAAATACTTATCAACTTCATTTGCTATTTCCCTTTGTTGAGCCGCTTTTCTTTTCTCCATAACCCGCTTTTCCATCCTTGCTTCCACATCATCCCCATAATCCATGTCACAAACACCACCACTCACACCACTCACATTTGGAGATGCCTCCACAATCGATGTTTGGGACACTTGGGTTTTAGAGGTAGAAGGTACTAGTTTATAGGCATTGTACAAATCGTTCATTGTCTTTTTAACCACTCTCTTAACATCCTCTATCTCATCCCATGAATACCCGAGTTCATCTAGATTTGTCTCCATCATTTGAAATTTGTACCTCGAATCGAGAGCTTGTGCAACAAATATTATAGGATTAATCTTTTCGAATTCACCCCAATACTTGTCAAACTTGGCTTTCATGGAACTTGCCACAATTTGCAAAGTTGGATTAGAGGAATCTTGGATTTTTTATTCAATCTCCACTTGCAATGAGATCACCGTCCCCAAAATTAAATTTGAAGTAGGACTTTTGGTGGCACTTAGTTTAATGGTAGAATCATAAAATCTTTTAAGGAAATTAGCAAAGCTCATCGCCATCCTCCAATCCGTTTCCACAGGAGGTCCCACCCGCTTGCACCTTTCCATCACCCCATTTATCTCTCTAGAAACATCCTCATCAAAATAAGTGATAAATTGGCCACACTCCTCCGCCATTCTAGAGAACACACGCTTGTACTTGAAAGCACTATTAAGCATGGTATAAGTGGCATTTCACCTTGTAGCAACATCATAGGGAACCGTTGACATCTTATCCATTCTCTCTAAAATGACAAAGTCCCTAAACTTGTCCAACCTCGTGGGGGAAGAGTGAATGAACTTCAAACAATTCTGTATCCCCTCAATCTCCCTACCAAGCTCTATCATTCCATCCTTAACAATCAAATTAAGGATATGACAAGCACACCTCATGCGCAAGTGTGCCCCATCAAGCACAAGTGTCCCAAGTGATGTAAGCCTCCTCTTCATGTATTCAATCGCGATGTCATTTGAAGTAGCATTATCAACGGTAATGCTAAACACCTTATCAATTCCCCATTCACTCAAACACAATTCTAGACACCTACCTATGCCATCGCCTTTGTGAGAAGTGATCTTCATAAAGCTTATGATCCTCTTGTGCAAATGCCAACCATTGTCCAAAAAATGAGCGGTAACTACCATGTAATTAGTTTTTTGGATCGAGGTCCAAGTATCGGTGGTAAGACTTACCCTCACACCACTTAGCACACTCATAATTTTAGCCTTCTCCATAATAAACAAGTCCCAAACCGCCTCCGCAATCTTCTTCCTATTAGGTATTTTGTACTTAGGATTAAGATCACGGATCCATTCTCGAAAATCTTCTTGATCCACTACCTTAAAAGGCATCTTCGCCTTAATAATCCACTGCACACACTTCAAATCAAGCCTTTTTTGATTGAAGGTGTGAGGGACCATTGTACTACCCATCCTTTCTTGAGTCAACATGGGTTGGGTCGAATCGGGAGGCCTATAGAGATGAGAACCCTCACATTTCATTAGGTGATCCCTAATACCCTTTTTCCCATTTCTTCGGGAATCGGCGGGTACCTCAGCTTTGCAAAGATTGCAAATTGCTATTGTCATTTTAACCCCCGAGGCATCGATTTTCGTTACCTTAACAGCATCTTGCCACACAATACTCGACCCCTTCCCCTTATTTGACCCCTTCTTATGTGCTACTTGTTCACCTACTTGACTAGAAGTTGCTTGAATCTCTTCTACTTCCATAATTGTATCACCCTCCCCATTTGGTTCAACTTCAACATCTTCATATTCTTCTTCGTCATAATAATTATCCAATTGATCTGTGTTGTCATAGATAGTGTGTGTACTAGATTGGCTAGAATTCATCCTACATTGTACAATCCACACCACATTCAATACAAATATAAATCCCAATTAATTTCAGCAACAAACATTAACTAACATACATTGACAAAGAACAAGGGCACACAAATGTTTTACTATAACTTTACAATTGACTAACAACATACAATTGCAAACTAACATGTTTTACTATAAACATGCTTTACTATAAATCCCAATTAATTTCAGCAACATACATTGACTAACAACATACAACAAATATAGAGAGAACAAGAAAGACTAACCTGAACCAAATCTTGTAGCAAACCTCGCAGCAAAGCAGCAAACCAGCACTAAACCAAAAGAAATTATTAGGTTTACAAGTCATCCAAAAGAAATTATTAGGTTTACAAGTCAATTTATACAAAGGCTGCTAAATTCTGTTGTAAACCAGCAAACCAGCATTGAACCAAAAGAAATTATTAGGTTTACAAGCAAATCAGCACGAAAACATCATACAAGCAAACAAGCAAACCAGCAAACCAGCACGAAATAAATAAACTCACAACTCAGAGCATAATCATATCTTTAACAATCTTAACAAATCATTCTTTGATAACTTATGAAGACAGTGGTGAAACCAATAATTTATCTCAGTACATTGAATGCCAAATTTTAAATTTTTATGAACGGTCATTTCATTCAAGGTTGAAGACAATATCACAAGTCATAACTATCTTTAACATACTTTGAAAGTTGCATCATACCTCATTGTCTATACAATTCAAGTATATTCAAATGTTAAAAACACTAATAACATGACCGAATTTATGTTAAGACATAGTCATTTCACATATTCACCCAATCAACTCTATATACTAGTTCTATGACTACACTTCATTGGCATCAGAAAAGAAAAGAAATGATGTCGTAATATTAGGCATCAAAAAATTAAATGACAGTCTTATATGTCAAATGAGATTGCCACTTTGTACTGCCAATGCCATTAATATGTGATGTAACATCAGAAGTTATATACACTGATGCTTATTCCGTTTTAAAAATAATTTCCCACCTTGGACACAATTTTCAGCGGATAACAGCTAATGTCTTATGAAACACACGGTCCCTTTATTCCTACTATTTTTCTCATGCCCCAAAATTTCACTCTCCCTCAACTCTCAACTCACTCTCAACCTCCAAGACACATTTTCACCATTTTGAACACTCAAATCTCTGAGCCCTTTCCTCTACTGTCTTACACCCCTGGCATGTCCTTAAACCAGCAAACCAGCACGAAAACATCATACAAGCAAACCAGCAAACTGGCAAACCAGCACGAAATCCACTGTTTAATGCAAAACACAGCTAATGTGTATTTCTACTAAGATAACTTAGGAATCCATATGACTAAATACAAGGAGATCTTTTCTTTAAGTTTTAACAATCAAATGGGGTCAAGTATAGAACTTACAAGTATAGAAATTACAAACCCTAATTCTTGAATTCCCAAATCCCGCAAACCCAAACCCTAATATGAAATTACAAGTATAGAACTTACCAATAATTGCTGCAGAGTTGTAGAATTGAGAGAGAAACAGATGGAGCAGAGTTGCAGAATTGCTGCAGAAGCACGGAGAGCCGGAGAGGAGAAGAGAAGAAGAACGGAAGTCGGGAAGTGTTTCGATCGATAGAGTTGGAAAGATTCAATCTCAAACCAACAGTTGAGATTAAACAACAAACCCAATTGAACCAATCCAACAGACGAAATAATTAATATATATATATATAATGAAAATATTATATATATATATATATATATATATCGATTCGGTTCGGTATTACCAAATATATGGTAATACGGTCCCGATCCCCGTACCGAAAATTTGGTATTTTTTGATATCGGGGACCGAATCATTCGGGGTATTTTGGTATCAGGGTTTTCAATATTATGTTCAGTTTTTTTTTTGTACGGTTTCGGTATTTCGGTACAAAATTCCCAGCCCTAGTCAAACCAAAGCCCTAAGCAACAACTGGTCTCATTAGGCTGTCTCTTTTCTTTCTTTGTTGGTCTCTTTCTAAGACCATACTAGTAGGTCCAATTATAACTGTATTTTATTTTAAGAGTCTAAAAAGTACCTTGCGTTAACAAGTCCCCCAACTCCTTGTGCAAGGGTTCCTTCTTAGGCAGGGAGTTGTAACAGTCGGTCGGGCACTTGGCTCTAAAATAATATAGTTTGTTTTATTTTTTTTGGCCTCTCTGGTTTGCTCATCTTTTACCACTCTTTTACAGTCCCCCAACTTTGTGCACAAGGTGGAAGCGGTCGGTCATGTAGATGCATGTAATGCAAGTGTCCAGGTTTAGCTGGTGGAGTAATCGAGGCGTCTTTGTATTGAAGGCGTAGTAGGAAGGTGTGACTTCGTGGGTTGTGGAGTCGCTTCACGTCGCTTCAGTTTCAAAACGGTGCAAGTGGTTGGCTAGATGTCACAATCTGGTTGTCTTGAGACTTCGTTTTTGAACGGCTGAGATCGAGTACATGTTGTCTATATATGTTTATACCCTAGGGTAGTTTTGTTTTTACTTTCCATTTCTTCAGTTGAACTACTGCCGGAACTCGTTCGTTTTTCTACTGTCGACTACAGTTTTCAATCGAAGCATTCTGCAACCACTTTCTGCAAATTGTTTCAGGTAAGATCTCACATCCTCACTGTACTTTGTGTTGAAATTGGTAGCATATGTCCATCCCCTTTTATCGTAGATAGGGTTATACTGTTGGTTACTGCCAGTCTGAGCATCACCGATAGGGCGTATCTCTAGAGACCTAGTCAGTAATGTAGAACTTCTGTTTGATTCATAAACTAATTAGGCTGAAAACCTGGATTAACGAGCACTAACCGATTTAGTCAATAGGCCTTAACTTATGTGCGATTTATACACCTCGTTTCTAAGATCCTCTAAAAATGTGTAGATACAGAGTACAACCAAAATGTCGAGCGTTTATGATTCCAAGAATGACAATCGGGAGGCTCCTGATTACGACCAAGGGGTCGGAAGCGACATTGATTGGGATGAGATGGAGGAAGTTGTTACTGCTCTTGGGGATAAGTTACATGTAGGGCTTGGCGGGGACTTCATCCATCGTCCAAGAAACCCAACCCCATTTATAGATTTGGGGGATTCTTCTCCCTCGACTGACAATGATGAAGAACTTTCCTCTGGTTACAGAGAAAAAAACTTGAAAGAAGATGAAGATCGAGTAGGGGCCAGTGAAATGGCTAAGGAAAACACGCTCGACGTTGCGGACTACTCCGAGCATTCCACATCTCCAATCGATATGCTGGATTTAGGGGATCCCTCACGTTCTTATAGGCGTGGGGTGCCGGTTTATCATCACTCAACCGTACCGAGAGTGTACTGTCTCAAGAAAGGTTGGAGGAGCTCAAGGTCAAGTTCAACATCCTAAGGGAAATCATAATGCGAGCACTAGTGAGTGATAAACCGTGCTGACCACCCTGCGGGTGGGTGGCGCTCTCGACTTATTTGTTCAAGTCAAAGGTCCGACTACCATTCGATCCTTTCCTCCAACGCATCATCACTCATACCGGCCTAGCTCTTTATCAGCTTAACCCAAATACCTTCCGTTTCTTTTGGAGCATGTACGTGCTCTGGGTTGAGCATTTCAGATAGGGACCGAGCCTTGCCTTAATTGAATATTTCTATAAGTTAAGGAGCAGTTTGGGGCACATGGGGTTTTACTATGCAACCAGCTCGGATAGGTCGCTAGCTGATAACCCCTTAAATTAGAGACCCTATAAAGAGAATTGGTTCTACGCCACTGGTAATTGGGAAAATCCTGCAGGAGTTGAGTTTAATAGTGCTTGGATAGCCAGGATATTTAGGAGAAAAGATTGTGACGACCGACCTATAATCGGCTATTTTCTCATTTGTCATACTTCCCTCTCCCTTTCTTTGTGTTAATTCTAATCCTTGACCTTTTATTTCATGCAGTCGATTGGGAGAAGATAATTGTTTTGACCGAGAAGGAGGAGTTCCAATTGGCAATGATTCTTTGCCCATCGAGACTCGTTTGAGCATAGCCATTCTAACTAGTGCCCAATTGAAAGCAATCAGTCTGCCGATAGGTGTTTTCCCCGAGCATTGCTTTCCTTATTAAAAAGATAATTGTTTATTCACATAATTTTTATCGTTGTCCTTCCCTATCTTCAGAAGAAATGGTCGGGATGCTGCCGCCGAGAAGATCACTGACCGAGCAATGGGGAGAAGAGTTGCCTCCTCGAATGCTTTGAAAGCTAGGGCGGGCAGAGGCTCGGGTCGTGGAAGCTCCAGTGTTCGCATCTCTCCTTAGGGGACCGTGAGCCCATCATCTGCAGGTCGTGGCAGGGCCCTAGCAAGCGTCTGGCCGCTGGAAAGCCTATCCCCCATCCACCAAAAAAGCAGGCGGTCAGCAAGACCCCACTCTTGGCCCTTGAAGAGGCCAGGCCGGACTTTACTGCGGTCGAGTCGTTCACTATAGTCTGTAAGAACATACTCGAAGAAAATAACATGGGCACGTTGATTCTTGAAGAAGATGACAGTATTAACGAGCAGGCTACTCAGGCTTTTGACATGCAAGTGAAGGTAAGAATTTTTACCCTTACTAGTAGCTCTTTTAATGACATTCTGTTACTTGGTGAGTAATCATTTTTTCCTCTATTTCAATAGTCTATATTTTCTCAGTACCAAGTGCCGAGGAGGCTGCTGAACGAGAAGAGGCATGAGGCTCGTTTTAAACAGTCGCTAAAGAAAACACATGAGGCCCTAAACGCCAAGGAGTTAAAGCTTGACGGACGACGTGGTGAAGAAGAAGGTGCTTAGACTGCAGAAGAAAAATGAGTGCTTGGAGAAAGAGGTCTCCAATTTGACCCTGGTCAAGCTAGAAGTCGAGCGTTAGCTTGCTGCAGCAAAAGAGTCAGCTTGGGTCGCCAAATATGAGAATAAGCACCTCTAAGCTGCTTATAATGAGGTTGTTTCAAGAGGCGTCCTTGACTTGGACGATTTCATGAAAACCTCTAAAGGCCTTACCTTCTTCAGAAAGCTCATACTCCAAGGGTACATGGAGTTTTACAAGAAAGTTAAAGTGGCGCACCTTGAGTACGATCTAGATGTTAGGAGTAAGAAGAGTCCAAGTAGGGAGAGGAGGCCGCAGTCAAGAATGTAAACACTGGCAAAGAGCCCGAAGTCGAGACCACAAGAACTGAGCTGGCTACCCAGCCACGATCCGAGTGCTCCTCAGAGCATCTTGCAAAGCAGACCCTGCTTTCAATCGCCAAAATGACCAACCCTTAGCCAACAAACCAGACCGTCAATACTCCTGAGCATGACTCTCAAGCCCTCTAAACCAGAACAAGACCAGACCAGTCCCCCAGTTTTAGTTTCCAATGCTTTCTTTTTATTTATTTTTTTTAGTAACTGAACAATTTTTCTTTTGGGGTTGTACTAAATATTTTATTTGGATAAGACCTTTAGGGGTCGTTTTTATTTTTTTCTAAAGTGTGTTTTTATTATTATTTATCGTTGTATGGATGTTTGATAGAACGTAGGTTTTTCTTAACCTGATAGTTAAATTTGGTTTAAGTTTCCATATCTCTAATGGTCGGGAATTCATGTATGTGCAAATTTTAGTGGTGGGAACCAGTCTAGATAACTTTGTTTTCCACTACAATATGGTTTGTAACTTTGAGATATCAGATTTTTAAGAGACAGATTAGAAGGACTAGACGGACTTGGTTAGCTCTAGATCAAGAAGATGTTCGAAGGTCATCCCGATACGCATTCCGGAAGGGTCATTTTGGAAGCATTAGCCCATGGTCCATTGGTAACTATCCATCTTTGAGCAGAGCACACTCTCAGAAGCATAGTTAGGGGCAATTATGGGACTATGATTTTTGGGCCCTTGATACGTGGCACGCCTGGTGGCGAGAATGATCAGAAAGTGACAACTACATTTATACCATCCATTTCTAGTCTCTTTATGTTGTTTTTGAGTTAAACTGGTTGCATTTTACCCTATTTGTTGTTAGTGTGTAGCTACTGGTACTTTATTATCCTTTTGAAGGCAAAAGAAATGAAAGTATGGCATTATTGAAGGGAAATTATGAGATTTGTATGGGATTTCTAATGACTAGCATGCATAAGCAATTCAAAATTCATATGCATAAGCAACGGAAGCAATTAAATCAAAGCAATAGTCATGCAAATCCCCTTCAAGAAGCATAGGTTTGTATTTGATGCATCTTCTAAAAGGAAGAACAAAGTGAAGGTGTAGTTGTATACCTCTTGATCTACTCTTTAGACCAAGGATGGACCACCTCCAAGCCCTTTGTTCTTGGAACTCCTTGTGCCTAGCTTCCCTCCTTGATTCCTCCACCTTGATTGATTGCCTTCAATAGGTTTCTCCTAGAGCCTCCAAAGTAGAAGACCTCTAAAGATCCACACCCACTCAAGTAGTGAAATGGATGATGGATCATCAAAAGAAAGGGAGATGAGTAGCTATCCTTTCTCTTGGGATGGCCGGCTGTTTTTGTGAGGAAGGAGGAGATATTTTTCTTCTCTTTGGTTGACTAACTCAATCACAAAGCCATACAAGTTATGGTGTGAAGTATGGTGGTGAGTTCCACTTATGAAAGTTTCATTAAACTTACATATATATAAAAAGAGGTGAGTCAACTTATGACTCCACTCACTCTCTCTCATTCATAGCCGGCCATTGAGTGCATTTTTGGGCTTTTGGGCTTTTGTAATATCAAGTCATCTTATGCTTGAATAAAAGCCCAAAGAGGTTTAGGACCCAATGGGCCCTAATGAACCCGAACTTTTCATAAAGCCCAAAACGATCTTTTATCGCTTCTATGATTTCATTAGACTTTCTAATTAATCATAACACTCAATTAATTCAATTAATTATTTCCATCATTCATATGTGGTTCCACCACAAGAGTGTATCGGTGTACAATCATTTTAGGTTCTAATTAGCAAGGCAGTGAGGTGATTGGTATCAATCCAATTGATTAATTTTAATCCAATCATCTAGTGAATTAAAACTTATTTTAATTCTTTATCTTCTTTGATGATTACTAATTTAATCATCCATAAGATCCCACAAGCCATGAGTGACATCTAAACATATATCATGGCTACCCAAGCTAATGTAGAAGTTTGTTTGGAGAACCTATTCAATTGGAATTACAATGTAATTCGATCATTCTCTAATACAATACTCTCAATCACACTATTAGGGTATGGATACATAATGTCAAACCCCTAATGTGATTATACCATGTTATATGATTCTATTGAGTCGTAAAGGAACACTTTCCATCACTACGCTCATTACTTCGGCCGAAGATTCCCGAATCATATCATAGAGTATTCTTCCTCTCGTAACGAGGATTAGAGATCCCTTGTTGATCATTCACTTGCCTCCATGGCTAAGTAGCTTAACCCCAACTATGCCGTGGACACCCTCAAGATTGGGGTGACATTGACATAGTCAAAGATCAAGGACCTAACCACAAGACAACTATGATGTCTCAGGTCAAAGGATTACTTACATATTCCAATCAATGGAGTTACTTGCTTGACATGTGAGTAGACCTCCATGCAAGTACTCCCTTCGATTGTATTCAGTGAACTCATTCCCTTAATGAGCACCTACATACTTGTCATAGTGTCAATACACGAATGGCTGAGACTCTCCATCCTTCCCATTTGAAGCTGACATAGTACGTACTGGTCTATGGATTGTCAGTATCCCTCCGACAATCCCATAACCAGGAACATTTTGAACATCATGGTTATGAGAAGAAGGTCTCTGCAGTCTAACTTCATTAGATTACTTCTTCCATCAATCCATTGTCCATGGATTCACTATTTGGACATTTATCAACTATTGAGATTGTCCTAATAAGTGACTTTGCCCTTTTGCTGTATTTAGGGTTATCCAAATATACAGTCAATGTCCTGAAAAGTTTCTTCCAAAGATTGACTTTCAGGGCATATTTCCAACAATTATTGGAGCTGTCCCTTACTCAAATGTGGAAAGACAAAGATTGTTGTTGATTTGAAGTCCTAATAAAGATTCCAAGATGAATCTAGCCTCTTAGAAGACCAAGAGCAGAATGTTAAGAGTAATTGGGATTGCTAGCCTGATTTGAAGATGCCAAATAAGGAAAAAATGTGTAAATCAAAGCTCGATTGTTGAGATCTTATTGCAATCTGTTGCAGCCTCTTTAGCACATAAATATGATTGTTTGACATCACTTTTAGACAATCTCCCCTCTTGTGGACGACCCCAAATCTCCATCCTCTCTTTCTATTGTTTCTTTTGAATCAGAAACAAAACCCTAGTTCTCTTCACCATCTATTGCCACCAAGGGAACCACGCAGTCGCGTTGTACTTGAAGAGGTTCCACATCATAAATGCTTCAGGGGTTTCTTCTTTGAATATTAATTTCACTTCATGTTGTGTTTCATATTTATATATTCTGGGATAATGATGTGTAATTAAGTTCATAGCTAGGGATTTCAATGTAGCCTTACAAAACTAGCCCATGTTTTTAAGTTAAAGTGTTCAAATTACCAATTAATTTTCTTGTTTCATTCACTGATTCTATTGTTTAATTTGTGTGTGTTATCTTAATGTTTGATCACCATTAGGGTTTCCTACGAATTATTTTATCAAGGTTATAGTACACATCATGCTTAATCTTGGTGGACATGTGAATGAATGAAGAGAATGCTATGCAAAGATCCTGCCATGTGTTTTCTTTGGTTCTTTGAAGTTTGTTCTGAATGGATTCTTAATTAGTAATCTAAGTTGAACATCACGACTAGGTTGCAGATTATGAGTACTTGGTCACAACCACACATCATATGGATGATCATAAATAAGTAAAACGAACCCTAGAGGCAGATTGGTTAGTGGTTACCGTTTGACTTAATATTCATGGAATTAGCTTTGTGATGGTGAATTTGATATCTTTGTTCCCATCCCCATCGTTTCTGAATCAGTCTATCATTCATCTTTATACTTACTTGCATTTTTAAGTCACTTTAGTTTTCAAAACAAAAACCACATTCAATTTATTATTTTCATTGCTTAGTTAGGGTTCACATAAAGCTAGTAATTGTAGAGGGCTAATTAGTCCATGTGGTTCGACACTCTTACATCTGCCGTTGCCAGGAATTGATTTCAGTCCCTTATAATTGCTTGCTTTATAAACCTTATCTGTTTTTATTTTTTTAGTTTAGATTTTTAATGTTTTTTTAGTTTGTTTTGATTTCAGGTGGTTTACGAAGATGTATGGTGTATGTCCATTATGTAGTAAGACCGTCCATCCTCTTCAATTTTTCCCAAAGAGAGATGAGTTTCCTACATTTGTCCGAGAACACTCACACTTCATGAGTTTCTCTAACCAAAGGCCAATACATTCATTGTCAAACATATACAACCCTATTTGGAGGAATCCTTATCACAACTCTTGGAACAACTTGAAAGCTCCAAATCAAGCGTGTGCACCTTCACCACAACATACCCCTCTTGAGACTTTATTGGTGGATACCTTGAAGCTGCTCACTTAAAGTACTTTACAATTTCAATAATCAACGAGTAACATGTTTCAAAACCACTCCGCTGCACTAACTAAGTTGGAAATTCAAGTGGGGTAGATTGTCCAAGCATTGAATGAACAACAATAATGTGTGGTGATGATCTAGAAGAAAAGAAGAAACAACTATCGAAAGTTAGCTGTGCGAATTTTCCTACAGAAGTACATGAGTTTCATGAAGATGAAGAGCCTTACACTCCTCCCAAGCCATATGTTCCACCCATTCCTTTTCTAGGGAGGCTTGTCAAACAAAAGCATGATGAGACCCTCATAGATGTGCTTGGAGAAAACGTGCCAGTTATAGAGTTTGAAGCTTTGTCCCAATCTTCTAATTCAATTGAGTCTTTTTCAAAAGTTGTGTTGGATTCTACATGTTGTTTTACAACTTTGCAGGTGCCATCTTTTGAGTCTATGGGAGATAATATGTTGCCATCTCAAGAAGAAGAATTAATGTTTAGATGAGGGGGGCATTGTTGCCATCTCACAGTAAAGAAGAGGATGTGGAGTTAGAAGATGAGATTATTGCCCCAAACATGTTGCATTCATTCTTAGCAGTTACCAACTCCTCCATTGAAGCCATTGCGCTTGCCAACTCTTCAACTTATTTCAAGGACATGGTTTCACATGTGACTCACAAGGAGAGACATAATTGCCATCATAATCGAGCTCTTGTAGAAATTCAAAGCACTAGATTCAAAGTCACTCGAAAGAAGCCACCTCTTCCCACCAAGGTCGTGAGGTATCTTGAGTTTCTGCCACCTTAGATGAACACCCATCATACCCACCATGTCTTGCCTAGACGTTAAATAAAGCGCTTGCTAGGAGGCAACCTAGCTGGGTTTGTGTTTTTTCCTTTTTATTTGTGTCTTTTTAGTTTTTGCTTTATTTTCATTCCATGCTTTCATGCCCATTGCATTGTTGCATTCCATTCATTTTTAAGCATCGAGGATAATGCATAGTTTAGGTTTGGGGGTGTGAGATTGAAATTTTTTCGTTTGTTTTTAGTTTTGGTTAAAGTTTGCTATTGCTTACTAATGTGAATGTATATGATGGTTGTGTATACAATAAGGATATAGTGTTGTCATGAAAAGGTTTCGTATCATAATTTTGTAGTTCACAAATCTATTACTCTTGGAATTATGGTGGTTAAAGTACTATGTTCAAATTCTGGAAGAAGAATAGTGGAGACTACCCAAGTGAGCTATTTTGAGCCTATTTTCTCCTTTGAGAGGGTTTAAAGTGTTTACACTCCTATCTTTTTCTTTCAAATTCACTTCAAATGATCTCATTATTTCTTTTTGATTGAATGCTAAGAATTATTCTCTTTTGTAGATACCATGTGCTTGTTATCACTCATGAATGTACTCATTGAGATAATGTTAGGCTATGCATGTTTTAACCACTAAAAGGCCCTACCCTTTGTGTGCACCAATAACCCTTATGAAGCCAAACACTTTTAGGCCTTTTTCTTTCGTCACCATCATTTTTCCCCTATCCTTTTATCTCAATCTGAGATATTTAGCCCATTACAGCCATACCCTATAGCTTGGAGAATACCAAGGTAATGAAGACATAGATAATGATCGAGCTCTACATCAAGAAAGTGGCGTGTACCGAGGTAACACGTAAAGGTTTAAAAGCTTGTTACACATGCTCAGTGCAATCATTTAGCTAGCGAAAGTGGCCTAATTAGATTTTTATTGTTTTGTTTGTTTTTAGTTTCAGTTTTGCTAGAGGACTAGCAAAAAATCAGGTTTGGGGGTATTCCATAATGCCCATAGCAGATGGAGGACTACGCTTTTTAGAGAAACTGACCTATGAATCGGACATACCCCCCTACCTGTGTGGCCCGTGTGGTCTTGACCTTGATCAAATGTGTTTATTTGTTTTACAGGTATAAGTTCATCAAATCATCAAGCGACGGATTTTTGCTACCACAACAAGGATCTAAACCACCATAGGGTGGCCTAGTTGTTGGGGCGAATTCCAGACGCATATCCACACGACTTGTCTTGGGTTCGATTCCTAGCGTTGAAGAATCACACGATGGTAGCCAGAGGAGGTTGAAATGCCTCTGTGAGATTTTTCGGCCTCCGAAAAGGTGGACCGTCGTGGCTTGGTCACCAGCTGGTCCTTTTAAAAAAAATTGATGAAGATCTAAATTCCTGTTGTGACCTAAAATTTAGAGTGAGAAGAAGAGGGGTGCGGCAAGAGGCAAGAGAATTGGGTGAAGAATTGTAGTTGTAATGCTCATGCCTAGTGTTTTTATTTGTAGTAAATAATATGGAACAATAGAAAAGGAGAAACTTACTCCCCAAGAATACAAAGTATAAGAGCAAGTCCAATGGGGTGGATTGCTTGGGCAGCGTGGGGTGGATTGCTGGGGGGGGGTTTTGTTTGGGCTGGAGAAGGAAATCCATCGGGTGGGGCGTGGAGCTCGGGGGCCAGCCCAGTCAAAAATCGACAGCCCAAGCCACCGAGGTGGCTGACGTCAGGCTGACGTCAGCCACGCTGATTAAAAAATTTTGCGTCAGGCGCGTGCAACGCACGCGCGCGTGAGGCGCGTCCCGACAGCCGACTGCGGGGTGGGGCCCGCCTGTCGGCCACTATATTTCCAACCGTTGGGGGAAGCCACGTGGCTTCCCCTGGACCGTGCGATCTCAACGGCTCTTTAATTTGAGCCGTTGGATCTCCAACGTTAATAAAAAATAAAAAAAAGGATTTAATCTCAACCGTTGGATCTCAGATCAACGGTTGATATTAATTCCTTTATAAATTTAAAAAAAATTGTTTTAAAATTCAGAAAAGTCCACGTTGTGACACGTGGCACAATCTGGAGCGTTTAAATTCAAATTTTTTAAAATCCAACGGCAGAGATTAATTAGGTGAATAAAAAATTTAAAAAAATTGTAAAAAATCTGTAAAAATGGGGAATTTTTTTTAAAAAAATTTGTACATTTTTTTTAAAACTTTTGTATAAAAACCTTGGCAATATCATCTACCTTACACCACAATTCCATAATTGACAACACATTTTTATTCAAAACACCAAATAACAAATACATCAACACACCTTGGCAATATGACACGTGGCGCAACGAGAACGATTAAAAATTTTATCCGATATAACAAATAATATTATTTTGAATTATTTTATAAATAAATAAAAAAATACAAATATTTTATTGTTATTGGTTTTTCGGATAATGACACGTGGCACAACGAGAACGATTAAAAATCTTATCCGAAATTACAAATAAAATTATTATGTATTATTTTATAAATATAAAAAATACTAATATTTTATTGCCAATTGCCAGGGCAATTTAATTGTAGGGGTGGAGATGTAAAAAGCAATTGACAGGGGAATACACTGTTCATTAGGGCAATTACTGTTCATTGGGGTGGATTGAATAGTGATTGCCTGGGGGGAGGTGGGCAACACTGGACTTGCTCTAATAGGAAAGAATCTCTAAGATTTTAGGAGTAGGCTACAATGCTCGCAAGCATTGAATGCTTACACCGATCTCACCATTAAAAGAAGGGAGGAGAGATGAGAGAGGAGGGGAAGGAGGGTGAGATCGGTGTGAGCATTCAATGCTTGCGAGTACTGTAGCCAGTCCCAAGATTTTAAACCAAATTTACTACTGTTACAATTCATATTGGCATAGTGTGATTGTGTAAATCCTAGGTAGATATGGATTAGAATACTATTGTAAATCTAGTGATTCTATTAGATATGTATTTACTTGGAGATCAAGTTTAACTCTCCTTGTCATTTACTATAAATAAAGACACTGACATGATGGAAATCATATCACAATTTCTCTCAATCTTATTTTTCTATATTTTATCCCTGTATCGCCGGCCTCCCCCCTTCGAATTCTTAGCCGTCGAATAAATAGACTACAACAAGTACAGATTTATATCATATAAAATATATTCAGAACAATTATTAAGAGCCGTATCTATCTGCGGAACGCTGAATGCATCAGTGAACAGACACCATCAGAGGATTCGACGGCTAGGATCTTTCTGATCAGAATGTGTCAACCTGAATCACGCATATAACAACATATATTCCTGATTCTAGAAAAAAAGGAAACCCCGAGAGAATCTGTTTCGCTTCTTGTCTACGATGGCGCTGTCTGCAATTACCACGCACTGCCCATCCCTTGTTCGTCTGCCGGCGAACGCCCCTTCAACCGCTTTACCTCATAACTCAGTATCTTTTCGGCTTTCGTCGATCAGCCTCAGCCGTGGAAAACACATTTCAATTCGATCCACTTCAATTTGGGGTATTTTTTATTAAAACTTGTGTTGGTTATTTTGTACTCATTCAGTTTTCGAGTACAATTTATTTTTATTTAATATGCTTCTGTTTTGTTAATTGACACGATTTGGTTTGAAATTGAACTGAGTAGGTTAGAAATGGTAGGAATATAGCACATCGATTATCCGATGTCGTTCATGGCTTTGCATAGGAAGAAAACAAGTTACCTCCTTCCATGTTCATTTGCAGAGATATTTTAAGTTTTCGCCATAAACCCTACTTAATTTCTTTCCATAAATATGCTGTCATAAATCTGTACAATTATGTGGGTGATGGCGGTGCCAAAAACCGAGGGGCACTAGGTTTTTGTATATGGTGTTCTCTCATAAACCTGGTGAACTAGAGCTTGCACTAGGTGAACTTGAGCCAACTTCAGGTTGAAGGGATTTGAGTGTAGTTTGAGAGTGCTGTGTTGAGTCCTGTGATAAAGCAGGGTCAGTTTCTTCTTCAGTGATTCTCACATTTGGTTCATAATCCAATGGTACTGAGATTTGTCCGTGTTTCAGCTGTGTCAAAAACCGAGGGGCTTGCACCTGCAATTTCACTTACGGACAGCGCATTGAAGCACTTCAATAAGATGAGATCTGAACGGGGTGAGGACTTATGCTTGAGAATTGGTGTAAAACAGGGTGGATGCTCTGGCATGTCTTATACCATGGACTTCGAGACTAGAGCAAATGCAAGGCCAGATGATTCTATCATTGAATATAATGGTTTCATTATGGGTAAGTCTTTATATTTTCATTCTCTTTGGCATGTGAGGCATGTGCTTGTTTGTGACGATGTGCTACTTGTAATAGTTCACTGTAATGACTGCATGACTCCACTTTCAATTTTAATAGCCTTGTAGATAATTGATTGATTGTCGGTAAGGGTGCATGTTGAAGCATTTTCATGAATATCTTAAACTGTCTAGACACTTTCTTTCTTTCATATTAAGGTACATGTTCGATCATTAGGACTTGCTGTATTCATGTCAACATTTGGCAATCTGTCTCCATGGCATCGTTTGGTATGGAAGATTGAACTGGAATGGATAACTCTATAAATTCAAGGTATATTAAAGGTGGAAGAAAATGATTTTTCATTTTGAGGGTATCAGAAGAGAGGATTAGGATTAGACATGAAGAAAACGTCTCCCATTGCGGAGGATTTTAATCATGTTTAAATACATAGGCTTCTGTTTTAATCCATCTGCTACCTCCAAGTTGGCCATAATTTTTTCATTTCTTCCTTTAACGTACCTGAAAAATAGTGGCTTATCCATTCCAATTCAATCCTCTATACCAAACGAAGCCTACGTATTTAAAACCAGCATCTCTAAGTTGAATATTCCAATCCCAGTGCGGTTTGTTATGGAAGATATCTTTTAAGTCTGATCACAGGATGCAAAATAATAATCACAAATGAATTCCCTGTCCGTTTTATTTTTGTCAAAAACTAATTCTGTTCCCATTGCCCACAACAAGTTGTAGGGATTCAGTTGAACCTCTGATACAGGACATTAGGAATAGATAGGAACATAGTAGATATCCGGACTCACTCTGGCTCTTGGCATCATACCAAAGGTATATTGGAATCTGATGCAGGACAATAGGAATAGATAGGAACATAGTAGATATTCGGACTCAGTCCGGCCTTTAGCATCACACCAAAGGTGTATTGGAATCACTCCAATAGAGAAATTAGAAAAATTCTGGCATCAGATTGGGTTTTGGCATCACACCAAAGGTGCCTTAGAATCACCCCGAGGTTGCTGTGTCTCACACACAGGCAGAAAATTCAGAACTTTTCACTAACAATGATTTTAAAAGCTTACAAAGTAGCATTTTAATAGGCTAAATACATGAATCATGAAAGATCCACGTTAATATACTTAGGAATTCTAAAGACTAATTTGTGACACCTAATACATTAGTTGTGTAACATAGAGAGACTCAAAGACAATGAACCTACAAAGTACATGTGTAAAAGAAACTAGAAAGACTCTAATTTTTTAATTTCTGATCTTGGCTCCTGCATCAACCTCTAATTGCCAGCAAGGCAATATCTGCTTCTGATGATATCATTTCACAGGTATTCCCTTTCCAAAGGAAATCTCCACAACTACTTCTCAACTAGGCCAAATTTCCCTTTGCCCCATTTTCTCAAGGGTTAGGCACCATTTTCCACTTCACCTAATAGATCTAGTTAGTTATTGTGGTCTTATACTTTGTGAGATGAAGATGTTAGTATACATGTCTTATCTTCTATGTTTTCACTTTGAAGTGTCCTGTGTTGTTTGCAACTTGCGAGTGTGAAGATCCGTTGTCTGGGTGATAGATTGTATTTCGACTAGTTTGACACATTCTGCCATGCAAGATTACATTGCACTGGATTTGTTTATTCTGCTTGCCAAGGGTACTTCAACTCCAGTTTCCCCTTGTTTGCAGTTTGTGATCCAAAGAGCCTCCTCTTCTTGTATGGCATGCAATTGGACTACAGTGATGCTCTTATTGGTGGAGGTTTTTCTTTCAAGAACCCCAATGCTACACAGACATGTGGATGCGGTAAATCTTTTGCCGCAGAGATGTAGGATTATTTATGTACATGGAACCTTTAAGTAGAATGAATAGAATACGAGAAAGAAAATGTGCAGTGTGTATTAACTTTGTATGTTAGTCATTCACTACATGTTTAAGTGATGTACGTAAAACCTCGTATTAATGCCAATTTCGTTTTTTGTATTTTATTTCTTTCCAGTAACTCTCTCGCATTCTGTGAGTGGGTTTTGGAATTGGAATTGGAATATGGGTTGGTTGATCTGTTGGCTTGGTGAATTTTGATGATTTGAATGTGAGTGGACCAAGCAAGTTTAAATGTCACAAGTCACATCCAGTTGAACCCTGGCAATTTCATTTCGTTTGTTTAGCTTGAGAAATCAAGAAGCTGAATTTGAGAGACAGTCGGGACTCGGGAGGGACCTGGGTTTTCAGGACTCGGGAAGAACAACTATGAAATTCGGCTTCTCTCAGATTTTTCCATCTTTTTCTTTTTTTTTTCTTTTTTTTAATTGATAATTTTCTTACATTTTCACAATATTAAAAATATTTTTAAGCTGACTATTGCCACATTAGAGACTTAACAGATTTGATGGAATCAAGTTTCAGGGCCATACCAAAAAATAAGCCTTCAATTAATCCTCCTACTTCATGTGTTTGAAGTTAGTTTTCCCTTAGTCATGCATCAAGTTCCCTCAACCTCCTATAAAAGCAAAATGTATAAACATCACCTCTTCTTTCCCTCCCTCTCTCCTGCCTTCTTCAGAGATACGCGACTCCAACTTTTTCTTTCCATTTTTGTCCTTCATATATGAAGCTCTCTCTTTTTCCATTTTCCTTCGTGTTTATATATCTCTCTCCCCAATTTTGTCAAATCGCATCACTCTCTATCTTCTCCATTTTTGTTTTCAAATAAGATCGTTTATCTCTATAGATTTTTTTAAGGTATTGTCAGGTTTTCTTTGTTTTGTTAAATTTTATTGCTTTCTATCTCTTCATTTTTCTTTCTGGTCTAGGATTTGAATTTTCGAAAGCGTGTTGGATGTGGTTTACTTGATTATTGCATTAATGTTAGATCTTGGTTGGGTCTACTTGTTCACTATTGGGTTGTGTAGTAACAATAAAGTGTTTATGCACTCGACAGTCCTTGCTATGTAGTAACAATAAAGTGGTTTGCACTTCGCAGTCTCTGTAGTGCAATAATAATAAAATGTTTCTACACTAATAGATAGTTCTCGTTATGTTGTACCAATAAAATGATTACGTATTTGTGTCACGCCCCAATCCAAGATTAAGTCTAAACCTCGACATTAGGACGTGATTCACACTTTAAAATGTGCAAAAGGCAGAAATGAAAATTTATAATAAACATGGAAAAACCAATAAAAAAAAAACTTTATTTGAGTATTTTTACATCCGAAATTACAAATATCGGACTACTCAAAAGATCACACAAGTAGTCCCTTATTCCAAACAAACAGAAGACGAAGAAAGAAAAGAAAATGAAACAAAAGAAAACATCCAAGCTTCCTCGTTTATTCAGATGTACATGCTTCACACCTCACACAAAATACATAACTAATTCTCCAGTCCGTGACCTACACAAATTTGATTAGGGTGAGCTTACAAGCTCAGCAGGGACCTATACCTTTAATATAAAAACAATACTTGAGTGTAATTAATAATTTAGAAACAAAATGCAATGCACAACACTTCATCTATTCTCATTAGTTCGAATAATTAAACACTTAGAATTCACACGTCCCATACCATGCTATCCCAAGTGAACAACTATTTGAATTCACCCAAACCCCAAACCATTCCTATTTTACCCATTTTGTCTAGTTATCCTACTAATCTCTTTGTCACCAGTTTTGAATTACCCTAAAAGAACCTTGTGCACTTGGACTGACCTGGAAATCTGGTACATACCAAGAGTTGGCTCAACTATACAAAAATCCTAACCACTACCCAAAATCCCAAACTTTTCTTCTCACTAAATCGATTCGATCACAACATAACTATCAAATTTCTATTTCCTCTTTCCGTATGACATATAGAAAAATAAATAAATTCTTATTCGCATTCAGACATCTAGCAAATCAATTTAATAAGCTCAGTAGAAATAACAAAGTTTCATTGGCAATTCCACTAACAACATATATATAATAAAATAAAATTGAAATCAGATTATTTTTCAGATCACAACTTATCAGTCATATAAACAAGAACAAAAATCATTTTAACTTCAGACATGTTTATATACATATATATATATATATATATATATATATATATTATAGTAGCAGCATAATCACTTCAAATGGATACTAAATTAGCACAATAATTTATCACAAGAAATCCATATGTATAATTATATTACTGTAGAAACAAATCACATCAAAAATACATATATATATATATATAAGGCTTCCAGGACCCCCTACCTTATTTGCAAAAGTCGAACTTCTCCGTAAGTTTCATTGAACTCCTACAACGATCGCTTTAATCTTGAACACATAGATGCATATAACAAAATTAAAACAAGGATTAGAATACAAACTTATGAATGATTAAATTTTGAAAAGAAAAAAAAAAAACTACGCCACCATTTACGTCACTATTTACGATACTATTCATAGACACTATGTAATATCCCGTAAAAAGTTTGTTATAAAATAATTTCCGGTGAATATTTTGGATCCGTGTGTTATTATTTTATACACGGGATCGTGTAATTTTACCGTTTTTGTGGGTGCACAATACCCCCAAAATCCCAAATATTTTTCTTTTTCCTTATTTTCTTCTTGAACCTTCTCCCTTATTCTTTTCGTCATTCTTTTCTCTCTGTTTTTCTCTCGCACCGTTTACGGACGTCGACAAAAACTGTCGAACTGAGATGAACTAAAATCACCACAACCTTCGTCTCGACGCCCTGGACTCAACGGTACAAACCTTTCGTCCAAACTCTCGACCGTTTGACGGGAAAAGCAACCGGAAGAACCAGACCTTCCCGGCGATTTTCTCGCCATTTTAGACAGATGTGGGGTTTCTAATTATCACCAATGCATTCTTCTCGTTGAGTAGATGAATTTTAATATGTCGTTTGCTTGATTTGGTTGAGTTTTGACGTAGATCGGAGAAACCCACCGTAGCCGCCGCCTTTCGAGGTAGTTTCCGGCCACTTTCCAAGCTTGTACGACCAAACCAAAGGTACACCATGATTCTACTCCTCTCTAGCTTCACTTTGGTATAAAGAACGTGAAATTTGGCCAAGAAATGAAGAAGTTATGGAGATTTGAAAATTTCTCTAGAAACCAGCCAAAATTCCGGCGACGGCGATCGGAGAAGTTGCAGCGGCGACCGACGCTGACGTCAGCGATGACGTGAGCAAATGATCCAGACGGGGCGGGTGAAGTCAGCAATGGTTCAGACCAGGTGACGTCAGCAACCGGTCCAGACCAGGTGACGTCAGCAATGATGTCAGCAACCGGTCTAGACCGGCGTGACGTCAGCAACCAGTCCAAACCAGCCGTGATGTCAGCGTTGACTGACGCGTTGACCGGCTCGTGGAGCAGCGCATGAGGGCGCATGGGACACTGTTTTTGAATTCCGTCTTCGCAAGGCGACTCGTGACAACACATACAACCTCTGGGCAGTATGTATGGTATTTTACGGAGTGTTTTGGATCTCCGTATTGAGCAAACAAGGGATATGTTTAATTAATTAGTTAATTAGTAACCTTTATGAGTTTAATCATTAATACAGTGATATCTCATATAGGTGAGACTTATCCAGAGGACTACTGGGGCTACCTAAGACAGGGGGCTACAACCCGGCTACTTACAGGTGAGTGAGTGGGTCTTTGTTTTGATAAAGATACTATTATGTATGGTTTTCACTGCTTTCTTTAATATGTTAGCATGTTTCTTATCATATGCGAATGTTGGAGGTAGAATATTCGTATTTTATTGCCATACATGTTTTTATACTGTTGCTCATCAGTAGATGTATAACACCCCGGTTTGGAGTTGTCACTCTCAGTACCGCTACGCAACTTTGGATCCATTGTAGGTACTAGCCTATTCTAGGTTGCACTAGGCAACTCGAACTTGTGTGACGCACTTTGTGCACAACGATTAGCGTTAGACTCGCGTCATTATAGTACTCAGCGTATTTCTTAGATACCTAGCCTTTTCTTCGTAGCTTGTCTACTTGGGCTTGTGTGTTTACATATAGATGAGCAGTCGGTTTGATTTTTGGGGAGTACCCGTATTATTATTATAGTATTTTAAGGATCATACCAGGAAGTATGACATATTTTCAAAAGTTATACATGTTTTCCAGCAAGGGGATAGTATACTATTGAAAACAAAGGTTTTATCAAACTTTGCTTTTGACCCACTCACCTTTTTATATTTTCGCCCCTCTAGGACTTAGAGGCGGATTCGATTACCAGTGACATGAGGGCTTACTTCGGTTGTGGTTGGCAGTTCTGACAGTCCCTTTAGATTACGTAGGATTTGCTTATACTTTTAGTTAATTTCTACTTATCCATCCTCATGAGGATGTGAATGTTTTTATTCTATGCACTTTATACTATGCTCTGACTGTTATGCACCTGTAAAAAAATGGGTTTTACCCTTCACCACACTTTTACTTCCACTTCCAACTCTAAATCTACTCACCTTTTCACATTTACATGCATAATTGGCTTTCGTCACTTAACAAGTGTCGGCCAGCACTTCCTGACACCTAGCGTGTCAGGATTGGGATGTGTCACACTATTCACCGGGGGTACTGTTCACAGACACTATTCACGGTACTCCCCAAAATAAATTTTTGGAAGTAGATAAAATTTCACTTCTCTAAAATTAAAATACAAAATTGAAGAATAAAAACTAACAAATTAAGACTAAAACTTACAGAAAACGAAGTTGGAATTTCCCTTTCTTAACTCTTAGATTGGGGAAACCAAATTAGGGATTCCATCACCAACTATTTATAAGGACGAAACTAATGATTACTCCCTAAGGCTAGATCCTCCACCTCTAGCTACTAAGATGGCTAAATCAGCCTATTAGACTGATGAATGGCACCCTAAATTCCTAATTTAAGACACCTAGCTTCCTATTGCCTATCTCTACCTATCTGCCCCAAAAGCACCAAATCCCGAGCCAAAATTTGATTTGCTCAAATAGATGACTCACTACTGATAAGAAGAAGAAGAAATGATGCTATATGAGGAAGATGAGATCTGAATAGGGTGAGGACTTATGCTTGAGAATTGGTGTTAAACAGGGTGGATCCTTCGACATGTCTTATACCACCTATGCCATGATGAATTGGGTTACTCATGATGAATGATCGGATGTATGTGTCTAACGATGCAGACTTGAAGAGGGCAATACTGGATAAGGCGCATAATTTCACCTATTTTATGCACCTAGGTAGTACTAAAATGTACCATACTATCCGATCTTTCTACTACTGGCGTAAAATGAAAAAGGAAATTGCAAAGTACATTAGTCGTTGCCTAATTTGTCAGCAAGTCAAGGCAGAAAGGAAGAAACCGTTTGAATTACTACAGTCACTTCCCATTCCCGAGTGGAAAGTGGGAGAATATCACCATGGACTTCGTGTACAAGCTACCCCTAACTCGCGGAGGCTATGATGGTATTTGGGTGATTGTTGATCGACTTACCAAGTCAACCCACTTCCTACCTATCATGCCTCGGATTTGGCCCAAACAAAACCCGAGCAGATGACACTTCACGTTACTTTTAAGAGCCAAAAGTAACTACTTCAAAGTCTCCAAAACGGAACATAAATAATTTCATTACCATTTCTTACAATAAACTTCAAAATGAACTACAAAGACTCTAAAATCCAGAACAAAGGTACAAAACATCTAATGTCTTCCAAAATGAATTCAATAGTATTAAATCATTAAACAAATATAAGGTAATAGAAAATTGTCATTAGTAATATAATCCAATAAGCAAATATAAGGTAATAGAAAATTATCACTATGATATAGTAATATCTACTTATATATCTACTTATATATCTACTTATACACAAGTTCTACTATTGTGAATAATGAATTTGGTACTGATTATAGTTGACTCGACTTATATTCTTTTGCAAAAAATAAATATGAAAAAAAAGCAAAATAAAATGGTAAAGCAGTGGCATTGTGGTAAAATAACTGCAACTACGTCTTCAGGTGAGCATCCAACGGTCCAGATATAAGGCAGAGGAACTTGTTCTCTCTCTCATTCTCTCTCAGAACTCTGATAGAGGCCTCAGAGCAATCAAATCCAAACCCTAAATCGAAACCCAAACAGGAAGAAGACGAAGACTGAGCTCCGATCATGGCCTTCTCTTCCCGCCTCTTATCCAAATCCAGACAGGTTAGTCACTCGATCCTCATTTCTCAAATTTCTTTCTTCAGTTGTTTGGCTTCTGAGAAAATGTTTGAGAAAATTAAGGCATTTCAGATTACGATTTTCATTTTTAATTTTCTTAAAATTATCGCGTATCAGATGACATAGTTTGTGATATGTAATACGATTTGAGCGATTATTATTAATTTTAATTTTTCATGATCCGAGAGATTATAAATATGCGAAAAGCTTCGGGGGTTCTTAGCTCTGGATAAATGTAAACCAGGATTTTTGTATTAATTTTCTTCGTAATGTTTCAGCTGTGTGGCAATGGAGTCATTCTTCAACAGGAGCGCGTTATTCCAGTCCGTTACTTCGCTAAGGAAGCGAGTCGCCCCGTGCTAAAGGGTGATGGTGAGTCGAAATGTTTAGCCCGATTTAAGGTTATGCGATGCTATTCATTGTGATTTGCGATGTTTCCCAAAATAACAACATTGAGAATAATGGGTTGCTTTTTTAACAAATTTACATTGGTTTTAATATGTGAGTGTTATACAGTGCTGAATTCCAAACTTGATCTCTTGCGTTTTAGTGTTGTTTAGATAGGGTGTATTTATGGGTGACTGACTGATCTTATTTATTTCTTTCCTTTGTTATCATTGATGGGTAAGAAATAGTTTTGTCATTGATTATGGTTTTGCCATCTGTTAATACATATATGATGAAACCTTACTGAAAATTTCTTGCGTTTGAGGGGTAAAGAGATGCTGAAGAACATATTCCTGGATGTTAAAAAGAAATTTGAGACAGCCCTTGGTATACTTCGCAAAGAGAAGATCACCATTGACCCAGAGGATCCAGCTGCTGTTTCTCAGTATGCCAAGGTCATGAAAACTATAAGAGAGAAGTCAGTTTCGTTAACCCTTTACCAGTCTATTTTTTAGACTAATATGATTGCTTTGTTGTTTTACGCAGATGTGCCTATTTGTTTTTACATGTATAATTTCACATTTTGTGACAAACATATAAACACAAGGGATGACAGTGTTATGTTTCTAGAATGTACATTATCTTCATTAGTAATCTTTTTGTATAGTTTGTACATAATATACTGCTACAATTTATGGAGGAAATGAGTAGTAGGTAATGCAAATAAGGAAATTGACAGGGAGGGGATGAGAAGGGAGTAAAGGGTATTGACAATCAATATTTGTGATCAACGGTGAAGGAACTTGAACCATAGCATTTGTAATCCCTTTTGTTGAGAGGGATTAATTGTTCGAGGCACTCTACAATGAGGTTTAATAATCCAAACCATCTAGCTTACAGATCTCCATCATATAATCATCTGTACAAAAATTGATTATCATCATGAACATTTAGTTATTTTTTAAGAGATATGCTCGTATATTTCTTATGCAATGGTTTGTTGAATTTTGGGTTTCGGTGATTTTAAATGAAGTCCTAAAAATTGAACAGTTCTGATCATTGGATTGCATTGAACTTTTCTTTGCCTTTACATGGATGAACGTGCACTAATTTGTTTATGATAACACTTTGTTATTGGTTGGAGTGAATCATCAACCCCTATTCACTTGACTAGTTCCAGACTAGCTAACATTATTAAATAACATAATTCATAATTTAACTTCCAAAATTTTGTAATGTTACTTTTGATCTCATTTTATCTTGTTAGCCCTTTTATTTCCATTAACTTCTACTGGTATTATATGACTGAAATGTAGATAAAATTACTATCACATTAGAGGAGGGAGCTTATGTGCTGTTCTGTATTTTTCTTCATTGGATGCCACCTTTCAATGTTTTAAATTTTTTGAAGTGGTCAGTAATGCATTTTGTGTCTTGCAGGGCAGATTTGTTCTCAGAATCCCAGCGCATCAAACACACCATCCAAACCCGAACACAAGATATCCCAGATGCTAGAACATATCTGTTGACATTGAAAGAAATTAGGATCAAGTACGTGCTACTCTGTTCTTCAAGTTGTTCATTGTATAACGGGATTAATGTGGTTTTTAATATATGTGCTTATACTCCATGTTGTTTCTGTTATTACTCATGAGGCCTTATTTTAATATATAATTTCTACCAAGCTTAGTGTGATTATCATCTTGGTGATCTAAAAGCAGAAACAATTTCCTTAGTCTTTTGACCATTAATGTAATTAAGATTTGTGCTCATACTACATGTTTCTAAACCCCTAATTAACGTTTATTGGAAATTTCGGATAAGTTTAATGGTGTGATTCTATATTGAGGGGATGTATCCTTGGTCCCAATGAATGTTTGGAAATAAGTTCCCAAGAAGATAAATTGGAAAGGCTGGCTGTTTCTAAGGGGTGAGGCGACTGGGAGGGTAGAAAAATGCCTTTATGTCCATGGGAGGCTGGTTGACAGTAAATCCATCCTTTACATAATTTTTTGTTGCTCAAGATACCTAGTAGGGGTTGCTAGGAAGTTGGATAATATCATGAGAGATGCTTGTGGGCCGAGTTGTGAATGAAAGAGAGAGCACTTAATTAGAAGGGCGGTTTATGTGTAGTAAAGTTTTTGTTAAGATACAAATCACTAAATGGTTGTGGCCTTTTTCCTTAGAAAAGGAAGCTTCATGGTATATGATAATAAGAAGCATGCAGGGGATTCAAGAGAATGGGTGGCATGCAGAACTGTTGGGGGGATCAAGTATCTGTGAGGAAGGGCAGTCAGTCCTAATTTTTCTTTGAGCTGGGACTATAGTTTTACGAAGAACTTAAATGGGTAGGAGGCACGGGAGATGGCTGACTTGTTATCTTCTTTGGAGAATTTTAAACTTTTTTAGCAGTAGAGCTGTTTCTAAAAGGTTGCTCCTGGAATCATTATGGAATTATTCTGTTGTATCTTTTATTTCAAAGCTTGTGTGACAATTCCGGTGGTAATGCCTTCTATTCTTACTCCTCCCCATTTGGAAAGCAAAGGTACCTGTGAAGGTGCAGATTTGGGCCTAGGCAAGGTGAGTACATGTGATAAGATTCAAATGCGAAGACCAAAACCTTGTCTATCACCTTATTGGTGTGTTATGTGTGGAAGTGAAAGTAGTCTATTCATTTATTTCTTCACCATTCTGTAGACTTCAGTTGTGTTGAATCTGTACAAAAGGAGGAAATGTAGCTGGTTGATCCCAGCAGGATGTCAGGCGTGGTTAAGGGAGAAGCATAAGTTATTTGGGTAGGGAAGACGTCTAAAAGTGTTGAGGGTATGTGGCATACTGGCAGTTCTTTAAGTAGTTTGGTAGGAAAGAAGCAAGAGGATTTTGAAGATTGTGGAGGGGCTTATTGGAGGGATTTGAAGAAAATATTATATTTTGTACTTAGCTTTGGGCTTCAATATCTTCAGCATCGTCTGATTGCCTGCAGTGTAATGCTAAAATCTTGTTCTATATGGTGGTTTGTTTTGGTAGGATTATGTGTAATGTAAGATAGATTCCTTGTTTAGGTATTTACCTTGTCAGTGTTCCTTGTTTGAGTAACTATTGAGGTTTGAAATATTAAAAAAAAAAATTCATATATGGAAAACTGTCATTTAACTTATTTCTTTCCCTTTTGCAGGAGAGGTCTCACTGATGAACTTGGTGCAGAGGCTATGATGATGGATGCATTGGAGAAAGTCGAAAAGGAACTGAAGAAACCTCTTTTGAGGAACGATAAAAAAGGGATGGCTGTTCTCATGGCAGAATTTGAGAAAATAAACCAGAAGTAGGTGACAATTGTTTTGATTTTTTTTTCATTTTCAAGTAATGTTTTGAATATAGAGCAAGTGTTGATATCTCAATTAATTTTTATATATACCTTTACTGTACGTGCATTGCAAACTCTCATATAAAAAGTAGTTTCTGCTAAAACACTGATTTTTTTTCTTTTAACTTTTAAATTAAAATTGCATTGCCCCGTCCGATCCCATTGTTGAATAACTTCAGTTGCCAGTTCCACTGTGGTATATTAGTAAATCAATCTTGGCATAGTAGTTGTTATGGAGGAGATATGAGATGCTGGGATTTTCAAACAATGTTCAATCTCAAGCTGATTTTGTTTGCACTATTTCCTTCTTTACACTCCACCACCAATCACCGAAACTATTTTCCTTTTTGAAAAAATTGTGATCAGGAGGGTGAAGTTAATCTTATTTGTGATGGTTACAATTGTAATCTGGGGATTGTAAACCCTTTGTGTCTCAGGCTTTTGGTCTCTTTCCACTTATTTGTTTGCATATGCCTTATTAAACACTTGCTTATTGTATGCTTCCGTAGCTCATGTGAGATACAAAATTCTGATCTAGTCTAACCTTGTCTTTTTAGGCTTGGAATTCGTAAGGAGGAGCTACCAAAGTATGAAGAACAGCTAGAACTCAAGAAAGCCAAAGCACAGCTGGAGGAACTTAAGAAGGATGCTCTTGAGGCGATGGAAACTCAGAAGAAACGGTAATTTATCCATGTCTTTGCCTACTACCTCGTCTTTTGCCATGTATGTTTCTTTGTAGCTCTAAACCATTGAGGATCGTCGTTATGGATTCAAATATGCACCGTTCTATTTAATTTGCTTCCTATATTGAGCATAGTTGGTGATTGGTAAAACTGTGTTCAGAGTCGGTGATTTGTACCATTTGCTTGCAGTGTCCTAACAATATATTTGAGTCCTTATTATCGTTAAATTGGCATTGGTGAAAATTACTCGTTGTAACTTTCCTTTGACAGGACTGATGTGTACTTTTCTTTTTGAATATTTCCCAGGGAGGAGTTCAAGGATGAGGCGATGGTTGATGTGAAGTCGTTAGACATCCGAAACTTCATCTAAGGATGCGGGATTGCATTGAGAGTGGCTTGTTTTGAGATGAACCAAATATTTTGGTAGAATCTGGAAACTGATGACGTTGTTGGGGTAAATGGGGGAATAGCCCTCCTGTTTTAATAAGGCCCTATTGGTTTGGAGTGCAATTATGCCCAAATCTATCAGATTTATGCGCTCATATGTAATTTTTTAAAACTGATTACATCTTCCGAGTTACTTTTACGATGACCAATTTATGATTATATTGTGCAATTTTGCTTCCATTGATACGTACCACTGAGTGGCGCAAAAAAGAAAATCAACGGTTATATCTTGCATATAGGGATAATAAGGGTTTCTGTGTGATTCACAATGTTGATACGCTAGGTCGTGAGTAAGGTATATCTGATTTGTTGTGTGTATAAAATTATGGATGAACTCAGTCCAGGGAGTTTCTTGCATAACCCGGAGTATTTTGTACTCCAAATACTCCGGGTATTTTAATCGTTAGATTTTTGTTTTAAAATATAAAAATTAAAATTCAACGGTTAAAAAATTCGAAGTACGGGATACTCTGGAGCACCCAAGAATTTTTCCTCCGTCTGTTGTCCTTGAAATATGCAAAAATTCTTGGGTGCTCTGGAGTACACGATACTGCGGATGTTTTAACCGTTAGATCTTGATTTTTGTATTTTTAAATGAAGATCTAACGGTTGAAATACCCAGAGTACCAGATACTCTGGAGCACTCAAGAAAGTCCTTGAAATATGTGTGATTTGTTTTGTTATCTGATGTGATTGGTATGCGATGAATTGGATTCGCGAGACAAAAATTATTGGGTGCTTTGGAGTACACGATACTTCGGATGTTTTAATTGTTAGATCTTGATTTTTTTATTTTTAAATAAAGATCTAACGGTTAAAATATCCCGAGTATCGGATACTCCGAAGCACTCAAGAAAGTCCCCGAGTGAGATAGAAGGGTTGTACTTGTACATGGAAGCTTGGTGGGCTTAATGAATATAATATAACATAATATAATATATTACATGCGTTTCTTTTGGTCTGCATAATTACGTTAAGAGTAGGTAGCACCATATGCTACGGCACCACATGCGGTAGAGATTCCTTCCAGTTTTATTTATATTAAGTTTTTGAAAAAATGATTCAATCTAGGTCGTTGATTGGCTGTAGCATGTGGTGCTACGTAGCACCACATAAATTTCCTATTTTCAAGTCCACTACTAATTTTAGTATAAGAAACAGTTGTTTATGTACATGAATATTGTATTGTATTGTATTTACTAACATGGTAGTTGTTTGAAGTAATTGGTGTTAGATATTTGTGTGAATTCGAAGGATTGGGATGTTACATTCCTTTTTTCGTAAATTTTAGACAAACAAAAATAGCTGACATCTTAGGTCAGTTTTTGCAAAATTTGCAAATTCAGTTTGGTTATATACCGACAAAATTAATTAACGGAGTCTTAATAGAAAGGACTATTAACATTGTGCTCACTACAAACTAAACACAAAAACTCATTTGCCATTTGTGCTGACTACAAAGTATAAGAATAAAACAATCAATGGTTTCGCTTGCATAGAGTTGACGATTAGGTATAAACTCATTAGTTTATATAAAACTTCGAAGATAAAAGAAAGTTGTATTTAAGGCATAACTTGAAGAAACTCGAAAGAGGAGATCCGCCAATGCAAATGCAACACTTGCCCTTTTTTGGGATGGTTTGGTGGAGTGGTGGTGCGAGTGCGAGTGCGAGTGCGAGTGCGAGCGCGAGCTCCCTTCTTCCTCCTCTTGAAGTTGAAATTCTGAGCCACAATGGCAAGCCCTCATTCCTCCTCCTCCACCACCTGAATTCTCACCCTCTTACAGTTACACGTAGACGACGACGACGCTCCTCAACCTCTCTCACTCTCACCAATTATTCCATACTCCCCTCCTCCCCTAAACTTCAACTTTTCCAACCCCACAATACCAAAAATTCATCAACAAGTTTGCTGCAAAAAGCTCTTGTGGGTTTTGTTGTTTTTGGGTCAGTTTTCTTTGCTGGGTTTGGGTTTTTCAAATTCAATGTAAGGGCAGCTGTGGCAGTGCCTGCTCAAACCACTCCGAATTTGGAGGAGGAGGAGGAGGAGGAGCAAATGTACCACAAAATTCTGGTGGACGACCCAACAAATGTTGCGGCTATGAAGGTTGTTTTGTACGGGAAAATGAGGAGAGGGAAGACAGAGGAGGCTGTCAGCTATGTGGAGAGGTTGATTGAGCTCGAGCCGCACGAGCTGGAATGGAGGCTTCTGCTGCCTCTTTGTTATGAGATCATGGGTCAACTCACTTGTGCTAAAACATTGCTTCAGCAAATCCTGGAGGAAAGGCCTCTTTTGCTCAGAGCTTTGCATGTATGCCATTGCCACTGCCATTGCTATTTCTATATATGCTTCTGCCTTCTGGGGCTTTTTATACATTTATTATTTTTTTTGTTAAAATACTTGATTGATCTTATATATATATATATTTTGATTACTTAATGAGATTGGATGGATCATACTAATAGGCACGTATCCCTTAAAGCTCAAAATTGAAGGATTGGCATTGTTGAATTGGCTCAGTGGACGAATCAAACTTTGATTTGTATAAATTACGTTCTATATCTAGTTCGTTTCGTTGTTTTGTTTTTCTAATTTAGAATTTAAAGCTTCATTCTGTCTCATCACGGTATCAGACTTGGGGTTAAAACTTGAAACATATTGATCCTTTTTGTGGGGTTTCCGTGAAGTTATCAAGTCCCTTGCTTTTCTAATGCCACAAGTCTTATTTCAACAGATATATCTTGTTCACTGAGTATTTGCGTTTTCCGTTACCTAGCTGGATGGATTCAACTTTGACTACATTAAATGTGTGGCATAATCAATGACGGTGTGGGCAGTATATTGATTACTTCACTATGATTCTACGGTACCTTATGTTTCTTTGCTCGAGAAACTTGAAACTTACTGATCGTCTCTTGTGCAGGGTCTGGCATTGGTTATGCACAAAAACCATGAGGGTCCAGCTGTTTTTTCAATGCTCAGTAACGCTTTAGAAATTGCGCAGCGTGAAAAAAGAGTTGCTGAGGAGAGGAATATAAGAATTCTTATTGCACAGATGCATGTTGTAAAGGTAACTGATAAATCTGTCCAAACTCTCGTTTTGTAAACTCGTTAACTTGAGACGGTGTGGTTATTGGGCTGTCCTATGAAATTGTCACTCTATAAAAGTTCTGGAATTGGATTTGAGAGCAGAAATTCATTGTTCAAAATTGAATTCTTGTAGGTAAAAAATTATTGTTATGTGTTGCTACCTATATTAGTGAAAATAGGAATGAATATGGTCTTCTTACAAAATTTGTGACATATTTATATATTTATGCGCTCTAGGGAGAATTTGAAGAAGGCTTGAATGAATTTCAACATCTGGTCGAAGCAGACCCACGAGATTTTCGGCCTTATCTTTGTCAGGTGAGTTGGTTACATTATTCACTTGCTTATGCTGGTTCTTGTTTGAGTTTTCCTTGAAGTTCTGACAACTTTAGCTTCTAAGAACATTTGGACAAAAAGTTTACCATGTATCATACCAAGAGATCCTGGGACTGCAACCTCCCAGTTTATTTTTGAATTTTATGAGTAAGGCTAGGCTGTCTAGGGGTAGGGAAGTCGCACATCTGAGGAACAATAGTTGACGTATGAGATATGTTCTTTCTCAAACATATCTTTAATTCATACTTGATTGTACGCTTACTCTGTAGGACTCAAATTCAATCACTGAAACCGATTAAATGCATGTTAATATTAGATTGGCAAAAGTATGATTTTCCCATAATGAATTTCTCATTGATAGAAACAGAACTTTATACAAGAGATTCTTATAATCAAGCTATCTAACTATGGCAAGATTATAATACATATCAATTTATAATTACAACAAATCAATCACATTTACAACCTTCCTAAAACACCACGAGCAATCTGTGGAGGAGAAAGTCAATGATTCTCAACACTCCCCCTCAAGTTGGAGAGTGGATGTCTAGAACTCTCAACTTGCACAACATATTCGTAAAATCATCTTCACCCAAAGCCTTAGTGAATACATCTGCGATTTGTTGTGAGGATCCAACATGCTTGGTGACAATGGACCCATCCTGAATCTTATCTCTGACGAAGTGACAATCCATTTCAATATGTTTTGTGCGTTCATGAAATACGGGATTGGCCGATATATGCAAAGCAGCCTCATTATCACAATGAAGTTGTGCTGCGTTTTTATAGGGTAACTCTAAATCCTTCAATAAGCTCCTTAGCCAAGCAAGTTCGCAACAAGTACTTGTCATGGCTCTATATTCGGCTTCCGCTGATGAAAGAGAAACTGTTTTCTGACGCTTTGACCTCCAGGAAACCAAAGATTGTCCCAAAAACACACAATAACCAGTGGTAGATCTTCTTGTTGTAGGACAACCAGCCCAATCAGAATCACAATAGGCAATCAAACTCAAATCATTATTGGATGGAAAGAAAAGACCTTGTCCTGGAGTATTTTTAAGGTACTTCAATATACGGACATCAGCTTCCATATGCGGCTTTCTTGGTTCATGCATGAATCGACTAAGTACGTGGATTGCATACATGATATCCGGTCTTGTGATTGTCAAATAAATCAGCCGTCCCACCAGTCTTCGGTATTTGGCAGGATCTTTTAACAATTCACCTATGTTAGACAACTTGAGGCCTCGTTCCGTAGGAAACTTGACTGGACGAGCTCCCAAAGCACCACCATCTTTAAGAATATCAAGAGTATACTTTCGTTGTGAAATACTAATACCCTTCTTGGATCGAGCTACCTCAATGCCCAAAAAGAATTTCAAATCTCCGAGATCTTTAATCCGAAAACGACTGTTCAAAAACTGTTTAAGTGACTAAATGGCATCCAAATCATTACCAGTAAGCAATATGTCATCAACATAAATAAGAAGAGCAGTAAAAGACTTCCCTTTCTTGCGTGTGAATAAGGAATAATCAGCTTTGGACTGTACAAAACCAGCCGCTTGAATAGCTTTGGAAAACTTTGCAAACCACTGTCGAGAAGCCTGTTTAAGACCATACAAGGATTTGTGAAGGCGACACACTAACTTCTCCCCCTGTCGCTGAAGCCCTGGAGGTGGAACCATGTAGATTTCTTTATCGAGATCACCGTGAAGAAACGCATTGTTGACATCGAGTTGAACGAGAAACCAGGACCGAGCTGCGGCAAGTGCAAGGAGGCAACAAACAGTAGTCATTTTGGCAGTGGGAGAGAACGTATCATCGTAATCGAGACCCTCAGTTTGAGTGTATCCCTTGGCTACCAAACGAGCTTTGTACCGTTCAACTGAACCGTTGGACCGATGTTTAACTTTGTAAACCCACCGACATCCAATAGGTTTTTTTCCAGGTGGAAGGGAAGTCAATGACCAAGTCCGATTTAACTCCAAAGCTTGAAGCTCAGAATCCATGGCCTGTTGCCAATTAGGATCAGAAGAAGCTTCCTCAAATGTGCAGGGCTCCACACTACGACTGATACTATTGATATATGCCAAATGTCCAGGAGAAAAACGATGATATGAAACATAATTGCATAAAGGATAGTGAGTACCTGACTTGGCATAGGAAGACGATGACGCCAATTGGATAGAGGGTGGTAGCGTGACCTTGTAGTCCTTCAGATTTGATGGTAAGGCACGCAGACTGACGGAGAGGTGGAGGGTCTGATTGTCTCGGGCTGAGAGAAGGAGACGCATGGATGGTTTCCGGAAAAACAGGTGGTAAGGTGTCTGTAGATGGTGATAACGCCATGGAAGGAGGAGGGGATGCGTGAGTGGATTGAGTGGGTAAGGAAGACTCATAAGGCACAGACTCTTGGGGGCTGGACTCTTTTTCTAACAAAATGGATGGAGAAGGTATGTCATAAAAAAAGGGTTGTGGTAGTGGGCCAGGATTAAAGGCAATGGAGCTATTTGGGCTATTTTGGGTGTGGAAAGAAAAGTTGTGCTCGTGAAAAATAACGTCACGGCTGGTGAAAAATTTTCGAGTGGATAAATTGTAAAGCTTGTATGTCTTTTGACCTTGTGGATAACCAAGGAAGACACTTTTTTGAGCACGGGGTTCAAATTTGTGTGTGGGTTGAACGGTGGTTGCATAAGCAAGACAATCGAAAACTCTTAAATGAGAATACGAGGGTGATTTTTGGTAGTCTTTCGAATGGAGTTTTTTTTGAAAGGAGTAAAGTGGGCAACCGATTGATTAGATAAACGGCGGTGAGAACGCATTCTCCCCAAAAATGCAAAGGGAGATGTGCTTGAAACCGCAAAGCACGAGCGGTTTCAAGAATGTGTCGATGCTTACGTTCTACAACACCATTTTGCTGAGGAGTATAAACACAAGTGTGTTGATAGTTGGTTCCATTTTCTTGAAAATAAATTCTTCAACGAAAAGAATTCACCTCCATTATCAACTCGAACTGTTTGGATGGTGGTATTGAATTGTGTTTTGACCATGGAAAAAAAAGATTTCAGAATTTCTTGTGTCTCATGTTTATGATGCATAAGAAATATCCACGTAAAACGGGAATAATTGTCTACTATAGTAAAAAAAATATCTTGCCCCAGAAATAGATGCAACTTTGTGAGGCCCCCAAATATCACAATGAATAATAGAAAAAGGTCTAGTAGTAGTAATAGAACTAACACCAAAAGGAAGGCATGTTTGTTTTACTAAATGACAGACATCACAAACATAATTTAATTTTGATGAACATTGTAACAAAGTTTTGGATAGAAACTGTAAATGGGAAGAAGAAATGTGCCCTAAATGGAGATGCCATAAATTAGCGGAAGCGGAAACAAGATGAGATGGCGGACGGTTGACGGTAAGATGACAGGATGGACGGTTGGTCAAGGATGACTTGTCATATGCCAATGCCACAAGGTAGTAGAGGCCGTCACGCTCCTTACCCAATCCAATCGTCGAGCTCGTAGCCAAGTCCCGTAAAATACACCAACGAGGAAAAAAAATCACTGAGCAACGCAATCCCTCTGTGAGTCGACTTATAGACATAAGATTGACTTTGAAAGTGGGCACACATAATACATCTTGTAAATGAATATAAGAGTTGAGAGAAAGAGTCCCAGTAGAAGTAATAAGGGTTGTTTCTCCACTGGGCAATACCACTGGTCGCATAGAAGAGCTTTGATTCCTCTGTGTAAGTAAATTAGGCTCGGAGGTTATATGATCTGAAGCCCCACTATCCAAAATCCAACGAAAATCAAGGAGATTTTTTGAGATACCTGTTGAGCGACTACTTGCTGCGTTCAAGGTGTGAGTAGTTGTGTCAGAGTCATGCAACATGTTCTGGACCTGTTGACATTGAGAAGTGGAAAGAAGGCTAGCCTTCTGGATCTCTTGCAAGGCTGGTTGTGAACTCACATGATTTGCGGTACTGGAACTGCTTCCCTTCTTGTTTCGTCCTCCATTGGATTTGGACTCTTTGTGAAGACGATGTCCTGGTGGATAGCCATGGAGTTTGTAGCACTTATCAATGGTATGATAATCCTGATCTACAGTGGCTACAATGGAGTGGTGGTCGTCCTTGACTGCTGGATTTGTGGTCATGGCGGACCGCCATGGCCGCTGTTTCGACCACGGTGCGAGAGGAACCCAATTCCCGCTGCTTTTCTTCCTGAGAGATCAATGAATAAGCCTTGCACACAGGAGGTAAGGGCTGCATAAGGAGGATCTGCCCTCGAACTCACTATAGGACTCATTTAGCCCCATGAGGAACTGCATAAGACTGTTTCGCCCTTCCTGCTCTGCGTGCTTCTTCATCGCCCCACAAGAACATGTTGGAACATCATTGTACGACGATAATTCATCCCACAAACTCTTCAGTTTGGTGAAATAATTGGCAACTGACATCTGTCCCTGAGAGAGAGAAGCAATGTCGCGTTGAATCTGAAAGATTTGCGGTGAATTACTCTGTGAGAAACGCTCCTTCAAGTCTTCCCATATCTCTTGGGCAGAGTTCAAGTAGACAACACTATCGGACAGGTCGGAATCAATGGAATTGATGAGCCATGACACCACCATGTCATTGCAGCGTTGCCATAATTGGAACTCGTCTGGATTCTCGTCGGCTAAAGGAACCTCGACTTGACCGGTAACAAAACCCAACTTGTTCTTGGCGCTAAGAGAGATGCGCATGGAGCGACACCAGGTCGCGTAGTTGTCACCGTTGAGTGGTTTGGAAACAAGAACCATGTGAGGATGTTCAGAATGATGTATAAAAAAGGGACTGGAGGTATCATTGCTGCTGCCACTTTTGGTCGGTTTGGCAACAGCAGTGAAGCCTTCATTCTTATGTGGAGAGGATTGCTGATCGTCACCCATGGTGAGTTATCAGGAAAAAAAATGCAGCCTGGCTGAGTGCACATGAGCGGCTAGGAAGACAAACAGGGTAGGGTTAATCCTGCTCTGGTGCCATATTAGATTGGCAAAAGTATGATTTTCCCAGAATGAATTTCTCATTGATAGAAACGGAACTTTATACAAGAGATTCCTATAATCAAGCTATCTAACTATGGCAAGATTATAATACATATCAATTTATAATTACAACAAATCAATCACATTTACAACCGTCCTAAAACACCACGAGCAATCTGCGGAGGAGAAAGTCAATGATTCTCAACAGTTAAGAGCATACTCGCTGATCCTTTACCCTAGTGACTGATATAGTTTTTACATTGGTTAGCTTAGCTAAGCTTAATAGCCTCCCACATATGTGCAATGGAGCACCGCAAATTTGTCTGTGCGTTACATTTGCTAAGGCAATAGATTAGGTTGCAGGATCAATGAGTCTTCGATGAAGGCACTCCACCCTATATGTATTGCTTTGCGCATTTCCAAAGTTATACAAGCTTAGATACAAAATTTCTTTACAGAATCAAGAAAGAAAAATCGCGTTAACAACCATACTCCTCCCATGTCTCATTACCGAGATTAGTCCATTAAAACACAGAAGTTGCGGCTAGAGATAAGTCATGCTTTTTTTACCAGTTTGAGGAATTACTTTGTTGGACTTGTAAAAGGGGAAGTTTTGCTTTCTGTTATGGTGTTCATCAAATCGATTGCATGGGATAAAATTATAGAACTAATGGATGTTAAACAGAAAGAGAAACAAATGGTGTTGCTTTCAGAAGTGAAATGATTTAACTAGTTTGAATTTGTCTCAGGGAATCATCTACAGTCTACTAGATCAAAAGAAGGAAGCCGCAGAACAGTTTGAAACATATCGGGCTCTAGTGCCTGAAGAATCTCCACAAAGGGGATTTCTTGATGATGTTGTGTTGGCAGCCAAAACCAAATCTGGGGAACAGTTTAAGAAGGATTTTGGTGCGGAGTTCTCATACCGGAAGTGAGGTTTGCACTTTTATGTCTGGGATCTGCGGCAATTATACATTCAGCTGCTGAGTATCGTGCGTGGAAGACATTGTCGAGGGAGGAAATGCCACTAGAAATGTGAATTAGATATTCAACTTTGAAGGCAAATGTAAGCAATTGGCACGCGCAGTTCATGCGGATAATAAGTACAAACTATATGGTTCGTAAACTAGGGCTGGGTTTGGTTGCATTTTGAAGGGAAAACAAGAGATTTCTATGGGATTTCATAATGACTAAAAATCATGCATAATCAAGATAGCATGTGTTCATATTTGAAGCATCAAAATAAATTAATGAACTACCAAATCTCATACCTTTGGACCTAGATTTAAGTCCAATGATGAACTACCTCCAAGACCTTTCCTCTTGGAAAGTCCTCCTTCTTGCTTTACTCCTTTGATCATCCACCTTATTGGATTGGATTTGGTTTGATTCTCTTTAAACTCCCAAAAGAGAGAGCATCTAAAAATTCACACCCACAAGTGTTGTGTGATGAATGGAGGAATAACCAAAAGGAGAAATAAATGTTAGTCAATTTCTCCCTAATGAAAAATATCCTATAAATTTCAATATATAGAGAGAAAGAAAAGTCAATCAAATTGATTTTTTTCCTCACCAAAACCTTCCCAAGGCCGGCCTTCTATAGTGTTGGGCTTGGTTTGGGTTTTTCTCATTTAAGTCATCCTATGCTTAAAGTAAAAGCTCAACGGGTTTGGGCCCAATGAGCTCGAAAGAACCCGAATTTATTTTAAGCCCAAAAGCGACGTTTCATCGCTTCTATGATTAATCGAGACTTTCTAATGAATTATATCACTTAATTAATCCAATTAATTATTTTCATCATCATTTGAATATCTAATCACACAAGTGTATCGGTGTACAACCTTTGAGGTTCTCATTAGCTAGGCAGTGAAGTGTAATATTCATACAATCATTTGGCGAATTAAACTTCTTTCTAATTCTCCCTCTACATTGACGATTACATTCTTAATCATCAAGTGGGGCTCACAAATCAAGAGTGACATCTAACAATATATCATGGCTCTTAAGCTAATGTAGAATTTGGTCAGAGAACTTATTCAATTGGAATTACAATGTAATTCAATCCTTCTCTAATTTAATACTCTTAATTGCATTACTATGGTATGGATACTTTATGTTAAACCCCTAATGTGATCAACCTCATTTGTATGATTCATTTTGAGACGTAGAGGAATGTCTTCCTTTATAACACTCGATATTTCGGCCGAAGAATTCCAAATCATATCTTAGAGTATTCTTCCTCACTTATTGAGGACTTGAGATTCCTTGTTGGACATACACATGTTTCTAAGAATAAATCAATGATCCCAACAATGCATAGAACACATCCTCGGTGAGATGTGGTCACGTTCATTATCAAATGATCACCAACGTATCCCCAAGACAACTATGATGCCTCAGGTCAAAGGACTAGTTACATTATTACAACTTATAGATTTACTTGCTTGACATGTGAGTTGAACTCCATGCAAATACACTCGTTAGATTGTGTTCATTGAACTCATTCTCCTAACGAGCACCTACATACTTGTCTCAGTGTCCCTACACGAATGGTTTGAGACTTACCATCCTTCACATTGAAGCAGACATAGTATGTACTAGTCTATCCGAATTGTCAGTATCCCTCTGACAATCTTATGACTAGGAACCCTTTTGGACATTGTGGTTATAGTGAAAAGGTCACAATAGTCTAACGTCCTTAGAGTTTTTTCTTCCATCAATCCATTGTCCATCGATTCACCATTTAGATGTTTATTGTATGAAGAATAAAGTCCTAATAGTGATTTTGCCCTTTTGACGTATTAGTCATAACTAAAACGTTTAGACATTGTCCTGAAAGGTTTCTTCCAAAGATTAACTTTTAGGGCATATCTCCAACACATTTAACTGGATTTGAGATTGGTGTTCTTGCATAGTTTGGGAATTCTGCTTGATAATGTTGTTGTCTGAGAGACTCCATTGACTTTCCCTTCTGCTTCTGCTGGAATTAATCAATAATCTCATCGCTTGGGATGCAGCTATCCTTCTCCTAATCATAAGTTACACCAAAAATGGGAGAAGACTATGTCTAAGCCAACCAATCCAAGTCAAGCAAATCTTATGTATCAAACGTACCCTTATGGACAAACTATAGTTGGCCTAAAATTCTTTGCTATTGCACTTGTAATGCAGGTCTATTGTAATGTTTCCCATTGATCGCCGATTCAGTAGCTTTTGGAAATTTGACAATCTTTGATTGTTCCTGCTATCAGAAAATTTGGTTTATCCCTATGCATCTGTGGAATTAATTGATGCATTTAACGTGTGATACTTGATGTACAATTTGGTTGAATCTCACTTTTAGATGTAATGTCACTGTTGAAGGCTGCTAACAGATGGAGAGGGTTTTATTACTTCACATTTATTAGCTGTCAGTGAAGTTACACCTGACGTTTTTAAGCTCAAGAAATGTGTCTTCTTTCTTGACAGTTCATAGCTGTTTAGCAATGTGCTTTCTTTTAGTTTGAAGATAATTAAAACAAGGACAATACAAAAACTCAAAAAAGCACAATTTGCTGTAAAAAGTATTTGGAAAATCAGACACCCAACGCCTTTCTCACAACTGGATTCGGAGCCGGCCCTTTGAGTGAGGAGAGGTGCAAAAGGTTTAAGTTTTTGAAAGGAAAACAAAGGTTAGAATAATGTGAAGAGGGAAATGATGAAAAACAATGACGCAGATGCATAACTTAAGGCGTGCCTCTGTCCGGCAGCACTTAATAAATCAATCTGTATCCGGAATAGACAATCTCCTTTGGAGGGATCGCGTGTTACCTTCGTTCCCATGCCGCTGAAATCACATTTCCGTACATCTTGGTCGCTGTTTTGGTAGAACTCATTGAAAGCATAAGAGATTCTATCATGCATTTCCAAGTCACATGACCTCTTCGGTCCCAAGCTTGTGCAATCTGCCTCCGAGCACGCGTAATTGAGTTCCACTTCTGCAAGGCTCAAGTTCCTAACATCACTATTCAACACACACCACTGCTTCTCCAAGTATTTCACTCCCTCTACTCCTTTTAGCATCTGATGTCCCGATGCTTGTCCAGAGAGGTCGATGGGAAATTTAGGCTTGCCATCGTAGCGAAATATTCCCCAATGCCGTTCAAAGTCCCCCGGGGCAATACTTTTCTGATCCTCGTCAAACAGCCCGAATAGGTACACTTCCAAGTAGCCTTTCCTAAGAGGGGTTCCCACTTGACTTGCCAGTTTTTTGAGGAGGCCATCGTAGAACTTCTTCGCCAATCTGCTACTCCCGTACTCGTGGCCGTCAGTAGGCCATCCTATTTCCCCAATTACGATATCCAAGTTCGGGACGCCTGCCTTCCTAAGCGCCCAAAGAAGTGTATCATAATTTGCATCAAACACATTGCTGTACTGGGCACCGTTGTCTCTAACCGTCTTGCCACCACCTTCAAAGAAAGCAAATTCTTTCGGGAAGCCAGAGCTTTGGGAGAGACTAAGGAAGGGATAAATGTTAACAACAAATGGCGCCTTATGCGAACGAAGGTACTCTAGTATCTCCAACATATTTTTCATAACGTCCTTTCGGAAACGCCCGTCTGATGGTTTGTTGGAAGGAGATTCGTAAACATCAGCATTGAAGGGCACCACGCATTTGATTTTTCCTCCAACGCCAGCTTCATCTAGGGCCTTTTGAACGTTTTTCACTGACGGGTATACACTCTTAACAAAAGAACCGTTGTAACTTGTTAAGAATGGCTCATTCCCGACGGCCACATAGCTGTGAAAAACAATTAAACAACAAAAGATGACGGATCAAGTCAGTCAGTTTGGTTAACATTGAATCGGAAGGCACACATTTTGGACATAAACACACACACACATGCATACCGGATGGTGACGCCCCCATCATGGAGATATGCAGTGACATTCTGTTTGACCCATTTTCGAGCAGTTGCGTAATCATGAGATAGTTTATCCAATTTTTCATTGGGAATTCCGACCATGACATCAATACCAGAGCCGGATAAGGCTTTCATGGTCTTAGGATCGGCATCGAAAAGCTTCACCTTCTTGATCCCGTTGTCCTTAAGCATCTTAACAACGTTGTTAGGAGGCAAAGGGTGCGACGACATTTGCCCCCAGTTCACACCTAAGCCTTGTACAAGGTTTACCAGCATTGTGGAATACAACAACCACACAAGAAACATTTAGCCAGCCACCGATCGATATGGCTTCTTTTGAATTGTGACTTCTTTTTTTGTTTTTTTTGTTTTTGGGATTAATTGGAGTTGAAGAAGAACAATCAATTAATGGAGTGGAGTTAAACGAGATACATGCATGACTCTTATTTGTAATAAAAGATGCCAAAGGAAGCGCTCAGAAAGTTTGTTACTGGACTAATTAACCAACTGATTTGCTAATTTTAGCTGGCTCTTTTTTCTCAATCTTTTTTTTTTCCTTTGTCTAATTCGTTCTGCGTCCTACATATTCTAGTGTTCAAAGCTCTAGGGAAACGATCCTTGAAACTAGCCACTAGCCACTAGCCACTAGCTAGGGTAAGGTAAAGGTACTCCAAAATTTAGGTGTGGTTTTGTAATGCGCATGGGAAAAGTGTCAGGGTGAATATATATCATAATTAATTATCTAATACAAGCATCATAGAGGATAATTAAATCTGTTTAATCACAAATGCCATAGACAATTCATTATTAATTTTACGCGATTATTATCATCAATTAAGGATCAACTAAGTTGAATTGTCAGACATTGAATTCAATTTTGATCTCTAGCTATATATATATAAGAGTATTACAATCATATTTTTCATATTTAATTGTATAATATTGGCTGCCTATCATCCTTTTATTAAAAAAATAATAATAAAATAAAATTGGCTGCCTATATTAATTCCTTTAAAAATTAGTAATTGCATGTATGTCTGGTAGCTTACATTACCCTTAATATTAATGTGAAAGAAGCTCATATCATCATCGACAACAGTCCTGCAAAGATGCTGAATGCATAGGCCACACCAACAGCACCATGCCTCGGCGCTCCGGCGCTGACAATCTGAACCGGGAAGAGGCATTGTCCTACTGAGGCATTCTGTTTCGTGATGGTTGCCATCCCATTAAAGTTACATGCTCGAACATCTTGGTCTCTGGTTTGGAAGTAGATGTTGAAAGAATAAGAGACTTTGCCCTGTTGATCCAAATCGCATGACCTTCCAGTCCCCAAGCTTGTGCAATCAGACTCAGAGCACGCGTAGTTGAGTTCCGCTTGGGTTTGGCTCAAGTTCTTAACGTCGCTGTTCAGCACGCACCACTGCTTCTCCAAGTATTCAACTCCTTGTACGGCTTTCAGCATTTGATTTCCGGATCCTTTCCCACTGAGGTCCATTGGGAACTTTGGCTGTCCATCATATCGGAAAATACCCCAGTGACGTTCAAAGTCTCCGGGAGCAATACTTTTCTGGTTTTCGTCGAAAAGGCCAAACAAGTAGACTTCGATTTTTCCCTTCCTAAGAGGGGTGCCCTCCTCCTTGCCAAGTTTCTTGAGAAGGCCATCATAAAACTTCTTAGCGTTTTTTACGTTGGCATTCTCGTCACCATCAGTAGGCCATCCGACTTCCCCAATTACGATTTCCATGTTACCAAAACCTTCCTTCTTCAGTGCATTAATCAGCGTATCACAGTTTGCATCAAACACGTTTTTGTACTCGATGTTGTTGTCTCTAACTGGCTGGCTACCGCCCTCAAAGAAAGCAAATTCTTGTGGGAAATCGGAGCTCTGGTAGAGACTAAGGAAGGGGTAGATGTTTACGACAAATGGGGCCTTATTGTCGCGAAGATGACGGAGTATCTCGACCATATTGTTCTTAATATCCTTTCGAAAACGCCCGTCTGATGGCTTGTTTGACGTTGATTCGTAAACATCAGCATTGAAGGGCACTGTGGCTTTGACTTTGTCCCCGGCTCCTGATTCACCTAGGGCCTTTTGAATGTTTTTCAATGCCGGGTAAGTAGTCTTAACGTAGGTACCGTTGTAACTCGTCAAGTATGGCTCATTACCAACAGCGACATAGCTGTAAAGGATCAAAACATGCAAATTAAGTCAGATTTAATGTATACTAATTACGTGCCAACCTAATTATATATATATATATGCAAATTAAGGAAAAGCAAATTAATCCAAACCTGATACTAACGCCGCCGTCATGAAGCCATTTGGTGACATTTTCTTTCACCCATTCTTGCGCCTCTGAGTAACTATCGGCAAGCTTTTCCAACTTCTCATTGGGGATTCCAACCATGACCTGAATACCTGAGCCGGCCAATGCATTCAAGGTCGAAGGCTCTGCGTCGAAAAGCTTCACTTTCTTGATCCCATTGTCTTTGAGCATCTTAACAACATTGCTAGGAGGCAAAGGGTGCGACGACATTGCACCCCAGTTCACCCCTAAACCTTGTGCATGGTTGGTTGTGCCCAAAATTACGGACAAGACCCATACGAGAAACACGGCTCCAGCCATGGTTTGAGCCGGCTCAGATGTGGTGGACTATTGAGAAGATAGCCAGCCAATTATGGTTGCTAATCTTATGTTGGCTACAGGGCCTAGCTAGGTTTATGAATTGGGGGATGGCCGCAAGAGAGTTAGGTACGTACGTACATGACGTGGGATTGCAAAGGCCGTGCCTCTCTTTTGTAAATGGAAGCGATTAGAAAAGGGAATGGAACTAATTTTTCCATTTTTAGTTGGTTGGTATACAAGAGCCATGCAAGGTGTCAACTTTTCTCAAACTATTTTCTTTTTCTAATTTTGGGTTCATGCATTTTTCTATAATTCACAGCTCTACATGAAATGAGCGCCGCCATAAAACTAGGCTCTAAAATTTAGGTGTTTTTGTTAGAGAGTTGCAAACATAGGAAAAATTTTGTTTTATTTCTACCTGTATATTCCACTATTATTGTATCATACATATTACAACCAAATTGCTTTAATAATTGGGCAACTAGTAAAAAAATGTAAGCAGACGACGTAAAAAGGGTCATATGTTAAGTATGTAGTAGTTTAAGGTTACTTTGGTATTTTTTTTTTTGCACCAAAAGTTGTTTCACTATAAAGTTAAACAATTAAAAAGTGTTTGGTAAAAAATATATATCCTACTTATTAAAAACAATGGCCTCCATAAAGCAGCTTTTAAAAGTTGTAGGTTGCTTTTAAAAAAAGCTTTCATAAAAAGTGGATGTGGAACCATGAATTTTTCAGGGCCGGAGTAAAGGGGATCGGAATACGCATACCTTAGAAGTCCGGTTATGGACTTGACAACTTCGACTGGATTAAGCTACTCAAACAGACTAGCAATTCCACCACATCTTGTTGTATTCTGGAAAGGTAGGTGAAGTCCTCCGACTTCGCTGAGATCAACCATTCTTGTTCCGCAAGACATGGAAACCTTATCCAACTGGGGGATCAAACGGGTTTCCTATATACTTGGAGACTCCTACAATCTAGGGATTGACATGAGCCACAAGTAATCACACTCCTAAGAGGAAATAATATCTATCGCTAGATATCCCCCTAGGATTCTCCCTGTTTAATATTGATTCACTATCCTAAAAGGTCTCTCTCGACTAGTATAAATACCCCTGTCTATGGCACATCTTTGGTAACACAGTTCTCTCATACAACGCATACTCTTTGCTTATTCTCTCGCCCACTATCTGAGTCTTAATATTCCTTACTAACTTGACCATCAAAGAGCCTATGCCCGGTACCACAACTATACTAAGGGTTAATCACGGTTATTCTCTTTCTTACAGGTAACCGGACTTGCGTAGCTCCTTCGTTTGCGACGGTGCACGATTTTGATTCCAAGTGCTTTCGTTGAAAGAAGAATCATATTCACCCAATCAAATCACTCTACCATACTATGTTTGTTGAGGACAGTTCTATGAATGCTGACACAACACTCATGGTGGAAGCAATCAACTCCTTGAGGCCTCCATCGCTCCAGTGATCAACCCCGCTTTGCTGGCAAAGCTCCTCTCACCATGGATCAGACTTGAGAGAATTTATTGAAGATCAATACGCCAGTTAGTAATCTTCAAAAGACTTCAAAGGCTTCTTAGGTCGAGAACCGTACCAACATGATCGATATGGAGAGGCACATGAAGGCTCTAGAGAACGCTCGTGGAACAAATCTGCAGACCCAAGTCCCTGTCTCCAGATATGGTAATTTGTGTATTGCGACGCTTAATGGACAGCTGATTGTGACGATGCCAGTTCCAACCCCAGCGGAAACTGTTGATATGGACCCGTGCGCAGAACAACTTAATGGCCAAATAGTCAATCATACCACTGCAGCCAGATTTTGAGTTCAACTCAACTTCGGTCCAAAGCCTCCAGTGTGGAGCCTAGGTATCTCGACTTTAATGATTCAGAGTTATCCGAAGACCAAGAACGGAGCAGACCACTGAACTGCGATAATTCTAGGGATGTTCCGAGAGACACTCGGAATCAACTCCCTAGCAGGGTTGTTGCAAGGGTCAAGGGCCCTCTTTCTTCAACTATAAAGGCCTTGCTTGAAAGACATTGTTGCAAGTCTATCATCCGGTTTTTCGACCTCAGCCAACATTGCACAGAATCATTTTATGGAATCCCTGAGGCTCTAGTTCTTGGTCTGGGCTCCATGCAAAACACAACTTCACGACGCTTCCGGACATGACGATACACATAGAAAGTACTTGCGAACAACTCAACAAAGGTTTCAAAATTGTCTATTGAACGACCCGGCAACTCCGAAAAGAGAATTGGAAAAATGACCCTTTTAAGGGGCCCAAAAATAACTCTATTTTTGAATTTTAAAGACTTTTGCCCTTTTTTAAGTATGAAAAGTCTTTAAGTGTCCTTGTAACTAGATTTAATTGTTTTCAATCTATCTCTTATATTTCCCTCGTTTTCTGAACGACTACTCAAACAAAGTCATTCCCTCTTCTTCTTCCTCCTCCACCCACGTCGACACCAAAGCAAAGAAAACAAAACAGTCGCGCCCTTCTTCTTCCAGCCAACATCCTCCTTCTCTGTCTTCGACTACCAGACCATCACCACGATGACGAGCAACCTCCGTCGTTGACAACGTCCTCCTTCTTCCACCCACCTCGAAACCAAAGCAAAAGAAACTGAACAGTCCCACCCTTATTCTTTCGACCAACATCTCATTCTCCTTCAAGCGGCACCCAACCTAACGAGCAGCCACTATAAATTTCATTCTCTCTCAACTTCTCTGTAGTTGTTCAGTATATATACATCATTTTCTTTTTTTCAAGATTAGTCTGGTTGCAAGAGTTTTCTTCATATTTAAGGTATAATAATTAGATTATAGCTTAAAGATGTAAAACAAAAGATAGTTTGGCTTGAAAAATTCGTAAAATTCTCAGAATGTGATTCCAGTGGCTCGACTGCAGGTTGTTAACTCGAGTGTTTGTCGAGTGACGCTTGAGTCGCATATTGAGCAACACTCAAGCTCATCTCGAGTGACCCTCGAGTAGCAAAACAGTTTCATTTAATTATAACAGAAATATATGTATAGCTTATTAGTTTGGTTGTTTTATGTCAGAAAATGTCTAGGTTTGGAGCCATGTTACACTACAATGGGAGATGGGTTGATAGCAAATACATTGGTAGTCGAATGAAATCAATGATAGTATCAGAGAATATTACTTATGAAGAGTTAGTGCATGCCATACTTCAACGACTGGGTTTTTATTCAAGAAACAATTGGATCAAAGTATTTTATCAATATAAGACAAATGTAGAGACATGCAATATGATGGAGATATGTGATAATGATGATGTGAGTACTTGGGTTTGCGAAAGTCTGTCAGTGCAACCCAACAAGATTCCACTGTTTCAAGATGTGAAGGTGCAAGTAATCATGCTGTAGAATTTTAACTTGTGATATTTTTGTATTTCATGAGAAAACAATGTACATCAGTATGCTTACATATAGAAGAAGGAAAAAGCAACAAGTAACCTGAGAAACCCCTAGTGACCGATGGACCCTAGTGACTAGTTAATCCTAAGCTTAATCTAATTCTTAAATCAAGGAGATTACACAAACACCAAGACACGGCATTAATGAGTCACTAGTCAATCATCTTCCTTTAATCAAGGAAAGATGACTGTTACAATCTGCTGGTTAAACCAGTACCAGGTCTCAAAGAGTTGCAGCCATAACCCAATGGTTACAAGAGTAACCCGATGACTACTAGCCTAATCCAATGAGTGTGTGGTTGAACCCGATGACTCATTCCGATACTCCCCCTCAAGTTGGATCAAGTGGATTAAGTGATCCAAGCTTGATTAATAGTCGTTGAAGATGAGCAAGTGGTAAAGGCTTGGTGAATAGCTAGCTGATCTTGACTCCGAGCATATTGAGTTTGAATCACTTGAGATTGAACTTGAGATCGAACATAATGACAGTCAACTTCTATATGTTTTGTACGTTCATGAAAAACTGGATTAGAGGCTATGTGCATGGCTGCTTGATTATCACACACTAGTGTCATGGGTTGACAAATAGAGAAACCCAAATCAAGAAGTAGACCTTTGAGCCAAATAAGTTCACATGCAGTACGCCATGGCTCGATATTCAGCCTCAGCACTTGAACGAGCCACCACATTTTGTTTCTTGCTTTTCCACGTAACTAAATTCTCACTAACAAAAGTGCAAAAAACAGTAATAGTGATGAAACCAAAACTCATATTTGGCCACTCACTTCTATGTTACCTCGATTGTTATTTGATTTGGGTTTCTACCAAGACAAATAGAAGAGAGTGGATTTGGCGTCCTCTTTTGATGTGGAAAAAGTTGAAGGCGTCCCTCAACAACGTCGTGTGTAAGTATAGTGATATCGCGATGATAAATGCATTATTTATGTCCTAAATGGTTGGTATTGACGTATATTTATGACTGCACTTTTCTTTTTGCAGTGGCGATTGTGGTGTGTATATGCTTAAGTTTATTGAGTTGTCGACCACTGGACGAGAGCTGCAGCAGATTGATCCTAAGACAACGATACTAAACATGGCTACATCCATTTTCTTAAAAATAAAAAAAAAATTGAATGATGTGGTGTGAATTAGTGGTTGTAGCTTGACATTTGGTTCTTGTTCGAACTGATGCACAATTTAATTATCTGGGATTTCTCTTTTTTGTGTACTCTGGTTGTTTACTAATAGTAATGGATATGTTTTTGGGTTGCTTACTAGTAGAAGTGTTATAGTAATGAATCTGTATTATTTATCGACATTCACTCAAGACTACATCGAGTGCTTCTCGACATTCCCTCGCGCAATTAAACAGAAATGGTGTTGTGGATAGTTGAACTTCACTCACATAGAGGAACACACATCAACGTTGTTTTGATTAGATACCTCTAATATTACACTAATCGAAATTTTATTGTAAACAAACAATACTGAAAATCCAAATGACATAAGCTTCAAAAGACTTGCAGTCTAACATGAGTTTTCACAAGATCAAACTAAAATGAAACACCAATAGTAGTTAAGTATTATGCATATAAATTTATTGTGTTCTACTATAGTAATGCGGGATTCTCGCAATTTTGACCGTTGTGGCCTACTTGTCCGCATCTTCCACATTTATTTCTTGATTTTCCCTCACCTTGAGAAGGAATTCTTTTACGCTTGCGTCTTCCTTGGTCTACCAGTTTGGTTGATGGTAGCACGACCCTGTTCTTCACATCTTTAGGCACATTCCATTCACTTTTATTCCCAACTGGCCAAACAGACTCTGCGTATGTTAGTAAAAGTGCATCAACCGTGTAGTGAGGGGAGCACATAGTATACATTGATTGGTTGCGTATCCTACACGCAACAGCTGCATGGGCACATGGAAGTTGATCCAACTGAAACTCTCGACAAGTGCATGTCCTTTCATTTAGATTCACAATGAATTGAACATTCTGATCAAACACTTGGAATGCATATAGATCAATGGGTGACACCTACATAGAATGGATGACAAATCAAACAATAATAAACTAACAAATACAAATTACCCAATTCAACGTACATACATACCCGCATTCGTGAGCCGCACTCAATATTTTGGTGCAGTTTCTCCTCTGCCCTGACAAATTTGATTGTAATGAACTTGTTTCGTTGCGTCGACCATGAAGCCACTTTTGGAGAATACCTCTTAGGTGCTCTACAAAAGCAGTGATGGGTAGTTCTCAGGCATCCCTAAGTAATGCATTTATAGATTCTGCAGGGTTAGATGTCATCATGCTATATCGGTTGCCACTAAAATAAGCCATTGCCCATCTATGATACCCCACATCGACGTCAAGATACCTAACAACTGCACATTTTCTATAAGGCATAAGGGATGCCATGACTTTATCATACTCTGACACTTGATATTTCTTTGCAGCTGTGAAAAATAATTTAAGCATATATATTTTTATTTTTACCAAACTTAGTAGTTATATTTTCAACTACATGAAACATGTATGCTCCATGATGTGCCTCTGGGAACACACTTTGCACAACATTAGCTATGCTTACATGTTGATCAGATATAATCACCAAGTTCGGTACAACTCCAATTGCTTCTCGCAACTTTGTCATGAACCATTTCCATGATGCATCATTTTTAGAATCTCCAACCCCAAATGCCAAAAAATATATTCGATCCTCTCCACATTGGCATGCAGCAACAAATAAAGTTCCTAGATACTTACCTAAACGTCCCATCAATTGCTATTATTGGTTTTATAGAACTTTAAAATCCTCGAATAGATGGTCCCAATGCCATAAAAAATATATATATAAAAAGTGATTTTCTGCATCAGTTTCTATATGTGTTATCGAACCTGGATTTTTGCTTTCCAACATTGCAAAAGATTCCTTAGGTGATCCTCAAATCATATCAAGCGCACATTCTCTCGCTCTTCAAGCTTTCTCATAGCTCATATTAACCCCAAATTGTGTCCGCATATCCTCAATGATATCTTTAGGTCTATATATACATCCAAATCTCTCCTATTTTGTCTTTATACATTGGCCGATGAAGGAACTACTCGCTTGATGATGATCACGATTGATAACATCACAAGAACATGAATGAGCATCACAATATTTCCTGACTTCAAAAAACTCTGATTTCGAATGTTTGATGGCACGTAGTCGCCATGTGTAATTATCATCAATGCATCTAACCACAAAACACTGCATATTAGATTTCTTAACTTTGAACTCAAAATTCTTGGACACTGCAAACATACTTAACTTCATTTGCAACTCCTTCTTACTCGAAAAGAATTGACCAACCATAATGTCTCCATCTTTATTCACCGATGAAATATCATTATAGTCTTGTATGGTCTTACCCTTTTGATGGCGAGAAGACAAATTATCAGTACTAGCATGATTTGGTAGAACATCAGTATGATCTTCATGCTCATTGGAAGCCTCATTAAAAGGGAGATTGACATCTATTGAGGACTCAAGTTGCACGTTGTCCTCAAACACTTCAACAAAGGGTATATTTTCAAATTCCGGATCTGGAGCTTCAAATCTTGTACTATCATGACCGCCATGGACATCATCGCTAAACATATCAAAGTTGCCATCACATTCGTCAAACTGAGATGGGTGTGTAGGTCTAATAGTTATGGCATGTATCGGAATGAGTCATCTGGTTTAGCCACATACTCATCGGATTAGGCCAATAGTCATCGGGTTACTCTCATCGGGTTACTCTTGTAACAATTGGGTTATGGCTACAACTCTCTGAGACCTAGTACTGGTTTAACCAGCAGATTGTAACAGTCATCTTTCCTTGATTAAAGGAAGATGATTGACTAGTGACTGATTAATGCCGTGTCTTGGTGTTTGTGTAATCTCCTTGATTTAAGGATTAGATTAAGATTAGGATTAACCAGTTACTAGGGTCCATCGGTCACTAGGGGTTTCTCAGGTTACTTGTTGCTTTTTCCTTCTTCTATATGTAAGCATACTGATGTACATTGTTTTCTCATGATATACAAAATAATCACAAGTTAAAATTCTACATGGTATCAGAGCAGTATCATCATTGATCTGCCTCTGCATATCCTCATAGATTGGTTGTTCTTTCTAACTAGCAATGGCGGAAGAAAATTCTGTAAATCAAGAAAGGGAAAGCTCTTTGGCGTCACCCCCTACTTCAGCGTTTTCTGAGATGGATATCAATCCAAATAAAAAATTAAGTTCAATTTTACTAAATGAATTCAACTATCTTGCCTGGTCAAGGGCAATCTCTTTGGCTCTTGTGATAAGAGCATATTTGTGCGACTTAGTTAGCTTGTTTTCTTGCATTTATGTAGTTAGTTATTGTTTATTATAGTGATTTAAGCTATTTTCGTGTGTTTGTAGGTTTAAATGGCAAGTGAAGCAAGAAAGTGCATTTTGGTGCATTTTGGTGCATTTTAGAGCAAAATGGAGCTTAAATGGAGTGCATGTATATGGAGCACAAGGAATGGACGAATTGGGAGGTTAAATGAGGTTAGGAATCTGTTTTGAAGATGAAGAAATAAGTTTAAGACAAAGAAGATAAGGGAAGAGCAGAAAACATGGAACATTATCCTTATCTTATCTTTACCTTATCTTATCCTAACCTTATCATCATCAGTTTCTACCTAATTCCAGCTGCAAAGGGAGATATATTTTCATGGAAGGATAAGTGATAATTTGATGGTTAGAAGACCTTATTTATCCTAAAAAGTGAAGTTAGAAGCTTGGAAGACAAGTACATTGAAAAAGCAGAATCCGAGTGGAATTTGGACAGTGCTGTGCATAACTGCCAACTTCGACAGATCACCCAGAATTCCTCAGAACGAATCACGTGTCGTGCCATATATGGTTGGAAAGATCTGGATCTGAATCACGTGTCGTGCCATATATGGTTGGAAAGATCTGGATGTCTAGTTTTCATAGGATTTTACAGAGTGTCATTCTGATAAGTATTTCAGATTTTATCGCTGTTTTAGTGACTGGAGGTCGAAACAGGAAAAAGAGTCCTACTCGGATTTGGTTTCAAGGAAGATAACATGATATCTGTTTGTGCGTGTCTTTGGATTTAATTCAGATAGATGTAGGAATTCTAAGGAGGCCTAAACTCTCTAGAAAACCGTGCTTGAGAGTATTTGAGGATGCAATTTAATCAGAAGAGAAGAGAAGAAGACACGGGAGAGCACGCAGGAGCAAGAAGTCAGAATCCCAGATTGTGCTTCAGGGTTTTAGGTGTATTCTATCTATGTTTAGTTTTTGTTTTTGTTTCAATTGTAATTATGAGTAACTAATTCCTTTTTAGCTAGAGGCGAATTCAAAGCCATGAACATATATGTGATATGAATTGATTACATCCAGTTATTGTTTCATAAATCGTGAATGCAATTTGCTTAACTGTTTTACAGAAAACTTATCCTTGTGTGTTGATTAAGGAGGCCTACTTAGTTTGCATGTTAGGGTTTGGAGCTAGAATATAAGGGACTTTCACCTAATCGTTAGAAACTTATATTCACAAGTAGTAAAAATCGAAGGGACATCGATTGCGTTAAGTAAATTCTTGGCATAAGTTTCATGCAATCATAGTAACAAGTGCTTCGTCAATGCTTATGGTTTTCATAGAACTTAATGATTCTTGCTTGTATCTTTATTATGCAATCATATAGGGGACTTGTGGGAAATGCTTTGGGTTGTCGTATGCAATCATCCAATTCAATAACGTTAGGAAAATCTGAAGGTTAATTTAAGCGTACCTAATTAATCTGGGGTGTTGAGAATTCATGGTTTATTGAAAGAATAACTGGAGATCGAGTTGTATGCATATATATGTCATGTGTGGAGAAGGACCTTCTAGCTAGCTTTTCATCTTTGTTAGTCACCCTTTCATTCGTTTTTGTTAATTTATTTGTTTAAGTTAAATTCGTTCAAACCAATCCCTGTTTAGTATTTTGAGTCTTTTTAATTGAATTTTCGTCCAAATTCCTTTATAGTACCTGTTTTGAGTCAATTTAACTTAGTTTCATGTTTTTGAGTCTAGTTAGTGTAGATTAGCATCCCTAGTTAATCCCCGGCCTAGAACGATCCCTACTTGCATCTTTACTACAATTGTCAACAATAGGGTTTAATTTGTGTGTCAAGTTAATTTTCACATCATCTTGGCGGAAGATCGAAGCTTGGATACATTAATGGCAGCATTCAAGCTCCAGAAACCACTTCACCGTCTTATGAAGCGTGGTTGTGCAAGGATCAACTAGTTATGTCATGGCTACTCAACTCAATGGAGAGCAAAATAGATGAAATCTTCAGCTACTCTGAGTCTTTCTTACACTTATGGATGAAAGTGAAGGAGATGTATGGAAATCAAAACAACTCAGCAAGAGTTTTCCAGCTCAAAAGAGATGCCTCAAATCTTCAACAAGGAAATCAATCCTTTATCCAATACCTTAGCAGCCTCACCACATTGTGGAATGAATTAGATGTCTATTGACCTCATATTGTTAACCCTTCTATTTCTTTTAAGGAGAACCGAGGAAGACAAGATCTTTCAATTTCTTGCAAACCTCAGTTCAGACTATGAGGATATGCGCAGTCACATCCTGATGAACCTCGAGCTGCCTTCTTTCTCAAGTGTATGTGCCACCATTCAACGAGAAGAAGTAAGAAGGAGAGTGATGAACTCTAAAGCTAAGGCCAATGCATCTTAATCAAGAGCTTTTGTGTCAAATCACAAATTTGAAGATCGAAGTTATCAAGGGAGATCTGACCTGAAGTGCAACCATTGTCATGGCAAAGGTCATTTGATAGAAAGGTGCTAGATTCTACATCCAAAACTAAAACCAAAGTTTTTCAAGGATTTCAAAGGGGCTTATAAGAAACCCTACAACCTGAGGGCTCACCATGCCGCTGCGACAAGCCACTCAACCTCTTCTGCGTTTGAAGGACTGCAGAAATTTACATCCAATCTAACATCATTGATCAATGAATTTGCAATGTATTTGCAGACTATCTGATAGATGCAAAGATTGTGCCACCAAAAGATATTCCAGGTATTTTGAATGCCCTCTCAACTGCTCTCAATATCAGTTTTGTGCATCATTATTGGATAATAGACTCCGAGACCACTGATCATATGACAAGTCAAAAATCACATTTGCATGATTTTAAAAGCTTTACCAAACCGTCTCAAGTTTCAGTTGCTAATGGCAAGGGTGCCTCAGTTTTAGGAAAAGGAAAAATACATTTGTTGTCAAGTCAAGTTGAGTCCACAGCTCTTTACGTACCTTCGTTTCCATTTCAACTCTTATCAGTTGGGAAAATCACAAATTCACTAAATTGTCTTGTCACCTTCTCTCCTACAAATGTCATTTTTCAGGATCTTGTTACACAAAGGAAGATTGGTGAGGGGTTCTTCTTAAATGGACTTTATTATCTCTCAAAGGAGTCTTCAATTCCAAAAGGTCTTCAAGTTAGTTCTAAACTAGATCAAGAACATTGACTTTAGCACCAACGTTTGGCTCATCCCTCAGATGTTGTGTTGTCCATTTTGTTTCCAAAAATTTGTAAAAACGACATGAAGTGTGATCCATGTCAGTTGTCCAAGTTTTCTAGACTACCTTTTCATTCTTCTTAGTCTAGAGCTAGTAAGTTGTTTGAATTAGTGCATTCAGATATTTGGGGACCAACTCTTAAGTCATTTGATGGCTATAAGTATTTTGTAACATTTGTGGATGATTTTTCACGAATCACTTGGGTGTATCTGTTGAAATTTAAAAGTGAACTCATGAATGCATTTCAAGATTTTCATAAGCTAGTTACTGTAAAATTTTCTTCACAAATTAAAACTTTACGATCAGACAATGGCACGGAGTATATGTCCAATAACATGTCAAACTACTTGAGCATGCATGGCATTATGCATCAAACAAGCTGTGTTGGAACACCCCAGCAAAATGGGGCAGCTGAAAGAAAAAATAGAGATCTGCTCGAGAAAACTAGGGCACTTATGTTTCAAATGAATGTGCCCAAGAAATTCTGGTCTCAAGCATTACTCACTGCCACATATTTGATCAACTGACTACCAAGCAAAGTTTTAGATTCAAGATCACCTTTTGAAGTTCTAAAAGGTCGAAAAATTGATCTGAGTCATTTAAGAGTCTTTGGATGCACTTGCTTTGTCTACATACAAGCCCCTCATCGAGATAAGCTTGATCCAAGGGCTGTCAAGTGCTTGTTTCTAGGATACACTTCCACCCAGAAAGGGTATAAGTGCTACAATTCTATTACCAAGAGACTTGTAGTGTCAATGGATGTTCGTTTTGACGAGGATACTGCATACTTCAACAAAGCTTTGAAACACCTTGATCAGGGGGAGCTTCTTCTTGAGCACATTCCAATGCCCACCACAAGCACAAGCCTTGAATACTCAACCACCAGTGACCAAGAACACAACATGATCACACCTACTGATGGGTCAAGCTCAGATCAATCTGCGTCATATGAGCAATCTGCACATGAACATGATAATGATCATCAGTCTAAACAATCTTCTCCTCTTCCAGTACGGAGAAATCCACCTCGTGATCGACATCCACCACAACGGTTATTGGATTATGAGACGTATCACACTCGATATCCAGTGAACTCATGTCTTCACTATCAAAAATTTTATACTGCTCATTTTGCATATCTTTGTGAAATCTCAAAAGTTCATGAACTAAATTCTTTCCAGGAAGCAAATGAAAAAGTTGTGTGGAAGACAGCCATGGAGGAGGAATTAAAAGCATTGCATGATAATCACACTTGGAGTGTAGTTAAACTACCTCATGGCAAGAAGGCAGTAGGGAGTAGATGGATCTATAAAACAAAATTCAAGTCTGATGGCTCCATTGAAAGACATAAAGCTCGGTTGGTGGCTCGTGGCTTCACTCAGACCTTTGGTGTGGATTATAAGAAGACCTTTGCTCCTGTGGCCAAGATGAATACAGTTAGAGTGTTGTTGTCTATTGCGGTGAATCATACATGGCCATTATACCAAATGGATGTAAAAAATGCTTTTCTACATGGTGAACTTGAAGAAGAAGTGTATATGAAACTACCACCTGGCCATCCACAATCATGTGATCCTTCACTAGTATGTAGACTTCATAAATCCATCTATGGCTTGAAGCAATCTCCCAGAGCTTGGTATGCAAAATTAAGCTCAGTTCTTGAGGAAGTTGGGTTCAAACGAAGCAATGCAGACTCGTCTTTATTTGTACGCTCCAGTTCAAGTGGAATTCTTGTTGTGCTCATCTATGTGGATGATTTGATTGTTACTGGGAATAATTCAGATGAAATTTGTTCCCTAAAACAATTTCTGCATAAACGGTTTGCAATCAAAGATCTTGGGGTACTCAAATATTTTCTTGGCATTGAGATAGCTTCTTCCAGCAAGGGTTTGTTCTTGAATCAACGCAAATATGTCCTTGACCTACTGAAAGAGGCAGAAATGCTCGATTGCAAACTGGCTCACACTCCACTAGACACCAAGCAAAAATTGGATATGAAGGGAGAACATCTCAACAACGTCACTTACTATCAAAGGTTAGTTGGCAAGCTTATTTATCTCACCATAACAAGGCCTGACATTACCTTTGCTGTTAGCCTTGTGAGTCAATTCATGCATGCTCCAACTATAATACACATGCATGTTGTCAAACGAATTTTGAGATATTTAAAGAGTTCTGTTGGTAGAGGGATTGTGATGAAAAATAATTCTCACACTGAAATTCCCGGCTACACGGATGCTGATTGGGCTGGGAACTCTCTTGATCGCAAGTCTACTACTGGTTTCTGCACTTTTGTTGGTGGGAATTTAGTTACGTGGAAAAGCAAGAAACAAAATGTGGTGGCTTGTTCAAGTGCCGAGGATGAATATCGAGCCATGGCGTCCACTGCATGTGAACTTATTTGGCTCAAAGGTCTACTTCTTGATTTGGGTTTCTCTATTTGTCAACCCATGACACTTGTGTGTGATAATCAAGCAGCCATGCACATAGCCTCTAATCCAGTTTTTCATGAACGTACAAAACATATAGAAGTTGACTGTCATTACGTTCGATCTCAAGTTCAATCTCAAATGATTCACACTTAGTATGCTCGGAGTCAAGATCAGCTAGTTGACCTATTCACCAAGCCTTTACCGCTTGCTCATCTTCAACGACTATTAATCAAGCTTGGATCACTTAATCCACTTGATCCAGCTTGAGGGGGAGTATCGGAATGAGTCATCGAGTTCAGCCACACACTCATTGGATTAGGCTAGTAGTCATCGGGTTACTCTCGGGTTAGGCTAGTAGTCATCGGGTTACTCTTGTAACCATTGGGTTATGGCTGCAACTCTCTGAGACCTGGTACTAGTTTAACCAGGAGATTGTAACAATCATCTTTCCTTGATTAAAGGAAGATGACTGACTAGTGACTGATTAATGTCGTGTCTTGGTGTTTGTGTAATCTCCTTGATTTTAAGGATTAGATTAAGCTTAGGATTAACCAGTCACTAGGGTCCATCGGTCACTAGGGGTTTCTCAGGTTACTTGTTGCTTTTTCCTTCTTCTATATGTAAGCATACTGATGTACATTGTTTTCTCATGATATACAAAATAATCACAAGTTAAAATTCTACACTCATCCTCTAGTCATGATGCAAAATCTATTATACTCTTGAACCATTTAGGATCTGCCACAACGTCTAGGTTATATTTTGCTCCACTAGGTTTCATCCAAACATCCAATGTCACGGCATTTTCTGGAGAATCATAGCGTGCTTTCTTTTTAATATTGTTATCTAGTAATTAAAAGGGGCTCCTAGAACCATCTTTGTTGATATTCTCTTCTTGGGAGGCATTTTCATTATCATTGGTTTCAGGCCGGCGACATACGTCCAATATGTAGGGTAGTTCCTCCTCAGCAGGAACAATATGTATACAATACTTTATTCACTGTCAGCTGTTAGTCAAATGAAAACATTACAACAACTTGAATTATATTTTCACTCATTAATCGTCTTCATTTTTTGTCAAGAATAAAATAACACTTACATTTTTACTCTTGAAAATTTCCCTACCAAGTTGGTCATAGTCTGCCATTTTTTAGGATTTCCATTTTAAGATGCAAGGACATGTGGAGGCCGCCTTAACAGCATACAAACTTAGCCATTTGAGGTAAAGCCTCATAAGCCCTCACCTGTGAAGTGAAAAACAAAATTACAATGTGGTTCAAAAATATCAACCAATTAAAAAAAACAAAAAATTTACCTGGAAGGCAAACGGAAATCCATTAAGATTGTATGAGTCCTCAGTGATTTTTTTCAAGACAGTACCACTTTTCTTTCCCTCTAGTTTACTTTCTTCTTTTGCTTGTTGTTTCTCCACTAAAGCATTGTGTTCATGTTGTTTTAAAATGAACTCGTCAGCTCTACTGCCTTGCGACCCACTCATGACACCTTTCAGACAAGTAAGTGTTGCCTCACAGCATACCTTTCCCCACGGATACTTGTTAAAAAAATCTAAATCATCAACCCATTGCACATAGGTTGAATGAATTTTGCTTTTTCCTTCTTTACCAAGCAACACAGCCTCCAAAAAATATAGAAGAGACATCTTGACAGCAGCGTCATTTGGCATTGTTGACACATTATTCAGAAACGCGCACTCTAAGGCCGATCTTGTTGCACTTACACTATCATTCAAATAGGTTTTTCTCAACCTCAAACTTCCCATTGTAGGCAAAGCCAATTGAGTTTTATTGGCCAATCTAGTGAACCGTAATCTTGTAACTACTGCAAACTCTTTCTCTGAAAATCTAAGTAGCTTTCCTCCAACCATAAACCACATCTCATCATCGGTGTCATACTTGAAATTAATTTCACGCAATAGTAGATGTTGGCAAATTTGTCCAGAGAATTGTATCTCATTCACCTTAAGAAAATTCCCAAGACAAGTTTCCTTGAACATCTCCTTTTGCGTATCACTAAGTTTATCCTTTGTGTGTGCTATAACTGTGGATAGCTTACTTCTACAAGAAGCCCAAGCTTTAAAGTATTTGTCTTCAGTTACTCTTGGTGTGTGTTTTGGTGGTGCCATGCCAATGTTAAGTAATTTAGTCGATTTCCTACAACTAACGAACTATACAAATATCAAACTTTTAGCCTACAAGCAGAAAACTAAATTTAATTTAGAAAAAAAAAAAATTTCTGCCCAATACCTGGAGGTTCCCTCTAGACTAGCTCGAGTATACTTTGAATACAGCCTCGAGAACCACTCGAGCAAATCTCGACACCCCTCGAGTAATAAGGCAGCAAGCAATTCTCACAATTGAGACAAAAAGAAACGACTCGAGAATCGCACAAGAACCACTCGAGATCAACTCGATGACGCACGGTCGAGACGTATTCAACTGATAAGTAAATCTCATTTTGATATCAACAACATGCTCAATTATTGTATAATATAAAGTTGAACAAATCGTTGAATACATAAAAGATTGATCATCTCAACAACATGCCCATTAACAACTGAATTAATCACAAAAGAGATTTTTTTTCTTATTACCGTGTTTGCACTTATCGACGAGGGAAGGTGATGCGATACGGTAGCTGAAGTTGCTCACCGTGGTGATGGTCTGGTAGTCGACAACGGAGAAAGAGGATGTAGGTTGGAAGGAGAAGGGCGCGACGTGACTGTTCTGTTTTCTTTGCTTGGTGTTGACTTGGGTGGAGGAGGAAGAAGAGCGAACGACTTTGTTTGAGGGGAGTCGTTCAGAAAATGAGGGAAATATAAGAGAGACTGAAAACAATTAAACATAGCTGAAACGGTACTTAAGACTTTTCACACCTAAAAAAGGGCAAAAGTCTTTAAAATTCAAAAACAGGGGTAAAAATCCTTTTAGGCCTTTCAAAAAGGGCATTTTTCCAATATCTCATAAAGCAGTCCTTCCCGTAATGGATGAAAAACATTTGCACATTCATGATCAAGAGCTTTTATACAAAGTCATAACATTCCAATAGTGCATGATGTGGTTATCCGGATCTGAATCTCCACGGAAGTATTTGAATCTAGGTTGCAAGAATTCCTTCAACAGAGATGTAAACTCAATGATTGAGGGGAGAGGGCCCCTAACTCTGGCTTACTAGTGATCTGATTTCACAAATTTGTCTAAGTATCCCATGGATTATCACGGTTAAGAGGTCTGTGCCGCTTTAGGTATTTAGACGAATCAGGCACGTCAAAATCAAGATGCATGGAATTCATTTGGGAGGCCCTTGCAGTGTCCAAGGGATCGGAGTTACGCGAAACTCGATTCTCGCTTGCAGTGGCATGGTTGACAGTACGACCATCACGCTGTTCCGCGTGCGAATTCAAATTGGATGCTCCAGCCGGAGCTAATGTAGGTGGAGTGGTCCCACTAGCATTCTCTAGAGCCTTAAATCGCCTCTCGAAGTCTACGAAGTTTGATCAGTTTTGTGCCTAGGAAGCTTTCACAGTCTTTTGAAGTTCAGTAACAAAAGCAGTGACTTTCGTCAGAGCTTCCCAAATTTGATTATGATGAGTGGAACTTCGCCAGTCGAAGTTAGACTAGCCTCTAGTGTGATAGAAGCATCGAGGAGTTGATTGCTTCCACATTGTGATAACCCGTCTCTAATTTTTTCATGTAAATTTTCGTGCATAGTTGTGAAATTACCAAAATACCTTTAGAGGGTAAGTGTTGACTTTGTCGTCATAAAAAGTATCAATTATTCTTTTAGCTTATCCTTATAGTACTCGTCAATACGAATGCGTAGTCGCGAGTGGAGCGTAATCTGGAGCTAAAATGAACATTCTACGAGACTTTAAAGTTCAAGGGCATTTTAGTAATTTAACATCAGTATTTTACTAGGGTTTATTTCTGAGTAGGGTTTTGACCCACTCTTTCCCCCATACTGCCGTCACTCTCTCTCTCTCCCTCACTTTTCCTTCTCTCCCTGACTTTCGTTTCCTCTCAACAAAAACCCTACTCACACATACTGAATCTCACAAACTCGAGATGGTTGAATTTTCATCAAACCACAACCCACAACCACATCCATTGTGATCGCCTCATTCCCCTGAGCACGACCATGGTTTTAGAATTGTTAAACTTGAACCCAAATGGCCAAACCGAGACCCGCGGCGAGACAAAAATTTTCTAGCGAGCTTCTTGTCGATTCCGACCTAGGTAAAGCTTAAGACCATTACCATTAGCTTTGTCTCATTGAGTATGTTAGAATTGATATAAAATATGTGATGTTTAGTGTTGTTTTGAGACAGATCGGAGATGGTGGTTTTCTGAGCTTTTTCAGCCAATTAGAGGCTATTTTCGGCCATTCAACCCCAAATTGGTATGAATGCATTCCTCTCTTCAATACCTACATTTTGACATAAGAATCTGGCGAGACAGACGGCGGCTGGCGGCTGCTCTGGCGACTGGGGAGAGGAAGAGGACAGACGAATATTTTGTAACAGCGACGGAATGTTCCCTGATGGCGACAACATATTTTGTTTGTTCCAAAGTATATTATGTTATCTGACTAACGACATTAAACAGAATATTCTCTAACATCGTTAAATGATCTGTTAAGTATTTGGAATCTTCCGTTAAAGTTAACTTTAACGGCACGTGTAACCGGCATAGTTACAGCGCGTGAGGGTACGTGGCAAGCTGTAGACGTGTGGCGGTGCATGCGGCGGCGCACATCGGCACTTGCAGCGGAGCAAGGCGGCATACACAATTTTAGATTAAGGGAATCATTTTTGGAGCCAATTTTTCCTATAAACAGTAATATTTTAAATTCTTTTAGTTAGGGGGGTTATTTTATATTTGAGAAATGTTTTAATTTATTTTCTCACTAATATTTAGGATAACATTCATCTAGACGCTTCGAGGAGCACGACACCCAAGAGAATTACACTCCCGAACACTCCCCAGTATCTGTGAGTGGATATTGTTTTATTAAATTGTAACATCCCATAAAAAGTTTGTTATAAAATAATTCCTGGGGGATATTTTCTACACGTGCGTGTTTATTTTGTACACGTGAGCGTGTAAGTTTACTGTTTTGGTGGGTGCACAATACCCCCAAAACCCAATTTTTCCTTTTCTTTTTCCTCTTTTCCTTCTTCCCCGTCACTTTTCTTTGTCTCCAGTTTTTTTTTACTTTTTCTCCCTTTCTCTCACCGTGTGTGCACAGTGCACATCGACGAAAACCCGTCGAATCGAGGCGAACGAAAATCACCACCTTCTTTGTCTCGACGCCGTGGACTCAACGGTGCAAACCGTTCGTCCAAACTCCCAACCGTTTGACGGGAAACGCAACCGGAAGAACCGGACATTTCCGACCATTTTCCGGCCAATCTACACCGAGGTGAGGTTTCTAACTATCACCATTGTCTTCCTCTCATTGAGTAGATGAAATTTCATAGGTCGTTTGCCTAATTTGGTTGAGTTTTGACGTAGATCGACAAAGCTACAGTGAACCGCAACTTTCGAGGCAATTACAGGCCATTTCCCGAGCTTGTACGACCAATCCAAAAGTACACCGTGATTCTACTCTTCTCCAGCTTCATTTTGATATATGGCACGTAAAATTTGGCCAAGAAATGAAGAAGATATGGAGCTTTAAAAATTTTCCAGAAACCGGCCAAAATTCCAACGACGGCGACGGCGGCCGGAAAAAGACCAAAGGTGACCGGCGCTGACGTCAACGATGACGTCAGCAATGATGTCAGCAAATCGGTCCAGACCGGCGCTGACGTCAACATTAACCAGCTTTGACCCGCTCGGCTGACTCGCGCGTGAGTCGCGTGTGGAGCTGCGCGTGGAGCCGCGGCTTCCCGCGTTTGAGCCGCGCGTGAGGGCGCATGGAGCATCTTTTTTCGATTCCGTCTTCGCAAGGCGACTCATGACGACGCGTACTACCTAAGGGCAGTACGTATGATATTTTTCGAGGTGTTTTAGACTCGCGTTATTGTAGTATTCAGTGTATTACTTATATACCTAGCCTGTTCCTCGTAGTTTAGCTACTTGGGCTTGTGTGTGTTACATATGGGTGAGCATGTCAGTAATCATTGTCGGGGAGTACCCGTATATTTTTGTTATAGCATTTTGAGGTTCATGCCAGAGGGTATGACGTATTTTCGAACTATACTTGTTTTCCAGCGACGGGTTAGTATACTCTTGAAAACAAAGGTTTTATCAAACTTTGCTTTTTGACCCACTCACCGTTTTATGTTTTGCGCCCCTCCAGGACCTAGAAGCGGGTTCTCTTACCGGTGACACGAGGACTTCCTTGGCGGTGGTCGACGGTTCTGATATTGCTTTAGTTTATGTAGGATTCACTCCTACTTGTAGTTAACTTTTATTTATCCATCCTCACGGGGATGTGAATAATTTATACTCCTGTACTATTTACTTTGCTCTGATTGCTATGCATCCTGTATTATGGGTTTTTAACCCTCACCACACTTCTACTTCCGCACTCAACTCTTTTTATTCTTACTCTTTCATTTATTCATGCATAATTGGCTTTCATCATCTAACACGTGTCGGCCAGCACTTCCTGACACCTGCGTGTCCGGGATCGGGATGTGTCAAAATGGTTTTATACTAATATATATATATATATATATATATATATATATATATATGAATGGTTTTAAATTGTTGATTTGATCATGCTTATACATATTTTATATTTGAGATACGAATTTCTTACTTGGGCATGATCATGCATTTTACACTGACAAATGTATATGTTTTCACACACTTGGTATGCTTTCACTATGTTTTAGTACCGTCTCCCGGCCGTAGGACAAGTCCTCATATTTATGAAGATGAGTTTTTGACCAAATAGGGCAAAAACTAACCCAAGAATACATAGTCCTCATATTTATTATCATATAATAGTTAGCAAATACATTGCACAACTATATTATATTGCTTAAGAGCAAATACATTGCACAACTATATTATATTGCTTAAGAAATTAAACATTACAAGTCAACCCAAGCTACGACATTGAAATATTTTGTTTTCTCTAGACATGTCAGCCTTTGTCTTTTGCTTGCTTGCTTTAATGAAAAAGACTTTTTAAAATTTTTTTTTTTTAATCAAAAGCACCTTAATAACTTTATTTAATAAAAAAGGCTAGAGTTTTAATTAAAATGACAAAAGTTTAACAAAACAAGCCTTAAAAAACAAGCCCAGATTCGCGAACCACCAAAGCCCATGCATGTGGCAACGCGCGCAACCCATGCATGAGCGCACCAGAAAAAAAAATAAAATGGCACCTAAAGCTGAGATTCAAACTTGAGACCAAGTGAGTTGTGCATCTAAACCTTTCACCGCTAGTCTACAGACCAATTTGTGTTAATTGGTGGAATTATTTAATATTTATATTAGATTTGGCACTTACTAAATAAAGTAACAATTTATTTTTTGTATTATTATATTTTTTTCTTTCAAGATATAATAACATTATTTATACCAAAATTCAACAAAGTCATTTTATAGTTTAAATTAGAATATATTAATAACCTATCTCCTTCTCCTCTATGCTCTTTACCCGATTCTCTCTCCTCTCCCATTTCACCCTTCCCAACCCCGTTGTCTCTTTCTTAAGTTGATTTTGACACATTCCGATCTCGAACATGCCAGGTGTCAGAAAGTGCTGGCCGACACGCGTTAGGTGACGAAAGCCATTTAGAAGAATTGAAGAATAAATAAAGAAAATTGAATTAAATAAGGGTCAGAGTGCACGAAGTGTGCGGGCGGAAGAATAGTAATAAAATAATGAGTTGTGAACAGAGTAGAGGATACAAATTAATTACAAGTGTAGAGAACCCCTACATTGTCATACCACCACGTCTCGACTTCGAAAGCTCCAAGCCAACTAATCCTGGAGGGGCGCAAAACATAAAACGGTGAGTGGGTCAAAAAGCAAAGTTTGATAAAACCGTTGTTTCAAAAGTCTACTAACCCCTCGCTGAAAACAAGTATAGTTTGAGAAAATATGTCATACCCTCAGGCATGAACCTCAAAATACTATAAGAAAATACACGGGTACTCCCCGATAGTGATTTACAGACATGCTCACCCATATGTAGACACACAAGTCCAAGTGGCTAAACCACAAGAAACAGGCTAGGTATAAAAGTAATACGCTGAGTACTACAATGACGCGAGTCTAACGCTAAGCGCTGGTGCACAAAGTGCAGTCACACAAGTTCGAGTTGCCTAGTGCAACCTAGAATAGGCTAGTACCTACAATGGATCCAAAGTTGCGTAACGGTACTGGTAGTGACTACTCCAAACGTCAAGGCTAGTCCTGGCCACAAGACTGAGTACTAATACCTGGGGTGTTATACATCTACTGAGGAGCAACAGTATAAAACATGTATGGCAATATAATACGAATGTTCTACCTCCAACAAACGTATATGATATGAATTATGCTAACAGTTTGAAGAAAGCATTGAAAAACCATACGTACATATACATTTATCAAAACAAAGACCCACTCACTCACCTGTAGGTAGCCGGGTCGTAGCCCCCCGGTCCTGGGTAGCCCCGGTAGTCTTCTGGATAGGTCTCACCTATATGAGATATCACCGTAATAATGATTAAACTCATAAAGGTTACTAATTAATTAATTAATTAATTAAACCTATCCCTTGTTTTCTCAACACGGAGGTCCAAAACACCTCGAAAAATATCATGCGTACTGCCCCGAGGTAGTACGCGTCGTCACGAGTCGCCTCGTGAAGACGGAATCGAAAAAGGAGTCCCCACGCGCCCCCACGCGCGGCTCACGCGCGGCAAGCCGCGGCTCCATGCGCGGCTCACGCGCGGCTCCAGGCGCTGCTACACGCGCGGCTCGCGCGCCTCAAAGCGCGGCTCAGCCGAGCCGGTCAGCGCCGGTCTGAACCGGTTCGCTGACGTCAGCAAGGCCGGTCTGACCCGGTTTGCTGACGTCATCGCTGACGTCAGCGCCGGTCATCCCTGCCGATTTTCCGATCGTCGCCGCCGTCGCCGGAATCTGGGAATTTTGGCCGGAAATTCTGGGTAATTTTCAAAGCTTCATAACTTCTTCGTTTCAAGGCCAAATTGCACGATTCAAGTACCAAAATGAAGTTAGGAACAAGGAGAATAATATTTTACCATTTTGGGGGCCAAAAACTGGCCAGAGGTGGCCTGAAAATGAGGAAGAAGCCACGGGTGAAAAATGCCAATCTCGAGTTCTTCAATTCTCGGCCAACCACTGCCATCCAAGGCTTGAACAAGGTTCCTGGGACTTCCAGGAGTCCAATGGTGATGAGTTTGAAGTGTTTTGGGTTCGATTTCACCGAGAAAAGGCCGATGGAAAATTTCGAGATCGTCGGGAAATTTTCCAGAAATCTGGGTTTCGACGTTCACTGGGTTTCTTGGTTTTTCCTGGGATTGCAGGGTGCTGCGGTTCAGTTTTGGTTTGATTTGAGAGTGACTGAGATGAGAGCTTGCCGAGCAAAACTTGGGAAAGAGGCCATGGGTGTCCAAATGAATTTGTGTGTGTGTGTGTGATGAGTTGCAGAGAAGAAGAGAGGGAGAACACGGGTCAAAGGCAAAGACAAAGGCCCTGACAAAATCCCAGATTTTCAGGGATAAGCCCACATGGGCCTGCAGACATTTGGGCCCCAGCCCAACAACCAGATAGTCCCAAAATAGAAAATACGGGTAACGTCGGTAATCCAACGCCCGTAAAATATTCGTTCGGACTTCGAACGACGTCCCGCTCGCGTCCACGCGTTCGTATCGACGAGCACGACAAGGAAATGCAAAGATAAGAGTCGTACGAGTTACGAGGCAAAATTCAACCGAAAAGGTCAACCAAGGGCAAAATCGTCATTTCCCACTTCCGGGAATAAAATAATTTAAATTTTTGAACGGGCTGTGACAAATTTTCATGAAATTTTATTCATGAAAAACACTTAATTGTTTGTTATTTATTTTTTTTAAATAGTGCAATTTCTTAAATTATTTTTCTTGAAATAATGTCATTGTTTATAGAAATAGTGTTACCGTTTCTCGAAATAGTGTCACCGTTTTTTGAAATAGTGTCACCATTTCTCGAAATAGTATCACCATTTCTCGAAATAGTATCACCATTTCTAGAAATAGTGTCATCAGTTCAAGAAACAGTGTCACCATTTCTAGAAACAGTGCTATCATTTCTAGAAATAATGTCATTATATCTCGAAATAGTGTCACTGTTTTTAGAAATAGTGTTACCATTTCTCGAAATAGTGTCACTATTTTTAGAAATAGTGTCATCATATCTAGATATAGTGTCATTCTTTCTCGAAATAATGTTATCATATCTCAAAATAGTGTCACCGTATTTCGAAATAGTGTCACCATTTCTAGAAAAAGTGCCACCATTTTTAAAAATAGTGTCACTATATCTCGAAATTGCTATCAACAAATTTTTAATGAAAGTTACTTTTTAATCTAGCAAACATCCAAATTCCAAACAGCCATCGTGACACATCCCGATCCCAGACACGCCAGGTGTCGGGAAGTGCTGGCCGACACGTGTTAGGTGACGAAAGCCATTTAGAAAAATTGAAGAATAAATATGGAAAATTGAATTAAATAAGGGTCAGAGTGCACGAAGTGTGCGGGCGGAAGAATAGAATAAAATAATGAGTTGTGAACAGAGTAGAGGATAGAAATTAATTTACAAGAGTAGAGAACCCCTACATTGTCATACCACCGCGTCTCGACGTCACAAGCTCCAAGCCAACTAATCCTGGAGGGGCGCAAAACATAAAACGGTGAGTGGGTTAAAAAGCAAAGTTTGATAAAACCTTTGTTTTCAAAAGTCTACTAACCCCTCACTGAAAACAAGTATAGTTTGAGAAAATACGTCATACCCTCAGGCATGAACCTCAAAATACTATAATAAAAATACACGGGTACTCCCCGATAAGTATTTACTGACATGCTCACCCATATGTAAACACACAAGTCCAAGTGGTTAAACCACAAGGAACATGCTAGGTATAAAAGTAATACGCTGAGTACTACAATGACGCGAGTCTAACGCTAAGCGCTGGTGCACAAAGTGCAGTCACACAAGTTCGAGTTGCCTAGTGCAACCTAGAACAGGCTAGTACCTACAATGGATCCAAAGCTGCGTAACGGTACTGGTAGTGACTACTCCAAACGTCAAGGCTAGTCCTGGCCACAAGACTGAGTACTAATACCTGGGGTGTTATACATCTACTGAGGAGCAACAGTATAAAACATGTATGGCAATATAATACGAATGTTCTACCTCCAACAAACGTATATGATATGAGTTATGCTAATAGTTTGAAGAAAGCATTGAAAAACCATACGTACATATACATTTATCAAACAAAGACCCACTAACTCACCTGTAGGTAGCCGGGTCGTAGCCCCCCGGTCCTGGGTAGCCCCGGTAATCCTCTGGATAAGTCTCACTTATATGAGATATCACCGTAATAATGATTAAACTCATAAAGGTTACTAAATAACTAATTAATTACACCTATCCCTTGTTTTCTCAACACGGAGGTCAAAACACCTCAAAAAATATCATACGTACTGCCCCTAGGTAGTATGCGTCGTCACGAGTCGCCTCACGAAGACGGAATCGAAAAAGGAGTCCCCACGCGCCCCCACGCGCGGCTCAAATGCTGCAAGCCGCAGCTCCACGCGCAGCTCAGCCGAGATGGTCAGCGCTGGTCTGGACCGGTTTGCTGGTGTCAGCAAGGCCGATCTGACCCGGTTTGCTGACGTCATCGCTGACGTCAGCGCCAGTCATCCCTACCAAAACTCCGGTCGCCGGCGCCGCCTCCAGCCGTCGTCGTTGCCGGAATTTGGGAATTTTGGCCGGAATTTCTGGGTAATTTTCAAAGCTTCATAACTTCTTCATTTCAAGGCCAAATTGCACGATTCAAGTACCAAAATGAAGCTAGGAGTGAGGAGAATAATATTTTACCATTTTGGGGGGCCAAAAACTGGCCAGAAGTGGTCTGAAATTGAGGAAGAAGCCACGGTGCAAAAATGCCGATTTTGGTTTTGTTGATTCTCGGCCAACCACTGTCATCCAAGGCTCGAGCAAGGTACAATGGACATCCAGGAACACAGTGGTGATGATTTTGACAAGTTTTGGGCTCGGTATCACCGGCAAAGTCGACGGGAAAATTCTCGGGTTTCGCTGACGGTTTCGAAACTTTGGATTCTGGGTTTTTCCTGGAATTGCAGGGTTCAAGTGAGGGTAATTTGAGGTTGAAGAAGATGGTAATGTGGTCTACAAGTTGGTTTGGCCAAGGTTTGGCCCAGTGAAGGTGGAGGAGAGCACGGGTGCCATTAACAAATTTTAAAGGTTTTGTTGTTGTTTTGCAGAGAAGAAAAGAGGGAGAGAGTTCTGGACAAAACAGGGACAAAGATCCCAGATTTTCAGGGATAAGCCCATGTGGGCCTTAAGACATTTGGGCCCCAGCCCAACAACCCAAAACTGCTTAAAATTGAATGACGGGAAACGTCGAAAACCGACGCCCGTAAAATATTCGTTCGGATTCCGAACGACGTCTCGCTCGCGTCTACGCGTTCGTAACGTCGAGCACGACAAGAAAATAAAAAGGGAAGGGTCGTACGAGTTACGACGCAAAAGTCAGCCAAAAAGTCAACCCAATGGCATTTTCATCATTTCCCACTTCCAGGAATAAAATAATTCTAATTTCCGAAACGGGCTGTAACACATCGCTTCCTAATCGATTTCAAGAAACATTTGGGACTTGTATGGAACAAAAATAACTGAAATCGGAAAACACTTGACTACAACAAATACTCAAAATTCGAAGCAATTTCATATAGATCCTAATTAATATTGGGTAATACCTTCCAAATTCTAGACGCTCATCGCTTCGTAATCTATTTCAATTGAAAGAAAAGCTTAATATTGGGTAATACCTTCCAAATTCCAGACGGCCATCGCTTCGTAATCGATTTCAATTGCAAGCAAAGCTCCAATGTTGCGGGAAAGGGCAGTAATTTTAGGGCTAGAAGAACGGGTTTTTGGGCAAGAAGAGTGGTGGAGGTGGTTTTTGGGGGAGAAGAATGGGTTTTTGGGCGAGAAGAATGGTGGAGGTGGTTTTTGGGTGTTAGTTTTGTATATTAGTTTTATTTCTCTTATATTAGTTTTTTAGATAAGTTTTCCCGCTCATTTTAATATTTTTACCATTATGTCCCAACTTTTTTTATTTTTTGATTTTTTATAACCTATAACCAAGAGTATTTTTGGTATTTTGTTAAAAATTTAAACTTAAGGCTTCTGCCTTAATAATATAGATTATTGTATATGTGGTGTGCATGGCCAAATATCCTATCTTGGTTGTAATTTCCCTTTTTATAATGTTGGTGGTTGGAATTGACAATTATGCCCACGCTAATCTGTACCTCTTCTTCTGGTTCTGGGTTGGCTCGCTGGCTACTTCCCCTGTAAGCTCCAAAAGGCAAAAACCAAAACCTCGGTGTCCGGTGTCCGGTGTCCAGTGTCCTCGTGGGTCGGGACTCGGGAATTGAAGATCTCACCTCCTGGAGAACATTTTCCGGCTGCCTCCCAAAACGATGCCGTCCGGCGATTGAGAAATCCGCTCCGTTTCGTACAAGTTAGTTTTTGTTTGTTTCCTTCCTTTGGATCATCAATACGTATGCACAGGTGTTCCTGTATGCACCAAAACTAGAAGAAGAAGAAGAAGAATTTGATGCATACGGGATTATGATTTTCTTGTGTGGATTATACCATAAATTTCATAAACGTAAATTATTTTGTTTTGTTTGACATGAAGGGGGAAGGATCGGATCGCAATGGACTTTTCCTTGGTTGACGAAGGACCTGCTGCTGCTATACTGCAGCTACAGAAATGGGGCCCTTCTCTCGCCCAGCTAAACCTTTCCGAATTTCGCCAAGCTTTAATTTCTCCAACGAGACAGCTGTTGTTACTGCTTTCTTATCACTCTGAAGCCTTGCTTATTCCTCTAATTACCGGTGATTCCTATTACCTTTACTGTGTTGCTAGTCGCCAGCTTCCGTAACCGGGCTTAATTTCTCTTATCGTAATTTACTGCTGCTTGCTTGTGTCTGCAGGGGACTCTACAACCGGCAGTAGTAATCTGGACACTAGTTCTGCTTTCTGCTCACAAGCATTGACACCCCCTGGTAAGTCCGATTCAATAGGGGACGATGCGCCGTGCGCCTCTGGGTCAGTACTAGATTTTGATAATGGTTTCACTTTTGAAAGGCAAATTTCAAGATCCGAAAATTACCCTTTTGTTGGTGATGTTAACTCTCTGGCTTGGGGTGTCTGTGAGGATAATTATAATCAGCACAAGGATGTTTTATTTAGTGAAATTTTGTTTGTATCTGGCAAGCAAGGTGTGGTGGTCCATGCTTTTGTTGAATCCACCAAAAACACTGACGTTCACAGGAATGCACTGCACGGTGAGTATGTGCAAGGGAGGTGGGTGGAATGGGGGCCTTCTGCCTCCTTAGTTGAAAATATGGTGGCGGAGGAACCTACCAGCTTGAGTTGTGACGCCACTGGAAATATTGATTTAAACAGAGTCATTGGAGGCAGTGAAAGTCTGCATAACATGTGTGATGTGCCCGGGCAAGATGAGTTGCCAAAAAGTGTTGCTTCTAAGAGATGGTTACAATCATTTCTGACCAAAGTTGAAAATGTTAAATGTAATGGTAACGTACTGACCAAGTTCCCAGAAAAGTCCTTGTTTCCTTGCTCCGCGAAAGTTGTTTCATTTGGTTTGTTTAATAGTAATTTATCAATTCTGGACTTCTTTTCTAACAGTGATCCAATATCAAATGAGTGCGGGCGGGAGACAGTTCATAAGTCAGAGAGTGATAAATCTATAAATTTACATTTGACTTCATCTGGTCCTCATTTCAAATCTGAAATTTTGTCTAATATTTTTGGTTTTGGAATGAACTGTTTATACAAGTGCTCCAGAGTGTTTTCAAGCAATTCACATTGCTTTATTGGATTTGTTTTCACACTGGTTGATCCTGTAACTATGAATATTAGTGATGGCAGTGAAAAAACTGAGAAAAATGATATACTTCTGGTTGCTAGATTAGATAGATGGGGAATTCAGTATGTTTCCTCAGTAAAGCTTGACGAATGTCCAAATATTGGCTCAGTGGTACAGTGGACAGACTTCCAGTTTTCTGATAACCTTCTTGTTTGTCTGAATGCATCTGGCATAGTTGTTTTCTATGCAGTAATGTCCGGTGAGTATGTTGCACATTTAGATATTTTACAGACTTTAGGACTCAACCCTCAGTTGGATTTTCAAAAGCAAGGGGCATTGTCTATAGGTTCTGAGAAACACAGTATTGAATTTGATGGAGTTGATTACAAACGAGTTTTGCAACATGGTGATTATTCTGGTAGGAGAATGTTCAAAAGGTTGATTGCTGCTTCACATACCTCCCTAATAGCTGCTGTTGATGATTATGGTGTAATATATGTGATTTCAGCTGGTGACTATATACCGGACATGTATTATGAAAATGAGAAATTACTTCCACATATTCAGCACCTAGGACTAGGCATGTTGGGTGGTTGGGATGTTGGTGCTTGTGATATAGGTCACCAAAGGGTATATTCTAACATATCTGGTTCACAGAATTTTATTATTCCATCCATGACGAATGAAAGATCTTTTCTGGATGATTGTGGAAGTAATGTGCTTCAGAGAAACCAAAAGTTGGACTGTAAACGAGAAGGGAAGGGATCCAGCTCATGTTTGGGTGGATTTTCTGCTTCAAAATTAACAGAGCAGAAGCGTTACTACTCTGAAAAGAAGCCACACCTGATGCGCAAGATCTTTCTTCCCCCACATAAGTTTAGTGAAGATGATCCTATCTGTTTCTCACCATTAGGAATTACTCGGCTTGTTAAGAACCGGAATATGATGGACCCGAGGGGTTCTCACATTGTTCATCTCAATCTGCACGCTGAGTCTGCAGTTTGTGATGACAACTTTTTGAATACGCGGTGTGAAATGTTTTATCTCCAAGGGAAGGAAGAACCTTTTATTGGAGAGGCAGTGGGTTGCACTTTCCAGGGATGTTTTTATTTGGTGACAGAAAGTGGTCTTTCAGTAGTGCTTCCTTCTGTATCAGTCTCATCAAATTTTCTTCTTGAAGTTAATGGGTGTCGGCAGTTGTCAGGCACCGGACATCAAGTTAAAAACACAAGGGAAATGAAAGAATCTCAACAGCCTTGGTCACCCTGGAATGTTGAAATTTTGGACAGAGTCCACCTGTATGAAAGTGCTGAAGAGGCAGATCGCTTATGTTTGGAAAATGGTGAGGATTTAGTTCTCTGCATAACTTTTTAGCTTTTCTTTTCCTTATATAGCATATATCACATATGTATATATGGAGGAGAAAACTTATCTTTTTAACCTCATATTCTTTATGATTTGGTGTCCATACTACTGTGCAGGATCTGCATTCATGTTATACTTAGAGAATGTACTCTCAGTAGTTTGCATACCTAGGGAATAAAGAATTTATCTTTTTTTTTTTGGGGGGGTTATAGAAAATGTCATAATTATCCTCATGGATTCAACACTAGAAAAATAAAAATAAATTAAACAAACAATAATGGAGTGGCCACAACTCTAGCTTGCCATATCAAGGCTAAGGAAACAAATTAGGACCTACCTTTTAATTTTTCTAGACCTAATACATATTAGAAAATAAAAATGTCTCAAATTGTGAGGAAATTTCTGCATGCATGTATTTATATATATAAGCTTGAAATTACTCATTTTACCTAGAAAATAATACTATTCAAAATAGTTTACGAAGTGAGAGATTCATTTCTATATGTGAGATATCCACTTCTTCCCTTCCAACTACCAAACCCCATATCAAATTCAACTCCTTGGCCAACCTACTTAATGGAGTGTTTCATGGTGTTTAACTTCATATGTCTTTACATTAGTAACTATTATAGATGTATTTTAATATGGTGTTGTAAAGCTGAGTTGTAACTTGTAAATTTGTAATCATAGAAAGACCAAAATACAAATAAGGTCACATGACAAACTTTTGTTTCTGTTTCTTTTTTGTTTTTGATAGAAATATATATGGGAAATTTCATAGAGTTTCTGCAACTCAAGGCATGTTGAAATAAATTCTGAGCAATCGATGCCATGTCAGGATGGAACCTGAAAATATCTCGGATGCATCGACTTCAGTTGGCATTGGACTACTTGAAATTTGATGAGATAGAACGGTGTGATTCTTTACTTTTTGATTCTGCATTGTTGTTGCTTCCTATGAAAATTGATCTTCTGCATTGTGATTCTTGCTTATGTATTTTGGATCATGTCATTTGAATATGTATGCTTTTCTGTACTTTTCTGGATTACATATGCTGAAGGTAGGGCATGAGAAGGTTCTGAAACAGATAGATCTTGTTGGATAATATGTGGGAATGTGTCTGGTATTATGACAAATTAGGTAGCCACATGATTTTATAAACTGGCAAAACTGCATTCTTTTTAAGGTCAGTTACATGTTGTACCCTTGTAGTTTGAGTGAAATTTCACTCTGGTCCAAAGGATTGCACAATGTAGCAATGTTGACTTCCGTTTAATTTCTACCTCAAGTCAAAACAGATTAGGTATAACATGACGACCATTTGAACCAATTTAAGATGTACTCAAATGACTCAAAATTATGTTCTTTGTACAACTGAATACGCAGCAACTTCACAGCTGGTAACAACAAAGGGGATGCTAAAAGGGTGGGCATTATCCCCTCTCATGTGTGATCGTGGAGGTGCTGCAGCTGCTGTGTTTGGTGAAACATATTTTTATTCCGTCTTTTACCTTTAAATTGTTTGAAGTGGGTGACTTGCCTTTACTAATCTGTTTGAAACTAATAGGAGGACTAACATTACTAGGATGTGCAAACTAAGACCTGTTAGAGGGGAAACAGTAAGAGTACACCCCGTTACACTTGACTTAGCAAAGAAAATTGCATTAACAAGTTGTAGTTATCTTATCAGCTGATAACTGAGCTGATAACCAACCTGTTTCAACAACTCTTTTTCAATATCTGCTTGTTTTTGTGACAAAAATCAGAACAAATGCTTCTCTCATTCCTTTATCAAGAATATTTTATCATTCATTTTTGTGGTTGAACAGATCATTAGAAATGCTTGTGGGTGTAAATTTGGCAGAAGAAGGAGTATTAAGGTTACTCTTTGCTGCTGTGTATCTGATGCTTCATAAAGTTGGCAATGATAATGAGGTTTCTGCTGCATCAAGGTAGGTTCAGTTACCATTTTACATTCAGTTTGGTAGATGTTCTGAGTAAGCGCTATGTTTGTTCCATTTCTTGCTCAAGTTACTAAATGACACATCAGCTGTTCAAATAGACCTAAAGGGTAATGTTTTTGGTATTAATTAATCTTATATCCATTTATTTTTTCAACACTGCTAATCAAAGTGAAATTCTGTGGACATACGATGTTTTATATGCAAGAATTGTTCATGGTTTTGATTCTCTGTGCACCTTTCGCCTGGCTTGGTTTTTTCTTTTTTTGGTATATGATATGATTGGAATTACCATACATGTCTCATATACATTTTTTAACGGTTCTTATACTCAAGCTTGTGGAACTTATTTTGTTCATTCTTGTATTTCAGGCTTCTTGCATTAGCCACTTGCTTTGCAACCAAAATGATTCGTAAGTATTGGTTGATTGAACATAAGAAAGATGCATATGAATATGATAGGACCCAGATGCTTTCACTTCTGCCAGTTTTACCAGAAAAGGTACAAGATGAAGTGGAAAATTCAAGAAGGCTTCATGAGATGGCTCAGTTTTTGGAGATAATTCGAAACCTGCAATCTCGACTTGGTTCAAAATATAAGAGACCAGGTAGAGAATTGGTAAGTCGTGTCATTCATCTCTAGATTTTTAGTTGGAACCACGTTTGTTTTTCAAAATATGTAGGGTTATGTTCTTTCCAAATGTCCAGCATATTATGTTGCCAGTGAGTTTGGGCCAATTTGACCAAATAATAAAAGAAGAAAACTCTAAATTCTGAAACTACTGATGCCCAAAAAGAAGCCCCAAAAGCTCACCTTTCCCATAAGCGCTACCCCCTTTTCTTTCCACCGAAAAAATTGTTGGGATTTGCGGCTCGAAATTAGGATAATGCAGAAATTTGGTTTGTATTAACCTATTTTGTTTTGGAATCCTATTTAGGCTAGTTGTGTCCTAATTAGGTTGGGTTTTTTGTTTCTTTGTTGGATTCTTTATCTTTGTAAGATAAATATTTGATTTGCTTGCCTATTAGGATTTGGATTTTACTTCCTATTAGGATTCCTATGTAAACCTAAGTCTTATACTCTATAAATAATACCTTAGGGTTAGTTTATTTCGTGTGACTCATTCGTGTGGCAATTTGGTGAGAGTCAATTTGTGAGTTTGTGAGTTAGAGAACAATTTGGGAGACTTCTCTGTTTGTTTTTGGGTTCTATACTCATTTGGTTTAGGGTTTGTAATTTGTGGGATTTGAGTTGTGAGAGTTAAACACTCTTTTGTAATCTCTGTTTGTTTAGTGAAAATCCTCGCTGTGTTTCGCTTGTGGACGTAGGCTTTTATGCTGAACCACGTAAATATCTTGTGTTCTTATTTTGAGATTGTTTGTTTCTTCACTTTCACCTATGACGTTGATATTTGGTACTTTGTTAGAACTCACTTGCGCTTGCGCATAAAAGTACAAGAAGTGGTATCAAAGCTTAGGTTTCAGCTTGGGCTTTGTTTACCGATCACTATGAAGCCTTCTGTGTCGTTGGTGAAAGTCGATATTGAAAAGTTCGATGGGAGTGATTTTGGTATTTGGCAATTGAAGATGCGTGCTTTGTTGGTTCAACAAGGGCTTTTGAAAACGCTAAAGGGTGTGAAGGCTTTGCCAAATTCGTGGACTGATGAGGAAAAGGAAGACGTTATGGAGCGTGCACTTGGAGCAATTTTGTTGACTTTATCTAATGAAGTCTTGCGTGAAGTTGGTAACGTCAAATCTGCACCGGAGTTGTGGCTCAAATTGGAGAGCTTGTATATGACTAAATCCCTTGCTAAAAGGTTGTATTTGAAGAAAAGTTTGCATACTGTCTGTATGGTTGAAGGTACGTCAATTCATAAGCATGTTGATGAGTTCAATAAACCTATGATGGATTTGAGAAGTGTGGACGAACAAATTAGTGAGGAGGATTATGCGATAACTTTGTTGTGTTCTTTATCTCCTTCATATGAACACTTTGTAGATACCATGCTATTTGGTAGAGAGAGTCTTAGTTTGGAAGATGTTAAAGCTGCTTTGAATTCTAAAGAGCTAAAGAACAAGGTGTCTGACAAGCAAGATGCAGCTTTGGTAGTTCAAGGAAGGAATAAGGAAAGGGGCAAACTTGGAAAGAACACTTGTAGTTATTGTCATAAGAAGGGTCATTGGAAAGTTGATTGCCCTAAACTTAAGGGCAAAAAAAAGCCGTTTGATAAGTCTTTTGCTAATGTTAAGGCTAACATTGCAGAAGATTTTTGTGCTGAACTCCTTTGAAAGTTATGTGAGGAGGTGGAGCTTAGTACTCAAGCTCTTTTGGTGGAGTGCAGTTCGCACTTTTGGTTCGTTTGTTCGAGCTTTGCATAGATTTTTTGGCTTGTATTTGTTAGTTTCCGTAATGGAATTTGTTGGAGAAGGCGTTGGAGGAAATTTCAAGTTTTGAAGACTTTTGAATTTTTTGAGTCGTGGTGGAGATATGTTCTTTGAAGAATTTGGTGATCACGTTTGCGTTTTGTATTTGTTATCCCAGTTTGAAGTTTGATTTTGGAAGTTCGCTAATTTCTCGTAGAGGTGGAGATTGTTTGGATTTGCGGCTCAAAATTAGGATAATGCAGAAATTTGGTTTATATTACCTATTTTATTTTGGAATCCTATTTAGGCTAGTTGTGTCCTAATTAGGTTGGGTTTTTGGTTTCCTTGTTGGATTCTTTATCTTTGTAAGATAAGGATTTGATTTGCTTGCCTATTAGGATTTGGATTTTATTTCCTATTTTTATTCCTATGTAAACCTAAGACCTATACTCTTTAAATAGAACCTTAGGGTTAGTTTATTTTGTGTGGCTCATTCATGTGGCAATTTGGTGAGAGTCAATTTGTGAGTTTGTGAGTTAGAGAACAATTTGGGAGACTTCTCTGTTTGTTTTTGGGTGCTCTACTCGTTTGGTTTAGGGTTTGTAATTTGTGGGATTTGAGTTGTGAGAGTTAAACACTCTTTTGTAATCTCCGTTTGTTTAGTGAAATTCCTCGCTGTGCTACGCCCGTGGACGCAGGCTTTTACGCCGAACCATGTAAATCTCGTGTTCTTATTTTGAGATTGTTTGTTTCCTCACTTTTGCCTACGACGTTGATATTTGGTACTTTGTTAGAACTTGCTTCTGCTTGCGCATAAAAGTACAACAAAACTTAAGCTTCTCAGGGAGATGGGTATCTCTTGGGTAATCCCAAAGAATTGTTTCCCTCTTTTCATTGAGTCCCATTCTCCGTTGTGTAAGGGTAAGAAACCCAGGGTTTTGTTTGGCTGTATATTTCGTGCAGTGTGTTGGGTTGTTTGGATGGAGAGAAATCAAAGGATCTTTGAGGATTATGGTGGAGCAAGTGATGCTGAGCTTTGGGATAAAGTTCAGCTTCTGTGAGCGGGCCGTAGTTTCTAATGAGTTCATTGAATATCGCTGTCCTTGCTTTGCATAGATTTGGAAGGCTGCTCGTTGCTAGTCTGGCTGTTTTTGTTTTAAGCTGCTTGTTATTTGTTAGTTGGTTTTTTGTTCCTTGTTTTGGTTGCAGTGTTTGGGATGGCCTGCTGGACCACCCTCTGCGTTTGCCTTTTCTTTCTCCTAATAAAATTATCTCTTTATCAAAATGATCCAAACTTTCTGCAGCCTTTCTACACATAATACATCAATGGGGAGAAAGAGAAACAAAGGGTTGCCTTAATTGCAACAAAGCACATGTATTTAACTAACCATGAGACATTATCCAAGTTGACACATGTACCTTAAGAGGAACTTTAGCTTTCCAAATTACAATTGAGGGACCAAAGGGAGAGGCAGGTTATCCATGAGGAGTTTTGACAGACTTACATGAAAAAGTTCCAGAATGCTCCAACTTTTAAACTCTCCTATCTGCTTTATGAGGGGCAGGCAAAACTGATTCTATAAATGACAGTAGCGACATCAACTCAGTTACTTCTCGATCATTAAAATTCCTTTGGAACCCCAAATCCCAACTTATGTGTAGGAAAGATGCTGAAAGTCATCTAAATTGCCCATTAGCATACTCGAGGAAACAGGTTCATGTTGGCCTTTTCCGGTATCATGCCATTGTCAAGTGAGAGATTTAAATATTTTGGGAGCAAGAAGAGGGGTATAGTTCTGAGGAGATACGCTACGATAGCAAATTTTTTGGTTATTATGGACAGAGCGGAATCGGAGAGTTTTCAAGGATGTGTGGTGGGGAACTGGATCATTTATGGGCTAGGTCCCTTTTAGACTTCTCTGTGGGCATTGACTGCATCATAGTTGTGGGAGTTGTCTTTTTTTCCTGTTATTCCTTTCAGATTAGAGTGCAGCTGTTCTGTAATTTGTAGGCTTCTCTATGGTCATGTTGTTTTTCATTAGTTTGGGCTGGTACTTGTAGCTTATATTTTAGCTGTGGACTCCAGGTTCACTTTGTTCTACCTTTCTTACGCAATAAATGTATCTGTATCCTATTAGAAAAAGTTCCTATTTTCCTTACAGCAATTAATGTAAGTAATATGGTATCATTATATTACAGGTGGACAGTGGGGAAGCATCAGCACTACTAGACAATGATTTATCACAGGATGAATCTCAGTTGTCAGTTGTTTCTGTAGATCCCGTATCTTTGGAGACTTCAGAACAACAAGAGTTTTCTTTTCCTGCATCTACATCTGGCTTTAATTATTCTGAGAATCTTGCATTGACACCTGCGGATCCTACAGTCCTTTTGGACCCAGAGGATTTGAGTGAAATATCTCTTTTGCCACGAGGGGGGTTCTTAGAGAAGAAAATTCTTCCCTTGGAAAACCCCAAAGAGATGATAGCACGCTGGAAAATAGATAATTTAGACCTCAAAGCAGTAGTCAGTGATGCTTTACTTTCTGGTCGTCTCCCCTTAGCAGTTCTTCAACTACATCTTCATCGTTCAGGAGATTCAGTTTCTGGAAAAGAACCTCATGATACTTTCACTGAAGTCCGTGATATTGGAAGAGCTATTGCTTATGACCTATTTTTGAAGGTAACTTATTGATGCTTAACTATATGAAGATATTGTCTTTTATGTTTCAGCATTAATATTACTTGACGACCTACAGGGTGAATCTGGACTTGCTGTGGCCACATTGCAAAGGCTTGGAGAGGATGTTGAAGCTAGCCTAAAGCAGTTATTATTTGGCACAGTGAGAAGATTTTTACGAGTGCAAATCACCGAGGAGATGAGTAGATATGGCTACCTGGGGCCATACGAGTGGAAGATATTGGATAGGATATCCCTCATTGAGGTACATAAACTTGTACAACATGTCTTTCTCATCTTACAAACATATCTGGTATGATTTTAAGTACCAACCAGATGATTCCTTTTGGAGTAAACTTACCTTATCATATTTTATTTAAACTTTTCTGGAGTAGAGACTTTACCCTAGCAGTAGTTTCTGGAAAACACTTCATGGTCGGCAGAAAGAATTCATGAGAATTCCAGCAAGTTCAAGTTTGCCTAAGAGATATTATTTGCGCCTGTTGCATTCACATGCATTCAACAATTCTACCATTGAGTGCGATGATATTGATGGAGTTGTTTTTGGTTCATGGGCAAATGTCAATGAAAATCCTTCTGTTCCTATGGTTGATGAAGATAGTGCTTATGCTGGATACTGGGCTTCTGCTGCTGTATGGTTTAGTTTCTACGACCAAAGAACCATTGAACGGGTAAGCCACTTTTCATATTTCTCTTTGTCTATATAGCCAGATATAGGTACTTCAAATTGGTCTTTGTAAAGGGGCTACATGTGCTGAAACTCAAGTGGAATTTCTGATCCATCGAATTTATGGGTGGAATTTAAGTTCCTTTGGAACATGATGGTTGAAAAAGTTTCCAAATAAGCTTAACTAAATATTACATATGATTTACGTAGAATATTAACTATACTTAACGTTATCCACTTTAGAAATCCCTATATTATCTTTAAGGCCTTTTCTTGTGTTCCTGTGTGATTCTTTGACAATCCTTCTATTTTCCGTGATTGGAAGTACACTGATTGGTTAAACTTCATAAGCTTATAAATTTCTTTTAATACAGATAGTCTTGGATCAGCCATCTTTTATGGGTGTGCATGTATTGTGGGAATCACAGCTTGAGTACCATATATGCCACAGCGACTGGGAGCAAGTCTCTAGACTCCTGGACCTTATTCCACCACAATTTTTAGCAGTTGGGAGCCTCCAAGTCAGCTTGGATGGGTTACAGCCTACTTCAAATTTTGGATGCAGTAGGGGATCTGACTATGGTGATTACCTGTGCTCTATTGAAGAATTGGATGCTGTTTGCATTGATGTTCCTGAAATCAAAGTTTTCAGGTTTTCATGTAATAATATGTGCTCCATATGGTTAAGGATGCTGATGCAAGAGAAACTTGCAAGAAACTTTATTTTCTTAAAGGAATATTGGGAAGGCACCCCAGACATATTACCTCTGCTTGCCCGTTCTGGCTTCATTACTAGCAAGAATGAAGTGCCTTCCAAGGATGATCAGATTGAGAGTTTATTAGTCCCTCAATTTCCAGATGATTGCGGAACATTTCATGTTGGGACCTTGCAAGCCTTGCATAAACTACTTATACATCATTGTGCACAGTATAACTTGCCATACCTTCTGGACCTTTACCTTGACCAGCATGAGTTGTTACAAGATAATAATTCACATTCATCCTTACAGGAAGCTGCGGTAAGTTTAAAGATATGCAGTTAGCTTATCAAGCTGGTCTACTCTATCTGAATTTCCATTTATCTACTCTATTGGCTCTTATTTTTGTTTATGCTATTACGTTGGTTATGTCTACCTCTTATTGCACTTTGTATCATTTTGGGCTATATTTGGGTGAGGGATTTCCAAATCCCAAGGGATTGAAGCCAAGTTAGTAAGTAATGGACCACAAAATGTTAGATAGAGGGGATTAGAAATGCACTTCATGACCATTACAAAGACATGTATGAGGGATTTGTAAATGACTCATTCCAAGTAGTTATTTGCAAATCCCTCTCACATGCCTTTATTATTCTCCAATGCAGTCTGTCTTACATTTTGTGGTCCATTCTTGACTAACTTGGCTTCAATCCCTTGGGACTTTGAGGTCGCTCATCCCGAGATAGCTTAATGTTTTTAAGTACAAATTCTGTCCCTAACATTTTTAGTTAGATGCTTAGTGATAAAATGCAATTATACTACCTCTTTCTCTATGATATAAATAGAAGGTATTGTAGCTCCTTTACAGCAGTAAATATGGAGTATCTTAAGAGTTTACTACTATATGATGCGTCTCTAGTATTGTTTCTATTATTAAGGAGTCTTTTTCCTATTTCTAGGAGTCTTTAGTAGTTCCATTTGAAACCTATAAAGAAAATCAATTCTGGATGAATGAAAACCAAGTGTTTCTTTAAAGGTATGTTCCCTGATATCTCACTTTATACTTGTTAGATTTCGACTTCCCTCTGGATCTGATGTATCCGGCAATAGACTAAAATTAGCAAAATAGAAAATAAGAAAGACACACAAGATTTATACTGGTTCAGCACAACTTTTGCCTACGTCCAGTTGTGATTTCTCGGGGTAGAGAAACCACGGCTTCTTTAATTAATAGTAGTGTACAGTACTTTTGTAAACCCTAGAACTAATCCCTCTTTCTCTATTGGCTGTCTCTGTTTTCTCCTTGATTTTCACCTCTTGCCGCTCCCTATTTATAGATATAAGGTGTGGCTTACATGCCTATTTTCTTGATTAAGATTCCTATCCTTTTTGGGATAGGAATATACACTTTTATTCCTAATCCTTTTCCTTTTAGGATTCCTAAGCTAAATTGTACAAGAAAACTTAAACTCTTTCCTAATCCTTGTAGGACAAGAATCTTTGCACCTTAGCTTTCCTAATACAATCCTAAACAAAATAGGCACTAACTTGACGAGCCAATTCCTAACAATACTTTCTCGTCTCTTGGTTTATTCTCTATCCTGCTAATTGCTTTGAAAAAGTAGAGATCCTGCATCAATTGTCCTACTTTCTCATCTCTTCTTGTATAGTTCCATTTGAAAGTAGCCTTGGAACTTTCTAGATGCTTCTGCATCAATTGTCCTGCATCAAAACCACCAAACTTTTATAAAAGAGGACATGATTTTCCGATGAGCTGATAACACTAGACATGGTTACCCCTTTCAGTATAGTTCCTCGAAACTTTTATTAGTCTTCATAGTCAACCATTAATTGTTTACACAGAGCTAAGTACTTGCACATTACTCCGTATTTAAAGAAGTCATTCAGCTCAAATCATTGAATAGCTGTGATTTATAGTTATTTGATGCCTGTAGCTCTTCCTTAGACCATAGTAAGTCAGCAAATAAAACTAAATAGGCAATTTTCAAATTCAGTCCCTCATTTATTTTGAAAATTTTAATTTCTCCAATATCTAAAGCATAAGGCCGTTAACATCTTTGTGTGTAGATTTTTATACGTTGGTACTGAAGACTGCATTACAAATTTCAGTTCAGTAAAATCAAATAGCCACAGTGCAGTATTAATTGCAATAGTTGGTGTAGAAACTTTCACAACATCCCTTGCTCAGATCTTTAATTACCTCATGAAATTCTTGACGAGGTGTCCTCTGGCCTGTAAGACCTGAATTGCAATCTCTAAACTTTAAAAAAAAAAACAAAAAAATCAACACTAAAACACTTTGTTTAAATATAAGACAACAAGAACAAGACTCTAGGACACTGCAGCTTTGCAATCAAACAGGTAACAAAAGAGGAATAGCCTTGAACTCTGGATATACCAAAGCCCATAAGGATTCTCAAATCGGACCTTTGCCAAATATTATCCACCTACTCCCTCCTCTCATAACAAAATTACTGGTTTTTTTTTTTTTTTGGGTCACATAACAGTATTGCTCATGCTTGTTGCTTTAGATGCTTCTGGAATTCCTCAGGTTCTCTTAGCTCATTCATCCATGATCCACAACAAACAATAAATATATGCCACTGACACTGTAAGTACGGATGTGGTCTAAGGTTCCAAACCCCTAAGCACCTATCTAGAAATTACTAATGTTTCCTGCCTCTAGAGATTATAGGGTTCGGCTATGAGCCCCAGTTTAATAGACGTGTCAGAAAGCTGACAAGTGGAGTCCTGGGTTATTCAAAAAAATAAAAATATTATCTGACGTTGGGTGTAGAGAGCTAATTTTTATATATTTACTTTTATAAGGAACAAGACATTCAGTAGAAAGTGAAAGAAAGTACGACAAAGGGGACAAGGTGTACTGCGTATACTCTCAAAATCAAGATTTTTCCTTAAATGTAGATTCTCAAGGAGAAACTTAGGAAATTTCAAAATATTGGAAAACACCACTAACTGTTGTGAATATCTTGTTTAAGAATGAAACAAACGAAGTCAAACTCAGGAAACCGAAAACAAATAATCAAGACAAATAACACCAAGAATTCACGTGGTTTGGCTATGTGCCTACGTCCATGGGGCAGCAACAAAAACCTTTCACTATACCAATAACGAGTACAACGAATAATCTTGGCAAACCTTAAGAATTAAAACTTGACTAAAACCTGAAAGAACAAGAACAACAAATACAATCTTATCTCTTTTCTTTTCTCTCGCACACACTTTACCCTTACAATATTCTCTCACTCTAACTCCTTGAGTAGTATACAACTTGTTTTGCTCCACCTTCAAAACTAGTGCAATAGCCCCTTTATATGGACATAATAAAGGTCTTCTTCAATAAGGATTACTAATCCTAATTGGAATCCAGTTACGAATCCTTCTCCAATTGAGAAATCAACTCCAATTGGAAAAACCACTCCAATTGGGAAAACAACTTCAATTGGGAAAAGAATGTAATCCTCTAAGACTAAAATTACTAGTTAACTTAGGACAACTCATCATGGGCTGGAAAAACCCAACACTAACTTTGATAAAATATGATATCCGTTTTTTGAAGATCTGCTGACTAATGTTTTCTCTATTCATAAGTAGTTTACGGAAACCCCTTGTCCTCCACAGCCATTGGTTGTTTCAACAAAGCTAATTTAATATTCTTATAATCACTTCTGTTTTGAGGAGTTATATTTGACTGACATCACTTTACAGCTGTGACCACGATTGTTTTACGTCTATTAAACTTTGTAGGGTAGATGTGAAGTACTTCGTAGTTTGGATGAGAAACCAACCCTATTGTGCAATTCATTATGATTTCGGGACACTATTTTGTAATTTTAGAATATATGTTGCAAAACTTGATAATTTCTATTTTTAACCTTTGTTTCAATTTTCTTGTCTCATCCATCATTGGGTAGGCAGCAGTGTTAGTATTGTTGGGATTTGCGGCTCAAAATTAGGATAATGCAGAAATTTGGTTTGTATTACATATTTTGTTTTGGAATCCCTTTTAGGCTAGTTGTGTCCTAATTAGGTTGGGTTTTTTGTTTCCTTGCTGGATTCTTTATCTTTGTAAGATAAGGATTTGATTTGCTTGCCTATTAGGATTTGGATTTTACTTCCTATTAGGATTCCTATGTAAACCTAAGTCCTATACTCTATAAATAGGAACTTAGCGTTAGTTTATTTTGTGTGGCTCATTTGTGTGGCAATTTGGTGAGAGTCAATTTATGAGTTTGTGAGTTAGAGAACAATTTGGGAGACTTCTCCGTTTGTTTTTGGGTTCTCTACTCGTTTGGTTTAGGGTTTGTAATTTGTGGGATTTGAGTTGTGAGAGTTAAACACTCTTTTTTAATCTCCGTTTGTTTAGTGAAATTCCTCGCCGTGCTTCGCTCGTGGACGTAGGCTTTTACGCCGAACCATGTAAATCTCTTGTGTTCTTATTTTGAGATTGTTTGTTTCTTTCCTTTCGCCTACGACATTGATATTTGGTACTTTGTTAGAACTCGCTTCCGCTTGCGCATAAAAGTACAACAAGTAGTCACCTAGGCTTATGGAGTGTGGTTGTCCTGCCAGTCTTCTGAATTGCTTCATGAGCTCTATTCGTTGATATATCATATTTGTGGTTCTCTGAATTCCTCTTTACCCTTTTATTCTTTTCAAAAAATCATGCCTGTCTCATATGTTTTCTGCAATGCATTCATACAGAGAGATTGTGAATGGGCAAGGTGGTTGCTTCTCTCTAGGGTAAAGGGGTATGAGTATGAAGCATCATTTTCCAATGCTCGCGCAATCATGTCGCGCAATCTAGTTCCTGCTAGTAACCTCAGTGTTCCAGAAATGGATGAAATAATTCGTACCGTTGATGACATTTCTGAAGGAGGAGCGGAATTGGCAGCTGTGGCAACCTTAATGTATGCTTCTGTCCCAGTTCAAAGTTGTCTGAGTAGTGGTAGTGTAAAGAGGCATAGCAAAACATCAGCCCAGTGCACACTAGAGAATCTTAGGCCCACTCTTCAGCGTTTCCCTACATTGTGGCAATCATTTGTATCAGCATGTTTTGGGCATGATCCAATTTCCAATTTTTTGGGGCACAAGGCAAATCATGGTAAGCTGTAGCTACCCTGTTTTGTAGCAGTAAAGCACTTTTAGTTCTTTAATAATTTGTGTCATTGTGCTTTGCTATTTATTATTTTGCCAATTCAACTCTTTCAGATTATTTAAATTGGCGCTCCAAAATATTTTTCTCTTCTGGATGTGATACATCACTTCTACAAATGCTGCCATGCTGGCTTCCTAAGGCTTTACGGAGGTTGATTCAGCTTTATGCACAGGTCTCTTTTTGTTATTTATCATCTATCAATGAATTTCTTTCATAATTTACTGGCATATGTATGCGCAAACACACAAATTTCTCGACTCTTGATTTCTGGTCAACTGTGACTTGAAATGGCATGTTATTTGCTTCATACAGATTTCCCTGTGCTCATCACTTGTTAGTGGTGTATGCTTATTTGGATTTGGTTTTTGTATCATTTACTTTGCATGATATTGCAGGGTCCTCTTGGATGGCAAACAGTGTCAGGTTTGCCAACAGGAGAAGGTTTGTTACACAGAGATGCAGAGTTTTTCATAAACGTTGATGAGGATACTGAGTTCAGCGCAATCTCCTTGGAAGCTACCATCCAAAAACACATTCAGGAGGAACTCTATAATTCTGCACTTGAGGTATCTGTATGCTTTTCTCGTGTAACAATTATTAATAGCTGTGTTTGACTCTGTATCTGCCACAATGGCTTTTTTTTCTGTTGTGATTTGAACTGCAACTTTGTCTTCTAGTTACTAATTAGAATTTCTTGCTTGCGTTGTCATATTTAATCTAGTGTAGTTGAGGGAAATTGGTTTGTTGACACATTTTTTTTAAATGAATTTGGATGGTAGATGTATATATTACTGAGTGGGACTACAAAATATATTTCTCAAAATGGAAGTGCAAAGGGCAGTGATTATTGATGGTTTTGTTTTTGGTTTTTTGTTTTCCTTTTGCTGTGGAATCGGATATTCATTCTATTGCTTCATTTATTCATGTTTGTTTTGGTCGGTATATCTTTATAAAATTATTTCTTTACTGAATTGTTGTATTACTGTTCTTTCTTGAGTTAACACATTGGGGTTATCGGATTTCATTTTGATGATGTTGATATTAATGTACAACTGCTCAAATATATATTTGTTCAAACATTAAACCAAAAAAGAAGAGAAGAAAAAAAGTACCTATTTATTGCTTCTCCAGTATGGTTACAATGTTCTACCTCTCATCTTAGTAGTTTTATTGACTCCAGGAAAATTCACTTGGCCTGGAGCACCATTTACATCGTGGACGTGCACTAGCGGCTTTTAGTCATTTACTAACTGTCAGAGTTCAAAAACTGAAGTCAGAAGAGCAAGCACATGGACAAACAAATATTCAAGCAGATGTTCAAACACTTCTTGGACCTATAACAGAAAGTGAAAAGTCTCTTCTTGCATCTGTAAGTTTTAGTTTCTTCTATTTCAATGTTATACTTTTGGTGAATGATATTTACTGGTATAAAAATACTTAACTTTGTATTATGTCTGATTTCTTTTCTGTTATCTTTATTCATTGCTGAGCCCTCACGTTAGTAAAAAAATTAAAGTCAAAGCCTTACTTCGGATCATGCTTTGATGTTTCTTATTCTGCTCTATTGTAGGTCATGCCACTTGCAATTATGCATTTTGAGGATTCTGTGTTGGTGGCATCATGTGCTCTTCTCCTGGAGCTTTGTGGCTTTTCTGCCAGCATGCTTCGCATAGACATTGCAGCCTTGAGACGGATGTCTTTTTTCTACAAATCTAATGAAAATATTGAGAGCTTAAGGCAACTTCCAACCAAGGGTTCTGCATTTCATGCAGTTAGCCATGAAAGTGATATAACAGAATCTATTGCTCGAGCTCTAGCAGATGAATATCTACACCACGATAGTTCAAGCAATGGTAAGCAAAAGGGTACTCCAAATGTAGCTGCTGGTAAACAACCTTCACGAGCTCTCATGCTTATTTTGCATCACTTGGAAAAGGCTAGCCTTCCTCGCATGGTGGATGTAAAGACATGTGGTTCTTGGCTTTTGAGTGGCAATGGTGATGGAATTGAGTTAAGATCTCAACAGAAAGCTGCAAGCCATAACTGGAATTTAGTTACAGTTTTTTGCCAGATGCATCACCTTCCCTTGAGTACAAAATACCTTTCTGTATTGGCAAGAGACAATGATTGGGTTTGTACACATCATCATATCATAATTGTCATTAATTACAAATGATTCTGATTTGTGAATACAAATTTTCTTAAACTTGGATTCCATCCTCTTTTTGTCTCTTTAAGGTCGGATTTTTGTCGGAAGCTCAGATCGGAGGATATCCTTTTGACACAGTAGTCCAAATGGTACATGCTGCCGCTAATTCCAAAACGTATTATACAATCTTGATGTGAACCAGATATATTTAATGATATTGCACCATTTCTCATTATATCATGTTTCAGGCATCAAAGGAGTTTAGTGATCCACGTCTCAAAATTCACATTTCAACAGTTTTGAAAGGCATGCAGTTAAGAAGAAAAGCTAGCTCCTCGTCGTATTTAGATACTACAGAAAAGAAGAGCGAAGTGTCCTTTCCAGAAGAAAACATTTGTGTCCCGGTTGAACTCTTTAGAATATTAGCAGAATGTGAAAAGCAGAAATTTCCTGGAGAGGCCATTTTGATGAAAGCGAAGGAGTTGTCCTGGTCAATTTTGGCAATGATTGCATCTTGCTTTCCAGATGTGTCTCCAATATCTTGCCTAACAGTCTGGCTGGAAATTACTGCTGCAAGGTCGGTGCTGATATTCCATTTACAAGTGATGATGCTTCCTGGATTCTGTATTCAATTAAAATTATATCTATATGAATATTTTAATGTTGGGACTCACCGACTCCACACTTGGTTTAGAAATTTTGCATCTGACGGCAACTTTATTGTCCACAGGGAAACTTCGTCTATTAAGGTGAATGATATTGCGTCCAGAATTGCCAATAGTGTTGGAGCAGCTGTGGAAGCTACTAATTCCCTACCAGCAGGAAGTAAAGACATTTCTTTTCATTACAACAGGAAAAATTCAAAACGAAGGCGGCTTCTGGAGCCCATCTCTAGAGATCCCTCAGATGCTTCAATTTCTGATATTTCGAATTCTCTTCCGCGTGCAAATATATTTGATTCCCAGGGTCTTATTTCTAAAGGGGAACGAAATATAGAACTTGGTGAAAGTATGAATGCTTCAAGTGATTCTGAAGAAGGGCCTGCTTTGCTGTCCAAGATGGTTGCAGTGCTTTGTGAGCAACACTTGTTCCTGCCTTTGTTAAGGGCATTTGAAATGTTCCTTCCTTCATGTTCTCTCTTACCTTTCCTACGTGCTCTCCAGGTTTGTGAATAAAATTAAAATCCATAATCGCTTCATCTGTGATTTTTTCATTTGAAGAGGGATCCTCCTTTTAATAGTCTATTTCAGAGGGATTTTTATCATGTCCTTTGCTTTTAGGCTATGTTTGGTGAGGGATTTCCAAGTCCCAAGGCATTGAGGTCAATTTAGTAAGAAACTGATCACAAAATGTTATATGTTAGATAGGAGGGATTAGAAATTCCTAATCATGATGCATAATTGTTCATAGATTAAATAACTTATTCATATTTTTATTGTCTTTCTTACTGTCTTTTAGATTGTGGTGGGGGGGGGGGGGGGTGATTCATTCAATATTGTTGAAAGGTCTTCATTGATTTATAATGATTTTGACATTGTTCAACTGGATGTCCTGTTGCTTCTGGAACTGAATAGATGCGTATGACAATTGATAATTTTTTTCCTTTTTTTCTCCCACCTCAGGCATTTTCACAAATGCGCCTATCTGAAGCCTCAGCGCATTTGGGTTCATTTTCTGCCCGAATTAAAGAAGAATCAACCCGCTCGCAGGCAAATGTTGGACGAGAAGTGCAGATTGGTACATCATGGATCAGCTCCACCTCCATTAAAGCTGCAGATGCAATGCTTTTGACATGTCCATCTCCTTACGAAAAAAGATGCTTACTGCAGCTGCTTGCTTCAACTGATTTTGGTGATGGAGGGTCTGCAGCAACATACTACCGACGTCTTTATTGGAAAATTAATTTAGCAGAGCCATTATTACGCAAGGATGATATTTTACATCTTGGGAGTGAGACTTTAGATGATGTTTCCCTTGCATCAGGACTGGAGAATAACAGGCATTGGGAGCAGGCACGGAACTGGGCCAGACAGTTGGAGGCCAGTGGTGCACCTTGGAAATCTGCTGTTCATCGTGTAACTGAAAATCAGGTACTCTTTGCATTTAAATAATCATAACTTTGTGCAATTAGCAACTGATGTAGAATTTGTGCACAGCTATTGTGGACTTTTGAGCTGCAGTAGGCGGCTGGTAGAATTATATAAAATGAGTTGATTTCTGCAATCTTAGATACTTTAAATCAGCCCTGGGGTAAGGGCTTTTTGTTTTGAAAGCATGATAATTTTGAATAGAGGCCTACACAGATCTTTATTGGCTAGTTCTATTTCGTATCGGAGATCAACTACAGGGCATTGCACGATTGTAGGTGGTAATCTAGTGACCTGGCGGAGTAAGAAGCAGTCATTTGTTGCCAGATCCAGTGCGGAAGTGGAATTTAGGGCCCCAGTGTGTGGACTACTGTGGTTGAAGATATTGTTAAGAGATTGCTCATAGGGACCCAACGAAGCCATGTTACGAAAATTAGGCAGTTATCAGTATTGGTCATAAGGACCTGATGAAGCTTTGTGACAATTAGGAAGTTAGCAGTATTGCTCATAGCTTTGTACAACATGATATGTCTAAACATGTTGAGATTGATCGGCACTTTATTGAGGAGAAACTAACAGAAAGTGTGATTTGCACTTGTTGGCTGACATTAATTGAAGCAGAAATCTTGACTAACGATCGGACAAGAAATCTCATGTAATTAATAGAGTTGATTCTAAAAAGTAAATGTAGATTGTAGGCAGTTGATTCATAGCAGTCATATTTGACTTATTGTATTTGGTTTCATACTTAATCTAGATAGTTTGTATTGCTATATATATCCTCCAATTTGGAGAATAACATAATCAAGAGGAATTACTCTGATTTTAAACTATGTAAAAGTGTATATTCCTATTCCAAATAGGATAAGAAACTTAATCAGGAAAATAAGCATGTAAAACACACCTTATACCTATAAATAGGGTGCGGCAAGGGGTGAAAACCAAGAGAAAAAACAGAGACAGCCGAGAAGAAATCAGAGGATTCAGAATTGCATAGCCAATCTTCAGAAGGTTGAAGAAACTTACAAAGAAGATGAAAGGAAGGAAGTTCAGCTAGTGCAGTCACCAAAGAAGAAAGTGACGGGGAGCTTCTTTCAATAACATTAGGCTCAAAGGCTTTCACAAGTTGAATTTTGGATACCGGATGCACATTCCATATGTGTGCAGTAAGAGTATGGTTCGATGCCTACAAGGAGGTCAGTAGTGGAGAAGTTTTAATGGGGGATGATTCACCGTGTACTATAAGGGTTATTGGCACTGCCAGAATGAGGATGTTTGATGGATTGATACGAACATTGGGGAATGTCAGATATATTCTTAAGCTAAAGAAGAATTTGATATCTTTTGGCACTTTAGACAGAGCCGGTTCCTAGTATAGTGGCGAAGATGCATAGCACTGGACAAAACCGTTATAAACAAAAAGAAACCTGACAAGTCTGGGTTTAACCAAGACAAAGTTAATTATGCTCTTAACATTAGTCAAGGAGATCTAACTACTTATCAAGAAGTTATAGCAAGTGATGAGCGAGATAGTTGGATAACTGCCACGACAGAAGAAATGGAGTCTCTTTACAAGGACTTTGTTTGGGAGTTGGTTCCTAAGCCCAAAGACAGAAAGCTAGTTGGATGCAAATGGGTGTTTAGGAAAAAGGAGGATTACATGAACAGGATGGCGTGAGATTCAAAGCAAGGCTCGTGGCAAAGGGGTACTCACAGATGGAAGGGTTGGATTATGATGAGAGACTTCTATTAGATTGCTTTTAGCAATGGCAGCACACCATGACATGGACATTGAGCAGATGGATGTGAAGACAGCGTTTCTCCATGGGGATCTTGAGGAGACGATTTTTATGGCTCAACTAGAAGGCTTTGTTGAGTATGAGACCGAGGGTAGAATCTGGATATCACAAGCCAAGTATATCGAGAAGGTTCTTGAGAAGTTCAACATGCTAGAAGCAAAGGTAGTTTCGACTCTTTTGGCAGCTCATTTCAAATTAAGTGGGCAACAGTGTCCCAAGTCTGAGAAACAAGTGATGAAGAAGGTGCCCTATGCTAATGCTGTGGGTTGCCTTATGCATGCAATGGTGTGCACACGACCCGACCTAGCTCAAGTAATAAGTGTCGCTTCTAAGTACATGGCAAATTCAGGAAGGCAACATTGCGATGCAGTTAAGTGGATTCTGCATTACTTGAGAGGTTCTTGGCGACAAGGGATTATGTTTGAGAAGCAAAAAGTAAATGCAGGGGTATTGGGATAAGTTGATGCCTATCAAGGGACTTGGACAAGGGACTTGGACAAGGAGAAGGTCAGCGTCTGGTTATGTATTTACATGTGCAGGAGGACCAATAAGTTGGAGAGCACTACTGCAACCTATTACAGCCTTGTCAACCATCGAAGCAGAGTATATTGCTCTAGCTGAAGTTGGAAAGGAGGCAATTCGTCTTAGTAGCTTGGTAAGCCAAATGAGAATCACTCAGGATTACGTGAAGCTAAAATGTGATTGACAGAGTGTCATTCATTTGGCAAAAAATCAAGGTTCATATGGACGACAATACTGCAGATTTCCTTACGAAGATAGTGTCGGCCAAGAAGTTCAAGCATTGCTTGATTTTGATCAATCTAGTTGATTTATTAAGGTGGAGCACCTCTTCACTTGAGGTGCAATGAGGCAAGAGGAAGTTTGCCAAGGTGAAGATTCTTGAAGATTTCTAGAGCTGCTTAAAGAAGGTTCGAAGATACTCTGGAGTACAACGATGAAGACTTGGTTTGACTCACCAAGGTGGAGATTGTTAGTAATTGGCTCATCAATGTTAGGCCTCGTTTGGCAGCTCGGACTGGACTGACTATTTCAGTTGGATAGGATAATCTGTCATCGGACAGTACTGACTAAATTAGTCAGGCGTTTGGTGCAGTATCGAACTAATATCGACTATTTATACTGTGTTGGCCACAATTTGTTCTTCATACAAACTCACTCAAATCCTCATCAAATGCAAGAACTACGAAATGTTTGATCTTCATAGGAGACGAAGTACGTAGGTAACCTTCAATTTGATTCAAGGTGCAACCACAACTCCTCCAAGCAAATGTGTTCATCCAATATGAGATTGAAGGCCCTCTTGAGTATTTAACCTTTGCTCATGCAAATAAGATTCTACAAAGGTATATGATGCTACAACTTACTAATGTGATTTTGAGTTGTGTCTTGGTTCACAACATTTAGGCTTCAAAAGTCATTAGCAAAGTTTTGTTTTTGAGTACTAATATGCTAGCTAAGAGCCTTTAATTTGTTAATAGCATGCGTAAGTGTTGCTTAAATGAACTTGTAATTCAAATATTTTCCTTCAAGCTAGACCAAGAGAGTGAGAGGGACGGACCCGACTAATTATACGGAGGTTTTTGGGCGTATAATTAGTCGGGTGTGAGGGGTACTAAATGGTGGGCCCGGTTTAAATAGTCGGGCGACTATTTTAGTATGAAGTGCACCAAACACCCGATACCGGATTATTAGTACTATCCGGTGCGCTATACGGCGTACCAAACGAGGCCTTAGTGTCTACAAGGATTGTATTAGGAAAATTGTAAGTGCACAGATTCATGTTCTACAAGGATTATGAAAGAATTAATTTTCTTGTACAATTAGATTAGGAATCCTAGAAGGAAAAGGATTAGGAATAAAAGTTTATATTTCTATTCCAAATAGGATAGGAAACTTAATCAGGAAAGCAGGCATGTAAGCCACACCGTATACCTATAAATAGGGTTTGCAAAAGTACTGTATACCCAAGGAAATCATTGTTTTCTGTATTTTCTAGTTTGTCTAGTCTATTGCCGGATACATCAAAGAGCAAGATCCTAAGGGGAGTCAAAATTCTAACAGATGCCTGATTGGTGTTATATACGGTTATGTTTCCAGGATATCCGCCATAAAAAACAATTGGAAGGAATGGAAATAGGAGAGGATGCACCTTCTAAATCTTATTTATACCTATTTTTAGTTTCCAAAATTTGGATAGTTCCTTGACAATATTGTACATTGCAACATAACTGAGAAGCATGATTGTTTTTAAGAAGAATAAAAAGGTTTAAAAGAGCATATGAAGATACCTCATGTACGCATCAGTACTGTTTAGGAGCGATGACATGTAGAGAATAGGTTATATTGGCTCACAGAAGTAGTTGTTCTACTTCTCTTTAGCTCTCCTAAGGACACTATAATTCATAGAAGGAAACTAGGAACGGTATGAGTGAGCTAACAGTATTAGTCAGTTGACAGATGATAATTTATTATCTAGTAAGGTTGGTCGCAGGTACTTTGTTTATATTTTCTATAAAATTTGTAATTTGTATGGTATAGATTCCCTTGGTCAAAATGTGGTCCTCGGTTGGGGAATGTGAAATTGGTAATATTGCATCACCTACAGCGTGAGAATATTAACCTCTTTCTCCATTTTTTTTTCTACTGTTTACCAATTTAGGCTGAATCGATGGTAGCTGAATGGAAGGAGTTTCTTTGGGACGTTCCAGAGGAGAGAATCGCATTATGGGGCCATTGCCAAACGTTGTTCATCAGATACTCTTTCCCTGCTTTACAGGTATTTTGTCTTTGTAATTGAAACAGTTTTGAACCAAAGTTTATTTACAGTATCTTGTTTATTTTGTGAGATTCTTTGCTATGACATGGTTTCCAGGCTGGGTTATTTTTCCTTAAACATGCAGAAGCTTTGGAAAAAGATCTTCCAGCTAGGGAGCTTCATGAGCTGTTGCTGCTTTCTCTACAATGGTTAAGCGGGATGATAACCCTGTCCAGTCCGTACGTTACAGACAACACATTTCATTTCATTGTTTTTTCTTTGTTTAATATCTTCACTAATTGGGGTAATCAATTGTCCAGAGTTTATCCGCTTCATCTTATTCGAGAAATCGAGACTAAAGTGTGGCTCTTGGCAGTAGAATCAGAAGCACACATTAAGAATGAAGGAGACTTCAATTTAAGCAGTTCCAGCCGTGATCCTATTCTTAAAAATAGCTCCAGTATTATTGACCGGACTGCAAGTCTAATAACAAAAATGGACAATCATGTTGGTACATTTAAGAATAAAACGGTTGAGAAACATGATCTAAGAGAGAATAACCAGGCACATCACAAGAACTTTGTATTAGATGCTAGCTTTCCAATCACCACAGTGGGGAGTACAAAGACTAAGCGGAGGGCAAAAGGCTACGGGCCGTTAAGACGGCTACCACTTGACGCAGGAGAGAAACACACTGATCTTCATGATAGTTCCAACCCTCCCAATGTTAGAAGTGATATACAATCTCTGGACGAAAACATAAAAATGGAAATGTCTTTTTCACGGTGGGAGGAAAGGGTTGGACCAGCAGAGCTGGAAAGTGCTGTTCTTTCTTTATTGGAATTTGGACAAATAGCAGCTGCAAAGCAACTCCAGCATAAGCTATCTCCAGATAAAATACCATATGAATTTGTAGTTGTGGAGGCTGCATTGAAACTTGCAGGTATGTCTTCAAGTAAGAAAGTATCCAAATCAATGCTTGACGAGGAGGTGCGTTCTGTTATTCAATCTTACGATATACTGACTGAACAACGTCAAGTTGACCCAGTGCAGGTTATTTTGCAAATCTGCCCTTCTCGTGCACACTATGTTTTTTTTGTTTGTCTTTTTCGTTTTGTTCATGTTTTCTTCACATGTATAAAGTATATGAGCCGTGCTAGCAACAGATGCTGGCTCAGGCTCTCAATCAGTCAAAGGCTTTTAGTTAAGCCATGTGTGTAACTTTTTCTTCAAACATCATGGTGTCAAATGTCCCATCAATCTTTTCATCCTGAATTGCAACTTCTTGCGTCTAATATAGTTGGTTAATTCATTATCTGGGATTATGGGTATCTAGAGTTTTCTTTATTGGAAGCTCTGTTTGGTAGTGATCAACTTGTGTATTTTTCTTTTTTATTTCCAGCTAGGTGTTTGTGCTTTTTACTTCATCGGAGCATGCTTTCTGATTCTTATTATTCTGCAAACTTTTTTTTTTTTCAGTTTTGGAGGACCCTATTCCGTCTTACAATTTGAGGAAGATGGAATATATAGGATTTATCAATTAACTAAGTACTGAATTACCTTGAACGATATTAATTAAGGACTGATATGATAAAACTTGGAATTATAATGTTTACTCCCAGGTGAGAGATTGGGAATCTCATGCCATGCTCTTTTGAAGAATAGAAGAAACAAAATAAAATTTGGACTTCAGTGGCAGCTCCGTAAGTAATTAGAAAAAGTAGTTTTCAAAAGAAGAAAACAAAAGCACTATAAAAAATTGGACTTGTGACTTTATCAGAAGCCTTTGACTGATTGAGCACCTGAGCCAATACTCAGTTGGTAGCACGGCTCAAAGTAAATACTCAGTTTTTAACTTGGAACTTTTGACTCAAGCTCAATCGCTCGCTTTCTTAATGGCTATTGGTGGTCTACCCCTTCTTTCTCTTCTAACAGATATCCCATCTTGTCTCCGTTACTTGAATGATGCACTTGATGTCCTTAAATTAACATGATATTCTGAATGTGGAAGGTTTTGGAAAGTCTTGCAACCAATCTTTCTGAAGGTTGTGGCCGTGGACTATGCAAGAGGATAATAGCAGTCGCCAAAGCTGCAACCATCTTAGGCATTTCATTTTCAGAGGCGTTTGATAAGCAGCCAATTGAATTACTACAGCTGCTTTCTCTTAAAGCACAAGAATCATTTGAGGAGGCTCATCTCCTTGTGAGAACTCATTCAATGCCAGCAGCCAGTATTGCCCAAATTCTTTCAGAATCCTTTTTAAAGGTTTGTTAAAAATATTTACCTGTTTCGCTTGTTTCCGTTCAACTGGTATGGAATTTTGACGGCGATGAAATCAGCATTCGTGGTGTCAGACCACATTCCTTGTCTCATTGTGAATAGAAAATGTGTATAACCATATACATATGCAAAACATGTGTAGTCTTGTTGAGATTGTGAATCCCACATTGCGGAATTAAGGGACCTTGCATGTGCGTATAAGGAGTTTGGGCCACTCCCCTTATTTTCAATTGGTTTGGGGGTGGAACCTCAACTTCCTTCAAGTATACATATAAATACATGTGTAAATGATGAATTGCCAAATATTGCCTATTAGATATTGCCTATACAAAATACTCTGTGTGTGTGTGTACCCCCGCACACATTCACACGTGTTCCACCTAATTGTCAGTATAGAAAATTACTTATATATCCGGCAACTTGTATTTTACTGTTTCTATTTTCACCTCCACTTGAACCACTTCCATACTCTATAATTGTTAGCCGAAAAGAAATTGTTATTGTGTGACAATAGTAATTTAATCGACAGTAAACAGTCTTGAACACACAAAAAACCAAGTTCTGAACCCTAATTGAACTGTCTATAGCTCCCCTTGAATAAGTCTGTCCAACAGTTTTTCATCTTTTTTTTTTATAAATTTTTCTTCCTAAGGTGGTGTTTGTTTCTTTTTCTTTTTCTTTTCCTCAATTTTGGTTGATTATTTTCTTGGTGCTATGTTATCCAATTGTTTTGGTAATGAATTGATTTCAAAGAAAACAAAGACAAGCCATCTATCCCTCTTCTGTCAATTTCAGTATCTTATTTGTATCAAATTTTTTACAATAGCTCTTGTTGTTAGGAAATCTCCAGAGTGGTAATTGATATTCAATATGGTTCCCTTACAAGATGTGTAAAAAAAAAATTGAAATACAAATATCAAACCACTAATTAACCATTGACAATATAATTTTTAATACTTTATGTTTTATGCAACATTTTGTTATACTGTTGTCGCTCTTCTATAATGATGGATGTGTTAGCAGCTGTGAAGCGAGTTTAGGTTTCAAGTCTTGATGTTTTTGTAACTTAGCTCTATTTGAGAGGTCCAGTATTGTACTATAGGTTCAATATTCAGATTGTGGTTGCATTATCCACAATTTATAATTGTTTCTGGTATTAAAAAAAATATTTTTCTTTCCAGGGAAAAAAAATTGTAGCATACTGTTATAGGACTCTTTCCCCTTTAGATTCACACTTTTCTACATAATGTGTAATTAATTTTCTATATTTTATGTAATTTTTTTTATCAGTAAGAAAATAGCTTAAAATTGGCTTGTGTATTTCTTGAGTCTTGACCTGTACATGAACACGTACATGATTCAATTACGGAGTATAGTTCCATTTTGGATTTTGACTACACTTTGTGCGGTATGTTCTACCTGAAGGTTGTTCCATTTTGGACAACAAAAATGGTTTTAAAAGTATGTTAAAATTATGTTGCAGGGCTTATTGGCTGCTCATCGTGGAGGATATATGGATTCTCAAAAGGAAGAAGGACCTGCTCCTTTATTGTGGAGATTTTCAGACTTCTTTAAGTGGGCAGAGCTTTGCCCTTCTGAGCAAGAAATTGGACATGCATTGATGCGTTTGGTTATTACTGGACAAGAAGTACCACATGCCTGTGAGGTACTGATATACTTGAGATAGGTTCACATTATTATCCAATGTTTTTCAATACTATAATTTTCAGTCATGGACTTTGTATTGATGTTATTGCTGAGTCTGAAAAGGTTAAGCTGTGGAAAAAAGGAGCCCGACAATATTAAGATGAACGTTTACAATCAATCCATCCCTTAACATAGTCTCAGGGCTACATGTGGTTTGAGAAACAGAGCTGAAACTAAAACAGAATAATATTGTCATAGTCATTTTTCGGTTATGAGGTGGGATAACATCAGATAGTTCCCAAAGAAAAGAAAAACAAAACAAAGAACAAAAAACGATTGCGTGACTGGAAGACAACCAAGTCCTGTACCATGTTAAGTTGCCATTGATACGAAAAAAAAAGTACTGAAGCTAATAGCAATTGGTTCTAGCATGTTATCAACGTAATAATAGTTGTACTAATAGTTTCTGTCAACCCTGGTAGTTGGGATAATCAAAATTTTTTTTTAATGCTTATTTGTAGCGTCATGGGTCATAACCAGATTCTCTGTAGCGGTTGATATCAAATAGGAGGCTCCATTTGGACGGAGGAGTTTGAAAGAAACGATCTGGATTTGACAAGGCTAAATTTGCTAGAAAAACTAGAAAATATGGTATTGAATGTATTTGAAATAGCTAGATGTAGTACATTTGAAATAACTGGAGTCATTTGAATCTATTTGTTGTCTTCCTCTTCTTATTCGAATCTTGGCATATGTTGATTGTAGTAGTCTAAACAAACAATTTAACCTGATAATGTCATCAAAATGCCTTGATTTGGAATGACTCCACCCAAAGGGTCCCTTAGAGTGAGAAGGGGAAACTAAGAGAGTGGACACAGGAAGATTATTGAACAGATCAATTATTGATATGGTTAATTGGACCATTTTTCATGTTCAAGAGCTAATGCTTTTTTGGCTTTCAAACATGTTTTCAGGTTGAGCTTCTAATTTTGTCCCACCACTTCTACAAATTATCATCTTGCCTTGATGGAGTTGATGTTCTTGTAGCCCTTGCGGCTACTAGGGTTGAAGCTTATGTTTCTGAGGGTGATTTTTCATGTTTGGCCCGTCTCATAACTGGCGTAGGAAACTTCCATGCCCTCAATTTCATTCTTGGAATTCTGATTGAAAATGGTCAACTGGATCTCCTTCTTCAGAAGTATTCTGCTGCTGCAGATGCAAGTGCTGGCACTGCTGATGCTGTTAGAGGATTTCGAATGGCTGTTCTAACATCACTCAAGCATTTCAATCCAAATGACCTTGATGCCTTTGCTATGGTTAGTCTTTACGGCTTATATGGTACAGTAAAGTTTTTGTGGAAAATTCTCATTAAAGAGTGATATTAGGTCAATGTAATACTTGATGAAGGGTAGTGATTTCAACACACCCTTTTTTACCTTGTGCACACCCCTTGTAATCTTGACCATTGATTTTACTTTAATTGTTCAATCTAACGGCTACGAAACTAGAGGGATGTGTATGAGGTGATAAAGGGTGTGTTAAAATCATTTCCCATTATCTATTGATATTAGTACTGGATTGCTCCTTAATCCAGGCTATAGAATAAATTAATAGCCTACATGTGGTTCAGAAACAGCTATTTAATACAACAGTTCTTATCTTTACACTTCATTTTTCTCAGGTCTACAATCATTTTGACATGAAACATGAAACGGCTGCTCTCTTAGAGTCACGAGCAGAGCAGTCATCTGAGCAGTGGTTCGGCCGCTATGACAAGGATCAGAATGAAGACCTTTTAGACTCTATGCGGTATTACATTGAAGCTGCTGAAGTTCACAAATCCATTGATGCTGGCAACAAAACACGCGCTGCATGTGCTCAGGCTTCCCTTGTGTCCCTTCAAATTCGAATGCCTGATTTCCAGTGGCTGTACCGTTCAGAAACCAATGCCAGGCGGGCCCTTGTTGAACAGTCTCGTTTTCAAGAAGCCCTCATTGTTGCTGAAGCCTATGGCCTTAATCAGCCAAGTGAGTGGGCTTTGGTACTTTGGAACCAGATGCTGAAACCAGAAGTAATGGAAGAGTTTGTGGCTGAATTTGTTGCCGTGCTTCCTCTCCAGCCTTCGATGCTTGCTGATCTAGCAAGATTTTATAGGGCGGAGGTGGCAGCGAGAGGGGACCAGTCCCAATTCTCTGTTTGGCTAACAGGGGGAGGGTTGCCAGCTGAATGGGCCAAGTATCTGGGGAGGTCGTTTAGATGCTTGTTGAGAAGAACAAGAGATTTGAAGCTGCGGTTACAACTGGCTACGGTGGCTACTGGTTTTGGGGATGTCATTGATGCATGCATGAACTCATTAGATAGGGTTCCGGACAATGTTGGACCACTTGTACTTAGGAAAGGTCATGGTGGTGCTTATCTCCCGCTCATGTGAGTGACTTCATTAATGGAAACTGCAGAAGGATTGTGTATATTCGGGACAGTCTGTAAATTGTTTAACAGGTTTCCTCAAAATTATTCTATAAAGGAGATCTATTTTATAGATTCGATGATGTAGTGGGTACTATATCATGTCACAAAAGCATTCATAATGTTGAGGAAATTTGAAGAGTATCTTATAAACAAAGAAACTAGTTAACTGCGGATTGGCCAGATACCTCAAAGACTCTCAAGAGGATTACATTGTAATATTCAATGTAAACATACACGCGTGAGTGAAAGTGAATTTTATGGAATGCCTAGAATGTAATTTAATGAACTATTGATTCATTAGAATTGTGAGATGTTTGTGAACATCGGGAAATTGATAATCACTCATATTGTCTTGACAAGTAGGTGATGGGTTTCTCAAGGAAGAGAATGGATAGCATGACGCTATAGTATTACTTCACGGCGCAAAGAGGAAGCGAGTAACATGTGTTATTAAAGCTTGTATAACTGCTTCACTGTACTAGGTGTGGTAGGTTCTCTAAAGGAACCAGATAATATATATATATATATATATATACACAAAAAGGTTCTAGCATGCTTGTATGCACCTAAACACAAAACTTTGCCCATGACTTTCAAAGCCTAGTAATTGTGAACCATAACTCAACTCAAAACTTTATAAAGTGAGTTGAGATTTTCTTTACCTTTGTTGATTCTTCTTTTGCATAAGCAAAGGATAAACACTCAAGAGAAGGCCTTCAAGATCACTCTTTGAATCTACACTTTTGCTTAAGGATTTTGTTGACGGCCATTTGTGGGTGGCCGTTGTCATCCACAATCTCCACAAAATGCGAGAGATCTGAAGAGCCCACCATTTGGTTCGTGGTTTGAAGTCAAACCAACAGATCTGCAGATGTCACCACCTAGTTCGTACTTTATCATGAAAGCTTGCAAAGGGGCTTTTGCAACAAAACCCTAATTTCGGTTGTTAATTGTTATACGCCTAAACAATAAGTCCAAGGAATATGTCGTTAAGAGAATGTTCTAAATAAGCTAGACTCATGAGATGTAGACACATATCCTAAAAGTTTCTGATCATAGGATTGCCAATTGGGCATAGTTGGGGTTAAGCTACCTAATCATGAATACAAGTGAATGTACAACAAGGGATCTCTAATCTTCAAACCGTTGAGGGAGAATACTCTATGATATGTATGATTAGCAATCTCTGGCCAGAGCACATGAATATGATTTAGGAAGTATGTTCCAAATCATATTCACATAAATCATATGACACACTATTAAGTGTTACTCATGACTTGTGGAAGCTCTAAAGATTAACAAACACTAATTGTTTATGGTTTGATTAATTAAGTGTTAATTAATCAATACGAAAATGGTTGTTTTAAACGTCGGGTTAGTTTTGGGCTTCAAGGTCCAATGGCGTTGAATAGTTTAAGCCTAATAACTTAAGTTATGTGACAACATAAAATCAAAGGGCACAAAGGCCCAATAAAACCCCATGGCTGACCATATAGTGTTTGTGCTCTTATTTACACTTTTGTCACTTTTTGCAAATTGACTATAAAGTGTAAGTTAGTGTTACTATTCACATTATGTCAAAATGTAAGAAAAATTAGAAATTGCTCTCTCTTCTCCTCCCTTTGGCCGAAACCCCATGAATGGAGAACTTCATTTTTCCTCATTCATGGTTGCTTTAATTCTTCATGAAGATGAACTACGAATGGTTTGATCTTCAAAAGAGTCGAAGTACGTAGGTAACCTTCTCATTTGATGGTAAGGCACAACCACAATCTTCAAGCAAAGGTGTAGATCCAAAGAGTGATCTTGAAGACCCTCTCTTGGGTATTTATCATTTTCTTATGCAAAGAGCAATCCACAAAGGTATATGAAATCTCAACTCACTTAGTAAAGCTTTGAGTTGAGTATTGGTTCACAACTACTAGGTTTTGAAAGTCATGGGCAAAAGTTTTGTATTTGAGCGCCTACAAGCATGCTAGAGCCTTTAATTTGTTAATAGCATGTATGTATGTTTCTCAAATAGACTAACATATTTCAAATGTTTTCCTTCAAATAGTTTCCCAGAACCCACCAAAAATTGAGTTATTTTCAAAATCCTATTTCTCGCGGAAGCAGCAGACCACGCCGAAACTCGGGGTTTGAAACACTTCCCAACAACCTATGGCAATGAAATTTTAGGAGCTTTATCTCTAGGTTTATGAGATTTTTCAGTATAAAAATCAGACTAAACAAAGGACAAAGAAAATCAGTTCCATAGCCTAGAGTTACATTCCCAAATCAACACTTGCCACGAAAAATGGCGGGAAAAGATAGGGAATCCATTCATGCGGAGTTGACTCCAACCTCATTAGAAACACAAGCCTCAATTCAATCTGGGAAAGCAGACAGAAGTGACGAGATATAGTCAACCATGATCCAGATGATGAAGTCCGTGGAAAGGATCGCCTTGGATAACAAGATAGATATTAGGAGCCTGTGTACTTCCACCAACAATGTCCAAAATAAAATAGATCAAGGTTTTTCATTCATTTCGAACCAATTGATTGGTTTGAAAAGATCTTTTGAAAAACCTGTTCTGAACATTGGAGGAGTCGAACCTTTTAAGTCATTTATTCTGCCTACAGAGGCATTCCTTAAAGGGAAGATGGAGGAAGAACACAATGGGTTTATGACTCCTAATTCGATGATACAGAATCTTTCTTCAGAAGAGAAGCTCAAAGCGCCAAATAGCTCATTAGTGTTGGGAGAAGGTTTATTACACAACACGGTTGAAGATCAAGCTACTTCTAGCACCCAAAAGACAAAACTAGGGAAATATGTTCCCAAGAAAAGGGATCCTGAGATGTTTCCTAGGGATTTTGCACCTAGGGGGAGACCTGTTGGCAACTCCAGAGCAGGATGGGGAAACGCTACTCCACAAAAGCCATACATGGTTGGTAAAGAGGGCTTTAATCCCAATTCATGGAGATATAATGACCATGAGCAAAGTTCTGAGGAAAGTCGGACGACACTCCAAGAATCACCAACAGACCCTAATCCGATATTGTCACCAAACAATGGTGAGAATATTGGGTTAAGGAATGAGATAGCTGAACTGAGGAGGTTGGTCCTCAGAGGGACAAGGCCAGAGAACACTCTCAACCAAAGGCCAGTTTATCAAAAACCCTATCCGACCTATACTGATGAACAAAATCCTTTCCCGATAAACTTCAAAGTGCCAAATTTCCCTACTTTCAATGGAGAAGACTCATTGGTGTCATCCCTGAAGCACATCTAGAAATACTCCAACCAATGTGTAACCTTTGAAGATAACCTCAATTATAAGCTCAGGTTGTTTGGAAATTCTTTGATGGGATTGGCCTTTCATTGGTACTCTCATCTACCTCTTAACTCAATAAGAACTTGGGAGCAAACGGAGTCAGCCTTCCATGACCAGTTCTACAGCATAGAGCCTGACCAGCTCATTAGTGGAGGTGAAACAATTTGAGCATGAGTCAATCGAGGACTTCATGATGAGGTACAAGAAAACGAAGATGAAGTGCAAATTTCCCGTGAACAATAACCAATCAGTGGTTATTGCTCAAAGGGCTTTGAAGATATCTTTAAGGAAGAAGTTTGGAGATGCAAAGTTCAATGATCTCTAGGAAATCGTGATGGCAGCTACCAAGTATGAGAAACTTATCACAGAAGAATCTTAGCATCAACATTCTTCTAAAGTTCCATATTTCAAGTCTAAACAGCTGTCAATCATCTAGACTTTAAATTCGTGGAGCAATCCAATGGAACTGAAGATCTGTATGAAGATCTTGAGATTTCTGTGGTCGAGATGCATCCACCGACTTCACCAATAACTATCAAAGGATTGGTGAAACCAGTTAGGGACCAGAAAGTGGCCTTGGAGGCAGGGGGTTATGTTCCGAACAAACCTCCTAATTTCCAAAGTTATACTTTTGATCTCACAAAGTCATCAAAGATTTTCGATGAGTTGGTTAAAAATAGGTACATCAAATTAGACTCTTCAAAAAAGATGCCAAAGCCTGAAAAAATTAAAGGCAAGAAGTATTGCAAGCCTCATTGTTCTTGGAACCACTCTACAGTCAATTGTGTGGCATTTAGAGATTGGATTCAAGAAATGATTAACAAAGGGAAGTTAGTATTGGAGAAGCCCCAAGCCACTATGATGGTTGATACAAAACCATTTCCAGAAGTTGCAATCACCATAGTGAACCTATATTGGCCAGATAATGGCCAAAGAAAGGAAGTCCTAGACTTAGGAAGGAAAACAAGAGATAGTGACAGACAGAGAGATGTGAGACTTGAATCTCAACTCGATAGACCTAAAGCATCCATCCAAGGAGGGGTGGTGATATGCAACAAGTGCATGTGTGAGTGAACTTGAGATACCAGCTCCTGGGACTATTATTGACCAAAAGTTAATCAGGGAAATAGAAGGACTAAGGGCTGAAACAACGAAGAGTCCAATCCAAAGTTATGGCCCCTACAACCCAAGAAATTCACCACCAAGGAGTAATATATTTGACAGAATTAGGGGCATCAAGAAAACGTTCTATGAAGAGAAACCCCTACCACCACTGAGATCATGGGCAAAGGCTGAACCAAGGCAATGGATCCCTAAGCCTTTAAAGGACATAATAAATTACAAGGAAGAAGCCTTGAAGGTCACAATTCCCAAGAATGCGGTAAAAGCTCCTATCGCAGACAAGGTGGAGAAATTGGTGGAAGTAAGTGGAAAATGGTATCGGGTTAGCAAGGATGGAAAGGCAGCAGAAGAATTGACCAGAACGACCAAAAGAAAAATCCAGAGAAAATATGGAGCATTCATGAGAGCAAAGGGAGAAGCAGACAAGCCATCCACAAGTGCAGCCACTTACGGTCTAGCAGTCAATCAAGGTAAAATACCTGATCAAACCTCTGACCTAAGTAAGGGACAGAGAGTGAATCCGATAAATGAGGTGAGACCAAATGACTGTCAGATGAATAACTTTACCTCCAAAGAAGGCAAAGTACTGGAAGGAGAAAATGCTCCACAGCTACCTGTCCAGGAAAAGAGGGAGTACGATATCCAATTCGGTTATGTGAATTAAGTAGTGGATTTCCAAGGAATGGATGAACTAATTGCCGAAAACGAGTAGTTAGTTGACTACAACTTTGAGCAAGAAGAAGTATTACCAATTCACACTGACAATGAGGGCTCTCTAGAAGCTATTGAGGATGAGGAGTCAGAATCTTGGCTAAAAAGAATGGTAGCTGATACCAAAGCTAGTCAGACGGATAGAAAAAGGGAACTTAAGGGAAAAACTAGTAGTGACACGGCAAACTGCATTGTCAACATGGCTTACGTGTTATCATCTTTCTTTCATGTGGAGCCTGGTCAAGAGGGAACTCTTGAAGGAGATTATGTTTCTGGAGAACCTTCTGCGTCTCTGATTACCATTTCGAAGAACCAACAAGAGGATGTGAGAGTCGAATCTCAGTCTGATGGGCTTATAGCCCAGTCTTGGCATATATATGATGATAGGATGATATTTGGAAAGAAAAACCTCAGGATGGCAGTGCTCATGAGACCTATATATGTGACGACCAGTCCCTAATTTAATTGTATTTTATTTCTCGAATGTGTGAATTGACCAAAATGCCCCTGAACTGCTAAGTAGAAGTCCTACGTGGATGTTTGAACTGTTTTTGAATTTTGACTTCTTAATTATCGTATTCTTATAGTACTAGTCACCACGAAACAGTTCAAATATTTATTTCTTATTTTGAGGGTGTTGTGTTGCGTGCCACGAGGGACCCCTTTTCCCCTGCTAATTTTGGAAACCCAAAGCTCTCTTTTCTCTCTTTTTCCCTCAGACTTTTCCTTCTCTCTCTCTCTCTCCCTCATTTCTCTTCTTCTTGCTTCCCGTAGAAACACACCCACAGTCAAATAGTGGCTACGCCATTTTCTTCGAATTGAGCTGAACCACTACCACCACCTTGTTCATCTCGACACCCTAAACTCAACGGTACAAACCGATTACCTAAACTTGCAGCCATTTGACGGAAATCGCACACGGAAGAACATAACTTTCCCAGCGATATTCTCGAAAATTCCAACCAAGGTTAGACTTCTAACCACCACCATTAGATTCCTCTTGATGAGTAGATGAATTTTCATACTAAATTCGTGTGTTTTGGTGGTGTTTTAGAGTAGATCCAACCTCGCGTTTAGACCGAAACTTTTTGGCCAATTTCAGGCCATTTTTGACCACTTTTCAAACCCTAAATAGGTACAAACATGTAGTACCAGCTACCAGTTGGAGATGCAGTGGCGACCGGCTCAAACCGGCTTGAATCCAGTCTAAACCGGGTCGTGACATCAGCAAACCGGTTCAGACATGGTCCATACAGGGAATGTTCTTAAGTATATTCTTTTAACGCTGTTAGAAATATTACGTTAGATTTAACGGAGATACTGGAATCTTCTGTTAAATCAAACGATGTCAACTAACGCTGTTAGTTTGACCGGCTTGGGTTGAACGCACGTACGGCGTGCGTGAGCGTCGCGTGAGTCGAGGCAGGCCCGCACGTGGGGGAGCTTGGGACCACTTTTTCAACTTCTGTAGTCGCGAGGCAACTCATGACAACGTGTACTACCTAGGGGTAGTACATATGGTATTTTTTGGAGAGTTTCGGACCTCCGAATTAAGCAAACCAAGGATAAGTGTTGTTTATTGGTTTAATTAGTAACCTTTATGAGTTTAATCATTACTATAGTGATATCTCATATAGGTGAGATTTGCCACGAGGAGTACAAGGGTTAGGCAAGGCGAGGCGGCTACGACCTAACTACGTATCAGTGAGTGGGCTTTGTTTTATGAAACTTATATTATTTATATTAGTTCCCACTATGATTTTGCAAACTATTTTCTATCATACCATGTTTTTACTTACGAGTTAATGATATGCTAGAAACTAACACACAATTTAAAACCTGATAATGTAGTTGTAGTATGAATAAGTAGGGATCGTTCTAGGCCGGAGATTAGAGGGATTTTCTAACCACTTAAAACAAACAAAAACTAAACTAATTAAAACACATAACAAACAAATGGGGGGATTTATTTGAAACAAAGTTAACTAAAATTAAAATTGAATTCAAAAGCAATTTATTTGCTCTCCAATGCTTGCCACACAAGCATTCTACTCCAAATCCAAATAATGCTCTTTTTCCACTCCTTTAGCCTTCTAATTTCAACTTTGCCATTTCTACCTACAATAAAACAAAAATAATATAAAATACTACAATTAACGAAAATTAACTAAATAAACATAGAGAAATAAGAAAATAACGTTGTATAAATATGCTCCAATTAGTTAAGTATAAAGAAAATATTTGTTGAGATTTGTGAAACTGTGATGGCATGATCATGTGTATTTTTATTGCTCATCATACATGCATTCACTCGGTGTCTAGTACTTGTCTGGGCTAGGACCAGCCTTCACGTGTATGTTCACATCCGCATTGTTATGCTCACTTTGGATCCATTGTAGGTGCTAGCCTGGGTACTTGGCTAGTTTGCATTAGGCAGTTAGGACTTGTATATGACGCGATTAACGCCGCCCACGCGATTGTAGTACTCGAGCATATATTTATTAAGGACTCAGCATGTTCCATGTAGCTACTTTCGCATGGACTTGTGTGTGCTTGCATATGTCGATGAGCATACCATATATTTGTTGAGATAATGGTGTTTACTCATATCTTTGCAGTTGCGCCTATATTGTTTTGACAAGCCATACTATACGTTGTATGTTTTGGAAACTATACAGTTGTTTTAGAGAGGGGTTAATTATGTTACGAAAAACAAAGTTTTTAGAAATGATTATTTTGCCCACTCACATTTCTGCTTTTGCACCCTTCAGGTTTTAGAGGACTCGAACCCGGTGGCAAGTGAAGTTTTCATTGGTGGTTTTGACATCCTCTCATGAAATATTCTAATAAATTATTTTCCTACTAGTTGTGTTATGCTTATCCTTACCAGATGGAATTATTCTTTATGTTATCGCACTTAAGCTTACGCTTGAGACTAGTTACTTTGTACTTGGGCCTTGCACCACGCACTCTATTTTTTGAATTTAATTTCAAAGTAGACTTTTAGTTTTAATTTATTTGTACTTTTACACTACACTTACATTGTGGTTTTCATCTCTCCTAATGGGCCAAAGATATTCGACCGATATTGACACGTGAATATCCGTGTCGGAGTGTGTCAATATACATGACCGTCATCTCAAAAAGTTACAGCTGCCATTTCCTAGGGCGATGGTTGAGGGAGGGCTTCTCAGAATGTATTACCTATCAAAATGCTAAGGAAGAGATTATGTTAAAACCCTTGGAGTGTTGATTGGGATCCAAGAGAATCATGGTGGTATTCTTTGTGGTGGAGAGTCCCTCCGTATAGTGCATTACTAGGAAGCAGATTGATATCACTAACGTGGTATACCATCTACCCTCCACCAACAAATAGTTGTATACCACGAGGATGCTTCGTCAAGTCGAAGGTTTTTTGAGTTAGTATAGGCCGACCACTCGCCGCCCTCCCGCCACCAACATTTCAAAGGCAAACTTCTACAATCCCGATATAGGATCATTCCGATGCTTTAGGTATGTCCATGAATCAAGAGTGGAGTGGACATGCCATTTTTATTCCTAGCCTACAATCATTATGTTAGATACACTCGAAAAGATAAAGGATCAAGTGATGGCAATTTGATCACCGGATAAAGAGGTTAGAGAATATGGGAAAGCAGGAAGGCATTGAAAAAATCTCAAATTTATGAAATGGCGTAAATGAGGCCGGAAGCGCTGCACCAAAGAAGAACCAATCCAGGCCTTTGATGTTGCAACAATAGATACATCTAAGTAACAACATACATAAGCATTTGATTTGGATTGGCCTGATGACGAGGAACTGCTTTGATGTACCGTGTAGAGTTTGCTCCAAGTGAACTAGATAGACCATTCCCCGAAGTCCAAGATCCTTCGAAACTATTGATTTAGGGACCGAAGGTGATCCAAGGCCAATAAGGATTAGTGGACCGTTGAAGAAACTATCGGATAGAGTTAGTTGAACTCATTTACGAGTTCAAAGATTTCTTTCGCATGGAACTACATTGAAATGCCGATTAGATCCAAATTTTTGGTGGAGCACAAAATGCCAATCAAGGAAGGGTACAAACCAATTAAGGCACCTAGAAGGATGTCAAATGAGATTGAAAACAAGGTCTAAGAAGAAATCAAGAAGCTTCTTAAAGGTGGTTCATCAAAGTAGCTAAGTATATAGAATAGCTTGCTAACATTGTACTTGTTTTAAAAGTATTAACAAAAGCAATCAGAGTATGTATTGGATTATGAATATTAATGATGCAAATCTTACGTATTTCTACTTAATGCTTATGTCCGACATGTCTATAGACGCAAAGCAAATTTCCAACCATGTGGGCTCCTATCCTTCATGGATGAAATGCCGGTTACAACCGCATAAGAATGGTTGAAGAAGATGTATACAAAACCGCCTTTAGATGTTCTCGACATGTCTGGGGCCTTTGAATATGTAGTAATGCCTTTCGGATTGAAAAATGTTAGGCTTATGATCCATGGGCCATGAATGTCATTTTTCAGTGATCCCATTGGCCACAACCTAGAGGTCTACATTGATGATGTGGTGGTCAAATCCAAAACTTCCATTAAAGGCCACTTGATGGACCCGAAGCAAAAGCAGGGAAAGAACGAGGCCGCATAAGCCGAAAATGAATCCAAAGAAATGTGCTTTGAGAAAGGGTAGGCAACTTTTTGGGTTTCCTAGTGCACCAAAGGGTATCGAGGTGGACAAAAACATAGTCAAAGCAATCATGGAAGTACTTCACCTAAGAACAAAAAGAGAGCCGCAAATGCTATTAGGAAGATTAACTTCTTAAGAAGGTTTATTACAAATTTAGCCGGAAAGCTAAAACCTTTATCCCCACTACCTAAAACTTAAAGCAGCGTAAAAGTTTGAATGGGGACTTGATCACCAAAGAGCTTTTAAGGAGATTAAGCGATATATGCGTAGCCACCCGTGTTAATGCCACCACAAAGGGGAAACCTCTCAAACCGTATTTCAGCTTCCCGAAGGGTCAATAGGTAGCCTTTCGCCGAAGATAATGATGAGGGCAAGGAATAGGTTGTTTATTACCCGAGTAGAAGTCTAACTGGTGTGGAAACAAGATACACTCCAATGTAGAAATTATGTTTGGCTTTGTACTTCACAAATAGCTTAAACTCGTACATTATATGTTACATATAGCACTCCACATAATTGCTAACACAAATGTGATTAAGTACATGCTATCCAAGCCAATGATGGCTGGTCGGATTGGAAAAATGGATGCTAGCCTTGTCAAAGTTTTGTTTCAATTATGTGCCTCAAAAGGCTATTAAAGGCTAGGCCATTGTAGACTTTTTTGGCATCCCATCCAAACAACTCCACAATTTTAAGGAGCAAATTTCCTAAAATATCAAAGTTAGCAAGACCGTTTACCGATTAAACACAAGAAATATTGTTCTTTCAAGGTTTCCAAAAATATAGCGCTTATGGCTCACTCCCCGGAAATTATTCTTGATGGTTCATGCACTTGTGTGAAACTGCTTGCGCAGAATAATGCTTGTTAGTCCTAGGGCCAACATCATCATTATTCTTTCCATCTGGACTTTGAAGCGGGTAATTAACAATCGAGCCGAGTATGAAGCCCCGTAATTGGATTGGAATTATTGATGGATTTGGGGGCACAAAGCATATGGAGATCTCGTAGCTAGTCATTAACCAACTCCACAAGGATGTATAAGTGCACAAATTTGGTAATGGCCAATTATATGTGTGTTGCTCTGCCTAGTGAAGACCTCATGAGGTCAGACACCTGCAGCATATTCCCGTAAGTGAAAGTTTAGTCACAATGATATGGCACATAAATATCTAGTGGACAAGTCCACTTGTCAAGCTAACGAATGGCCGAGATCCGGCACCCAAGAACTCTTCCATCTATATCATAGGGAATTTGAGATGGATATAATGTAGATGGAGTCAAAGGATGGAGATTGAGGCTCCCACTCATGAAATATCTCAATAATCAATCAAAGGCATACATAGAAGAATTTAAGGACTCGTGCTTTGAATTATTCTTATGGGATCAAGAGTTAGTAAGGAAAACACTGCATGGTTTCCTACTAAAGATGTTTACTAATTGAAGAATCCATGAGGATAATGGTTGAGATGCATGAAGGTATTTGTGATGCTAATCGTGCTGGGGTCAAAATGCGTTGGTTGATCCGACGATATGGCTATTTCTTTGGCCAAATATCAAAAGATTAATGTTTTCACGCTAGAGGATGTTAAGATTGCCATAAAAATGGTCCACTAACATGCTCCAACCATCCCGATGAATCCCATAGTCAAGCCATGGCCTTTTAGGTTGGGCAATGGATTTCATTGGACAAATATATCCACCCTAGCAAAGGGCATATCATCATTGCGGCCACGTACTACCACTCAAGTGGGTGGAGGCAGCTTGCCGTAAAAGATCACTTTTGCAAAGGTCATCAAGTTCATAGAGAGCAAGATCTTGCATAGAGATATGGGATACTTGAAACTATCGTAACATATAGGGGACCATCCTTATATCTAAAGAGACTCTGGACTTTGCACAAAATTCAAAAAGCAAAATATTCTAGTCAAGTCCATACTATCCACAATCTAATGGACAGCCGAAGCCGCAAATACATCCAGAACATCATCAAGAAGATGACCGATGATAATCCGAGAAGATGGCATGAGAAGCTTGGAGATACCTGTGGGCCTACGTAACCTATAAAAGGTCAAGGACAGGATGTAGTCCTACTCTATGAAAATTAATGTAATGTCTCTAAGAGTTCGTAACCAATATGGTTTATACTCTAATGAAAATTTGCAGTTATGTGTCAAGAAGTCGAGAATTTAGATGCAATCCAATTGGAAGCCTTGAATAAAAATTCTTGCCGGCAAACAAGTACCGGTGTGGGCTGTGGCATACCAAGAAGGTCAAGGGCAAGGCTTTCCAATCCAATGAATTAGTCCGGAAAGCAATCCTGGCTCATTTGGAACTCAAGTCGAGGATTTGGGAAATGAGTCCAACTTGAGAAAGACCTTTCCTATTGATCAAGTGATCGAGAATGGGACATATAGATCGAGATCCATGGAGGAGTCAAACAACACTCCATAAATGGAAAGTTTTTGAAGAAATATTTCCAACTTGTGGGATGTTAGAGATATCTATATTGAGTCATCCAGCTTAGTGGACAATAAGCGAATCGTAAGTTTCGATAACCAAAGTTAAGTAAAGAAAAATCACACATGGTCAGCAGTAAACAAGGGTGAAACTAAAGAACTTAACCAAGAGCCAAAACAGTCAAGCAAAAAGAAAAATTGACCCAACAAACTGAGTCAAGTTAATACATTGATCGAATTCACCCTAATTCTAGCCTCTCGAGGAGCGCGAGTTCGAGCATCCATCTCTTTCTACCCGCCTGGGTGCTTGGCTTGTTGAGTTTCGAGGTCAAACAGGAGTCACAACTTCAAGTTTCACCCCCGAAGTTTCTCTTAGATTGAATTGCTCGCCACTAGAGCCCGAGTCTCAGCCTCTTCCAGAGCTTCAATCCGACTAATGACACCGGTGAGCTTCTCACCAATCACAAGACACTCTTCCACCGAGGATCGAATGAGGAAGAACGCCTTGAGTGCAAATCACCGGAAGACTGGGCTTCTTAGGCCGTAAGAGTTGCTTCCTTTGAGATTCTCGCTACACTTGATGAATAATGGTCAAGCGGAAAGGTGGGTTGTGTGAATGGATTGAGAGATGACTCCCGCCTTGCCAAAAGGCTTACAACATCCAATACCCTCTGAAGGCCTACCACCGGCCCAGATCAAAGCTCACTCACCCAGCGTGCAACAGGTTCTTAGCATCTTCAATATCCTTCTAAGGGGCCTTGAACTGCAAGGCATCTACTTAGTCATGAAGTCTAGCAAGTTGTTGGAGGATCAAGAGCCGGACCTGTGAGGTGGAGTTTGGTGAACAGTACACTTAATTCTACCACCTCCTGGGTGGAGGTCAAGAAAGAGGTCGCACCGGCACGCTGTTGCGATGGGAGAATGAACTCCACCTTGTAAAACAATAGACATAAACATTGTCGAATCACGTATAGGTAGCCGAAATCAACTTGAAAATTTTTTAAAAGGGGGTTTCTTCACCTCTCCAGCTTCCTTGGCCACCTCAGAATGCTATCACCAAGCATTCATCAATGGTAGTGGGTGATCAAAACTTCACTTGTTCCCTCAAAAGTGAAAGGTTGTACGTTTCCTTGTAGGCAATCCAAGGCGCAACCTCGTTCTCCTTCAAGTGGGACCTCTAAGCCCATACGATCATAACTCTCCTCTACAGAACCTGTGGTCCTATTAATAGGAAAGGATTGTGGTGATGCTGGTATCTTGGCTCGGGGTTCATCGGCCTTGGGAACTTCGCACCTCCTCCAGCTTGTAGGCTCTTTCCTCGACCGGAAGAAACAAAGATATACACATGTTAGCCCGCCCTCGATACCCATGTGTGACACACCCCGCCTCTATACCCACGTGGATATCGAGCCTGAATGTGCCGCCGACACTCCCAAGTGACGAAGCCATTTTATGCATGGACAACACTTAAATTATACAATTTATACCGTCCAATAGTTTGCAGAATTTATTACATATATACACAAGGTTCGTAGCTTAACTAATGTAAAGCAACGGGTAAAATAATAATATAGTCAAGCTCCTACAATTTCTATCAATAACAGAATGGATATTATTCAAGAAATTGAATGAAAGATTAACTCCCTACATTATCTTCGAGGAAACCGTGAGCCGCCACGCTATGCCTCAACGTTTCACTAGAATGCACCGCTACTAGGTCTTGAATAGGGCGCAAAACATAAAGGTGTGAGTGGACGAAAAGAAAATTTTCCTAAAGTTTTCTCTTTTCGAATATAGTAAACCCCTGTTTGGAAACAAATATATATGTAAAGCCATACTACATATACATTGGTCAAGTAAAACTCATTGAGTAGAAACATAATTCAGAATATTTTCTTGTACGAGATAAATTCATTGTAAAACACAAAAATTCAGCTTATCACGATATAAACTGTTTTTCCAATATATCACGATATATATATATATATATACAACAAAATATCACAAGGTATATAAGCAATCACCCATGTACATGCTGAGGGACCTCCCTCCAACCCTATACAAGCTATTTACGTTATAATAACTTTTGTACTCATAATACCACACCCATGTAAGCTCTTGCGCGATCAACGCGTCACAGCCAAGTTTTTACGTTGAGTGACCTCCCCCAAATAATAAACACAAATATAAAGACAAGCTTGCACTAAGGTATTTACTAAACAATACCCCTGGAGTACAATGCTTGTGACCCATACATGTGAGACTTGTCCTACGGTCGTGAGACGGTACTAAAACTTAGTGAAAGCATACCAAGTGTGTGAAAACATATACATTTGTCGGTGTAAAGTGCATGATCATGCCCAAGTAAGAAATTTGTATCTCAAATATCACATTTTTGTAAATATTCAAGTGTCGTATCAAAATACAAAATCAAGAAAAGCAAATCTCAAATATCAAACATGTGTCAGCATGATCAAATCAACATTTCAAAACCATAAGTAACCATATATTTATATATACTAGGATGTAAAACCATTATGTATAACAAATGTCCACTCACAGATACTTAAAAGTGTAATCCTCCTGGGTGTCGCTCTCCTCGAAGCGTCTAGACGAGTGTTGCCCTAAATATTAGTAAGAAAATAAATGAAAAGCATTTCTCAAAATAAAATAATCCCCCCTAACTAAAAGAATATAAAAATGCTATTGTTATAGGAAAAACGGGCTCAAAAAATGATCCCCGTAGTCCGAAATTGTGTCCGCCACCTTGCGCCGCCACAAGCGCCCACACGCACCGCCAAGTGCTTGCCACGTAACCCCAGGCGCTGCCAAGCGTCGTCACGCGCTGTTTAGGCATCAGTTACACGCGCCGTTGCCGTTAACTTTAACGTCTGTCACCATTATGGAATATTCAGTCGTCCTCTTCCTCTCGCCGGTCAACGGAGCTGCCGCCATTTGTCACGCCGGAATATGAAAATTTTTGCCGAAAAAATATTGATTTTTCAGAGTTTCATATCTTAGTCAAATCTCAACAAAAATGCACGGTTTTTATGTCAAAATGAAGGTATTGAAGAGAGGAATACATTCGGACCAATTTGGGGTTGAAAAAGTGGCTGAAAATTGCCTGTAATTGGCCAGAAAATCTAGGAAAACCACTATCTCCGTTGTACCTCAAAACTGCACCAAACGTCACGTATTTTATATCAATTTGAACCTACTCAACAATATAAAGCTAATGGTAATGGTCTTGAGCCTTACCTAGGCAAGAATCGACGTGTAGCTCGCCGGAAAATCTTTATTTCGCCGCGGGTCTTGGTTCGGTCGATTAGAGTTCGAGTTTAACAATTCTGAGGCTAGGGTTGTGTTCAGAATGACAAGGCGATCACAGTGGATGTGGTTCAATGTAAATTCAAGAGTCCCGAGTTTGCGGGATTCGGTGTGTGCTCGTAGGGTTTTTGCCGAGAGAAAACGAGAGTCGGGGAGAAAGGCTGCATTAAAAGGAGAGAGAGAGTGACAGCTTGAGGAAAAATAACAAGGTCAAAACCCCACTCAGAAAAACCCTAGTAAAATACTGACGTGAAATTACTAAAATGTCCGTGAATTATAAAGTCCCATGGACTGTTCGTTCTAACTCCAAATTACACTTCGCATGCACCCACGCGTTCGTATCGACGAGTACAATAGTCAACACTTACCCTCTAGGGGTATTTTGGTAAGTTCACAACTATGCGTGAAAATTTACATGGAAAAATTAGGGACGGGTTGTAACACTATGACAATGCAAAGGCTTAATCTTGTTATTGAAATAAGAATTACCGCACTGGTCTGAGCCTCTTCCAGTAGGAAGGACTTCAGCTACTATGTCATTAATAGTCTAGCTTTCAGTGAAGAGGCAAATAGCTTCACTTCGTCTACCTAATGCTTGAATCACCTCCTTATAAGTCTCAGACCCAGGAGGGGGTCTCCACACTGCCAAAGGAGTTGGAGGCTCAACATTGAGAAAGTAATTAGCAACCTAAGTTACTCTCTCTTGCCTAAGCCTAGAATCAGTTTGATTAGGTTGAGCTGTAGGAGGAGGCCTGACTAGTTGAGTAGCAGTAGGTATGACAGGAGAAGGAGGAGCCACTAGAAAAGTCTGAGAGACGTTGATCAGTGCCACAAGAAAGATTGTTAGTAATAACTCAACATTGAAATCGAGATCAGATTCAGATCGAGAATTATTAAACAAACTACCTGAGAGGAAGAATGAACATGGGAATTTTCTTAAGAAAGGTCTTCTTCTTCAGCCTCATCCTCCTCCCCAATGACCAAGTTTCTTCTTCTCTTTCTTGAGGTCCTTCTTGAAAAACATGGGGAACCAGTTAGTGTATCCCGATTTAAAAACCTTTTTTTTTACAAGGAAAACAATCTATGTGATTTGTGGAAGACTTATTGGGAGGAGAAGCTGCCTTGGCTGCTGTAGAATCACCCTATTTTGCTTCCATGGCTGGTGATCATTCTTTTCTCTTTAGAGGGGATAATGATGGCAGGGGATTTGTCTTCCTGATGTTTGGTCCACACCTCGTTCACTGCTTTCTCCTTGCCCTTCTTGGTCGATCGGGTTGAGGTAACATCAGTGGTACTTGGTTGTTGGACCTCTTCATCACTGTCATCCCTTCCAAAGAGTTCACTCATGTTATTGCTCTTGTATGTCTCAACCCCAACTGTGGCACAAATGGAGGAGTTAGTTAGAGTCATTTGTTAAAACAATGGAGGGAAGGAAATCATCTCGACAACAAGAAAACAACTCACCAATAAGAACTTCCTTGTTCTTAATCTTCATCTCCTTAATGAAAGCTTTGCAGGTCTTATCACTCATGCTTCCTCCAAAATTAAAGGTTTTGAATAACCTGATGTTGGCCTGAATAAGATCCTCAGGGAACCTTTCCAAGAATTGATCTTCCCACTAGGCGTTGAACTCTGGGGTGCATTGGACATTGAAGACATCGGGTTTGTTCCAGGCCTTCTATACAACGAACAAGTTCTTCTGTGCATCAACCATCTCAACATCTAAGGGCTTCTTAACCCAATAGGAGGTCGCGTCATTCAGACTTTGATGAAAAGGCTCAGGAATGGCTTGCAGGAAGCCAAACTGCTTGCAGAGGAAGTTGGGGTGACAAACTTCGACCCCGTGAGTGTGTCAAGATGCCCTGCCCACTCCCCAAGACAATTCTTTGGCAAATATACAGCTGCAGAAGTACTTGGTGAACTCTGAATCACTCCCCACAGGTTCTGAAAATGACCTCTTAGTGAACCAATGATATGTTCTCTTGACAGAGACATTCCACTCTTCACTAGTTCTAGTCTTGCATTCTCTGAAGTAATACATGTAGGCACCAGAGGGGAGGTTCATAGCTGCAGAGGACTTTAGCTGGAGGGCCGGGACTGTGGTGTCACTAAAAATGATATCAGGCGCCCCGAGGCTGGGGAAGTACCATTGTAGCCAAATCTGCACCATCCAGGTAGGACCATTGTAATTGAGGAATAACGGTTTAGGACAGGTCATTCTATGCATCATGTGGTATATGTGAACCAAGACAAATGGCCCCATAGCCAAATCATTAAAAGAGTGGAGAGCTAATGCTAGGGGGAACCACTCTGTCTTAACACACTTAGATGCATTAGGGATCAGAAACCTACTTAGGAAGTATACTAGGAAGTATACATGCTCACGAGCAGGATCCTGGGCAAACTTCTCACTGTAGTATCCAATGTAGTGTCCAAAGGCGGTGTGATCACTGAAGTCACCCACAGGATCTACTTTGAAGAGCTGTGATCGGATTGCCTCCTTATCTTGGGCAGAATGGCTGAAGGAATTGCTCCAGTCACCAGTGACATCCACGACCCTTCTCGATGGACTCAAGCCAAACAGCTGGGCCATGTCCAAGACTGTAGGGGACATAGGGCCACACCTGAAGTAGGTGTGGGTGGTGGTGTTCCAAAACATGGTCGTCGAAAAGACTAGGGCGAAATCAAACTCTTGTTCGATCTTGGACATCTCGATGAGGTGGTAGATTCTATTAGCCCTCTACTGATCGCTATGCCGAGGATCAAGGCGGTCCACCCATTCCATCCAAGGTATGCCCACGTTCTTCTTGTCATATCCAAGTTATGCCCAAGTTATGCCCACGTTCTCTGCCAGGTTTCAGGTGGTCTCCTCCAGGGAACGCATGTATGGAGGAGGGCAGGTCCAAGGCTCCATATCAATCCGCTCTATAGCTGAGTGGGTCTGAGGCCATTGCCAATAGGGACCCAGGGTATACGCTCCATAAAGAGAAGCAAATGCTGCTGCAAAGTACATTGCCAATAAGGCCTCAAGGGCCAGCTCCCACCTCTTCTTATGTTGGTCAAGTTTCTCGCCAGAGATATACTGAGGTTCTCTTTTTGGTTCTATTTTTGGGAATCAGAAAGAATTCACGATTTGCAGAGTTAGCAGGAAATAGGTCTGGATTTCTTAGTAAAGTAGAAGTTTCTTTACCAATTGAAGTGGAAAAGTGGCTTTTTAAGTGAACTATCAGGTATAACGATTAAACACCCAAGAGTTCCTGCGAACTAATTTGGGAAGTTATGTGTCCCCACGATCAAATCAATTAAAACACAATGATTATTGGAACCATTTATACTTGGGTAGTTAAAATGCGTCGGAACGTTTGCAGTTCTCTTGAATCAAGGGTGATGGCGGATATACCGAAGAGTTTAAACTTAACTAAGGCCTGTTATAACGGCTTAATGAAGTTTAAGGGGGCAATGGTGTAATGGCAAATGGCTAAGTTAGGCCTCAAGGAGAAAAGTCCAACTCAGTAAAATAGTAAGAAAAGCCCCAAAGCCTACAACTTTTCTCTCCACTACAAGAATTAAATGCAAGGCACTCAGCATTTTAGAGGAAAATATTCAGTAAGTAAAAAAATCTCTCAGTGGGAGAAAACTTAAATCTCTCAGTGGGAGAAAACTTAGGCAATTCAGAGGTATTATCGATTACTTTCCAGTCTTGGGAAAAACTTGCCTGAAAAGTATTCAAGGCGATCATAGATGCAACTTGACAGCTACTGTATAGGCTTTGAGAAGTCTATATAAACAAATGAAGGACTTAGACACAAGGACACTCAAACAACTAAAAACCAGAACTCATACGTTCAAAAAAACAACCTACCGAGGAAATCCCTCAAAACTGCAATCAACAGATCACTTAGTTTTATTTCAAGGGATAAAAAGCTCTGTCTGTAATTATCTCATTCACACTGTTTATGCACCTGTGACTTTGAGATCAAGAATCAGAATTCTAGGATCATACCTCCTAAAGATCTAAGAATTAGTTAAATAGCTCTGCAACCAAATATCTTTTAGTTGTATCAATTTACCAACCCCTGGGCAATTTGTCTTCAATTGTCACCCTCTACAAGGAAGCAGCATTAGAACCATCCCGATGGAGTCATATCCAACCCGATGGGAGGCTTATCAATTATATTCAACTCTTATATGTATGAATGTTGTTCGTTTTACAAGATAAAGTCATTTCAATATCAGTCTTTGCTTTTTGTCATCAATTACTTACTCGTATGTTCAATATCAAGCTTTACTTTTGTCATTACTTACTTACTCGTACATTCAATTTTTGTCTTTACTTTTTCTGCAAATGCTTAAAGTGAAGTGTTTGTCTATAACCATTTTATAACAAACCCCATCTTAGTAGTTTTTGGTATAAACATCAAGAAACAATTAGGCAAATTAAACTAGAGCCAAGCAGGCAGCTTACCTTTACAGATGGTGCCCAGTTTGAAGTGCTAAAATCTGTCATTTGGCACCCAAACAGTTAGGCAAATTAAACTAGAGCCTTATAAGAGTTGGGGTGTTACACTTCGTGTACAAGCTACCTCTAGCGCGCGGAGGCTATGATGGTAGTTGGGTGATTGTTGATCAACTTATCAAGTCATCTTAATTCCTGCCAGTTCGTGAGAACTTTTCTCTTGACCGTTTGGCTAAGCTTTTCATTGACAGAGTTGTCAAATACCAAGGTGTTCCTGTCAGTATTATCTCCAATTGTGACCCTAGATTTACTTCGAAGTTTTGGAAAGCTTTTCAAAAAGCTTTGGGTTCGAGACTACTGTTTGGCACTGCTTATCATCCTCAGACGGACGAACAATCGGAAAGAACTATCTAGACCCTTAAGGATATGCTGCGGTCCTCAGTGCTATAGTTCGGAGATAAGTGGCATGGTAATCTATCTTTGGTAAAGTTTTCCTACAACAATAGCTATCACTCGAGTATCCACATGTCTCCATTCGAGGCGTTGTGTCGTAAACCTTGCCAAACTCCCTTGTGTTGGTCGGAAGTTGGTGAGCGAGCTTTTGTTGATCCTGAGATAGTGGAGGAGACGAATCGGAATATCCAAGTGATCAAGAGAAACCTGAAAGCTGCCCAGGATCGACAGAGGACTATTGCTAATCACCACTTAACCGACCGAGTCTATGCAATTGTTGACGTGGTGTTCTTAAAGTTATCGTCGTAGAGAGGCGTTGTGCAATTCGGAAAACGGGAAAAAATGAGTCCTTGTTACATAGGTCTGTATGTAATCATTGAATTGATTGGTGAGGTTGTTTATCAACTTCAGTTACCTCCTGACCTATCGAAAGTGCACAATGTCTTCCATGTGTTCATGCTCCGACATATGTCTCTGATCTCTCACATGTCATTCATCCTCAGTCGTTAGAGATCAACCAAGGCCTGACTTACGACGAGTTACTGGTGACCATCCTGGACTGGAAAGACAAAATTCTACGAAACAAGACGATCCGACTAGTGAAGGTTCTAGGAGTCGGAAGAGCGCATGAGAGCTACCTACCCTTATTTGTTTTTTGCTTCTACTTAATTGTAGTATTAATTTCGTGGACAAAATTTTCTTAAGGGAGGTAGATTGTAACATCCCCTCAAAATTTTGTTAAAAAATAATTCCCAAGGGGATATTTTGGACACATGCATGCTAAATATTTACACATAGTGTACAGTGTTTGGCAATGTGTGCCATGTGATTATGCAGTGTGGTCGGTGCGCATGTGTGGTTTGAAATTCACGGCTCTTTCTATTAATAGAAAGCCAGCTTGTGAAGTTTCCTCACCCCCAAATCGAAATATCTCTCTTTTCTCTCCCTTTTTTCCCATCACTTTCACCCTCACTCTCTCTATCTTCCCTTCTCTCTCTCTCTCTCTCTCTCTCTCCCCTAACCGACTGTGCACAGTGCACATTGTCGCAAAGCCGACAAACCGAAGCAATCCGAAGTCACCACCTTTTTCCACTAGACGAGATGATCACAACCATGCCCTTGGTTGTGTGGAACTTGCTCTGAGTTCCCCGGAACAAAGATGGTTTGACATACGGGTTTTGAAGCTTTTTCCAGCACGATCTTGCCCATTTAGCCTCGAAACCACCTTCATTGTCTTCCCAGCATTCCACACTTGAAACTAAGGAAGAAACGAGCTTGTCCGACGTCAAAGCAACGAGATCGAGGAGCTACAGTAGCAGAGAGCTTTTAGGAAAAATACAGGCCATTTCCAAGCCTTTTTGGCCAAACCAAAGGTATACTGTCATTCTACTCATCTCTAGCTTCATTTTGACATAAAGAACATGAAATTTGGCTGAGAGATGAAAAAGATATGAAGGTTTGAAATTTTCCCAGAAACCGGCCACTTTCTGGCGCGTTGCAAATGGCGGAGCTCTAGCGAGCCAGAGGTAAGGGACACTGGGAATATTTAAGGTTTAGGGTTTAGGGTTTGACACTGGAATATTCGGAGTGTTTTGGACCTCTGAATTGAGCAAACAAGGAATAAGTGTTGTTAATTAGTTTAATTTGTAACCTTTATGAGTTTAATCATTACTATATTGATATCTCATATGGGTGAGACTTATCTGAAGGATTACTGAGGCTACCCTGGATAGGGAGGCTATGACCCGGCTACTTATCGGTGAGTGAGTGGGTCTTTGTTTTGGTAAATATATTATTATGTATGGTTTTCACTACTTTCTTTAAATTGTTAGAATGACTCATATAATATGTGACTGTTGGAGGTAGAACAACCGTATTATATTTCTTATACTGTTGCTCATCAGTAGATGTAGAACAAGATGAGAGCTGCAAAAATGGAGTCGTTGCTCCCTCTGATTCAATCTTGGAGTGAATGAGGAATAGTGGGTACAAAGAGCCATTACAAACCCACTCAATCACAACTCTTCTAACAAACTCACGTGCCTTGCACATGTTCAATAAACCAAACACATCTGCTATGACAGCTGGCAAGATCCTAGCCTATGAGCTAGTCTAATCTCAGCCATTCATTCTAAGAACAAGAAAACAGATGAAGAAACAAGGATCAAACTTCAATGGTACATACTATTGAATGGTACATAATGTTGAATGGTTTAAGATTTATTTGGGGCCCACCGCAAATTGATCTAGGACCATTCAATTACCAGACCATTAAATGGTATATACCACCCAAAATTTTTCCAAGAAACAAAGCAAAAGAACTTGAGAGTGAAGAAATCAGCACAAATGCTTATATTTCAACAAATATTGTCTATTTGGTGTGGTGCTCATATATATTCAGATGCTTTGACTACATACCGATATACATCGACCATATATTTCCAATGGAGATATCCGCGGTTCTATGTCCGTTTCCTCTTTCTACAAATTTTCCAGTGTCGGAAAAAAAGAGAAAAAAAAAAAAAGATAACAATTCAATTTTTACTGTATTATATTGACTAAACATAATAAAGCTTGGTATGTAATTACAAAGGACCTTTATATGGGGAGAACATGAAGATATATATGGGGAGAACATATATATATATAGACTTATATACTCACTTTTTTTCTTATTCTTTCTTTTTTGTAGTTTCTCATTTTTGTATGGGGAGAACATGAAGATATATAGAGATTGAGACTAAACTAATACTTCCATTTATCTTTCTTTGGGCAAAACTACTATATTTTTTTAACTTAGTTATGGATTGGAGGCTTTTTTCTTGCTGGAGTGTAGTCCATAGCCAGTAAATCATTACTCTCATCTGGCAGTACTACTCCTTGATCATCATCCTTTTTCTGTTTAAAAGTAGTGTCATGAAGATCATGGCTCTTCTTCTGATGAGCATCAGCAGCTCCCTTACTAACCACTCCCAAACTCCTTCCTGCAACAAATTACAGCACGTTAAAATATTTAGTTCGTTTGTAATATATTTATAGTACTATATAGCAAATTGTTGAAGAGATTAAGATTACAAACTCTTATTGAGAAGAAATATTGATGTGTATAATTTACGTACCTTGAGCTGTGATGGAGATGAAACAAAGCAAGAAGAAAGCCACAACAAGAAGGTGCTTGCATGGAATCGCAGCCATCGATCGGAATTGGAAGCAAACTAGTACAGACAGTAGTACGAATTAATATTGATCAATTAATCTCTTACTCTCTCGGCCGATCTGCTTGGAGGTTGTCTTGATGGCTAAGGGTCTTTATAGACCGATGAAGGGCACTGTACGTACGTCTATTCTTTCTACTAAGACATGTGCTGCGATGGATTGCATGCCACGTAAGTTTTGTAGTAATTTCTTCCTCTGCTCTTAACTCTACGTGAGCATAAGGTCTTATGGCGTCAACATCCATGTCTCCTGCTGTCTAGTGTGGAAAAGATATGTAGCATCCTTGTTCGACAAACACCCTCCTATTAATTAATGATCTGAAAAGCGTTAATATTAACAGTCTTGTCATATGCATCAATATGGCAACTAGCTAGCTACTTACAAGAGTTGTTTCATGCCATGATTATTAAACCTTTTTTGTTATTTAAACAGAAATTGAAGATAAAGTCCGTAATAGTCAAAAACAAGAATTGATGACAATTAGGGCTTATTTGGTGATGTTTTACAAAATGATTTTTGAAAAATGAAAATGACAAATAGAATTTTGAATTTTAATGAATCATGTATTTCGTATCATATTATATTGATTCCGAAACCACCAAGTACCAATCAACTGTCAAGCATCATGAACTCACCTAAGGGTCCGTGCTGAGGCACTCCTGCCGAAGCATGCACACAAGCCAACCCCAAAACAAGTGGGGGCAATGGCATGTGGCAGCTGCTCATTTGCTATCCCCATAACAATGGGAGATTTCCCTCCAACTTGGAGACCAATCACATTGCGACAAGTTGCAACACCACATTAAGTAGTGTAACTCTAACTTTGCCTCTATAAAAGGGTAAACTCTACTCCTTTCCAAGGGTAATTGTTAATTATATTGTTCAATACTATCTTACCGCTAAACTAGCCCACTTGGCATCTTAAGCATACTTTGCTAATTTGAGCATCAGAGACTCTTAGGCCGGTACCACACCAGTGCCCTTCGATACTTACTCTACCTTCCTTGTAGGTTGCTTTGCCCGTCTACCATTGACAGACGCACCCTCGTGAAGGTCTCTTCACCATATTGTACGTTGGCTTTTGGCTCACACCACCCTAGATGTGACAAGGTCTTACTTGTTTTTTCTTTTATAGGTCGTAGGAACACTAGAGTAATTATATGCTTGTGCGAAAATCGTTCCCTACATTGTCATAAATAAGTCAACCTAAGTTAACAATACCATAAGACTCCAAGTAGGAGAGAAAAATTTTGCAACCAATACATAATCCTAGTTGCATCATCCATCCAATAAATGCTTGTTACATAGTCTCTCTATTTATATGAGGATTTATCTCCAAAATAACTAGCTTTTGGATCGTTAGAAATTTTTGTTTCTATATCTCAAAATAATGGAGTTCATTAAAAGAGGAGAATTACAAAACATTACAAAAGAACATGGGCCTCACTCATCCTTGTCATAATATCCCACAGAAGGAGTAACCACAAAGGAAGAGCCCCACCCCAGAAATATCAGCAAAAAAAATTAACCCTCTCCTCAAGGTCCGATTGGAGAAGTGCTTGCGCTAACCAGTCCTGTGCCTCCTCAATGCATGCAATGAAATGCTACTGCTGCTACTACACAAATAGTATCAGACGACATATATTATTTGTTATTTGAGTGGCCTTCTTGTCGTTCTGTTTGCAGGTGTCAGTCCATTGTACGTTATCAGACAACGGATATTAAACTTTGGGTTGTTAGAGATTTATTCGTGGTGAATGAAACACTTGATCAACTTGCTCTTTTATAATGTTATGAGTTCCGGTCATCTACCCCGATAGATGGGCCTGGTTGTAATTGCATATCTTCAATTTGCAGCTTGCTAATGCTATAGCTGCTTCAGTTTCTTCATTAGGGTTTAGATGTTTCATTGTTCTGAGAAATAGAGACCGGGGAACATCTTAATTTGCCAAACAAGATTTGTAGGCCACATATATATTTTTCCAGCATATATAATAGTAACCAGGGAAGAGTTTATGAAGCTGACAACTGCAATTAAGTAAAGTATCAGAATAAAAGGAAATATTGTAACCACTTATCACAAATGGACAGAAATTTGCTTGAATAGCAGCCTGCATTATTTGCACAAACACACACGTCTGGGGCAGGTGCTAGAGTGTCCTATATATGCATGTGTGTGCATAAGGGTCCGCCTATATGCGTTTTTAGTCAGATTAGTAGGGTTGAAAATCCAAATCAAACTGATCAAATCATAATAATCGACTGATATTTAATCGAATCCAGCCCACTATAATCGAATGTATACACTCTTTTTTTTCCCAATTTTACACCTTAAGAAAAGAGATGTTAAAAGAAAACAATTACACAAACATATCAGTCTAATATACAGAATACATGCAGATGATATTAATCTGGAAGGAAACCATGCATTAAATAATGAAGGTATAAACCGAAACACTGGTGGGACTGAGATCGTTTTCAGATAAGAAGATGAACAATGTTGTGTACAAAAATCACGTGGGACGCGATGGTGGTATGCCTACTTGGTGGGCCTTTCTTGTCCTCAACGTCGATCAAATTATATACATAAGACATGATCGGTTATGGTTATGGGGGCAATCAGATTAAGCTTAAGATAAATAGGGATAATACTACAGGACAGCTGAGAATAAGCAAACTCAAATTACAAATGGTACAGTCTAATTAATTGCTCATGCACCACAAAAAACACCCTAGATAAGTAATTTAGTTCATTGCCTTGGACCTTATCTGCGTACGAATGGAGTGTCATTATTGTTAGATTTTTTTTGGTCCAAAGTCCTTAGTGTTAGATGAATGCCTTGAAAGTCATTCATAAAATGAAATCTTTCAGGATAATACAAATGATTATTAATCAAATTAATCTAATTAAGGGGTAAAATCACTGGTAAAGATTGTCTCATTAACCATTATACATTTGAACAGTGAATAAATGAATACTTAATAAAGGAAGAAGCAACTAATTAAAAAGTTAGATTGGAGAGACCTTCTATCCACTGCCATATCCAAAATTGTTCTTCGTCTTAGGATTATCAAATGCTCACTTATAATTCAAAAGGCTGATATGCACTATGTCTACTCAATTGAGAGGATGCTAACTTTAGCCAGCCATTCATGTGTAGACACTAAAACAAGCTTCCTATAGGTGAGTTCACTGACACGATCAATCGAGAGTTCTTGTGTGGAGTTTAAATACATATCAAGCAATAAACTCTAAGAATTGCAATAATGCAAGTAATCTTTTGACATGAGATACCACCATTGCCTTTTGGATATGACATTGACTATTTGATAATACAACATGACCACGCTCCACCATGGCGTGTTTCTTGCATTGTTCATATAGGCATGTGAGTGTTCGACATTGAATCACATGAATTAGGAAAATCACATTATGGGTGTTCGCGCAGCCTTTTGCGGAGGTGCAGGCTCGGAATATATCGAGTCGGCCCGGTCGCTGGTCCCGAACCTTCCTACTTGGCACCTGGTCCAACAGGCTCAGCTCCTATCCCTTCGGAGGGATGCTCGCGAGGCCTTGTGTTGTCTTTGGTGTTTGTCAGGCGTGCCACTATTGGCTCTGCCAATAGAAAGATGTGTTGTTTATTAGATACTTGCGCCACAAGTAATATGACCTCCGTTCGTCGGATTGGCGCCTTATATATATATATAGATATATATATATATGAACTGTTAGGTTCGTTATTTGCCTTGCTTATTAAGGACTTTTATTCTCTTGATGTTATACCAGAGATAGTTTGAGATGGGACTTAGGTATAACTTGTTATAGCCAAGAACCTCCCACGCTCAAACGTACATAAAAATAAAGACAGATAAGTAAATACTGTAAGTAAATACTTAAAGTAAGAGCTGAATATAAAGACTTAAAGTAAATGCTGAATATAAAGACTTGTAATTAAAGGACTGAATGTAAAAGACATTAATTGAAAGTAATATCCATTTTATTACATTTCATGTTCGTCAAAGCCTGAAAAACAGCCTGTCGGGATGGTTTTAGTTCCATCGGGATGGTCTATTAAGCTTATCGGGATGGGTTTAGGAAATTGGTTCCTAAGGAAAAACAAATCAAAGACCCTCTGGTCCAAGATTTAAATCAATACTATCGCCAAATAGGTTGGATAGCAGAGCAAAACACTACTCCTCGTGGGGAGTTTGGATATATTATCCTGGTGACTGGCCTTTGATCTTCTCAAAGTCGCGAGCTACACAAGTAGTGCGAATGAGAGTTTCAGATAAAGATGAAGATCTTTTATCTGTGAAAGAGCTTGAGGGGTTTCCTCAGAGGTTTCTTCCTGTTGGGTTGAACGTGTGAGTTCTGTTTTGATTTGGTTTGAGTGTCCATATTTCTGCATCTTCTCCTTGTTTATATAGGCCAGCAAGGGATCCACGTCATCCCTGCCACTGTCCTCTGCTGGGAAGAAGAAGAACATCACTTGGTCTGATCAGCCTACTCCCACTGGGAAAGGGTTCTTTATTCGTAGTCTGTTTCCCTCCAATTCGCCCAGTGATTTGCATTAAATGCTGTTCAGACTCCTTTCTGTTTTGCTTTACTATTTTGGGCTGGGCCTTTGGTCTAGGCCCAATCCAATACTCAGTTATAAGTCATGGCTCAAAAGATATATGGACAGCTGGATGCCCCACGTGGCTGCTGTCAACTCAATTGGTCATCATCATCTGGATTCAGCCATCCTCTGAATACCTTTTCCCATGCCGCCAATATATTTGCATTGAATGTTCTTTATCAAGGTAGGCATAGGTACTCGAGCACACTGTGAGATATTCCTTCCTTCCTCTCCGGTTTCTCGATTTGGACTGGGCCTTTCCCCTTTAGGCTCAGCCCACTAATTGGTAATTCAACTAAGTCTTTCGAATCCAAAGGTATTTTTCGAGTGTAAGCAATTTGCCCTTAAACTTACAAGAAGCCGTTTGTATTCTCGGCTTTAGTCAAGTTTAACTCCTAAAGAGAACTCTGTTTTCGTTTTCCGAATGCAAGCCAGTCATATCCAAATCTTTGGAAATGACCTTGTCTGTCAAGCGCCATAACTGGCCTGGTCAAATCAAATCCTTGGTAATCCCATTATCCTCGAGACTCTTCAGAATACCCTCTATTTATACTTGTATCTTCTGAGTTACTGTTATATCCCACATCACGACCAACGGAGAGGGGGTGATGTGCCTTATATGTACATGCCCACCTCCAGTGCCACGAGGCCTTTTGAGGAGCTCGCGGCCGGTTCGCCAGACTCCAGTTAAAAGCGAAGTTTGAGCTGAAACAATCCATGATGGGTGACCTGGGAAGTTGCTTGTGAGTTCCCAAAAACAAAAACCGTGAGGGCGTGGCCCAAGCGGACAATATCGTGCTGCGGCGGAGTCAGTCCGGGATGGCAGCGGTAATTATCCAGAGCCGCACTGCGCGTTGGTATGGATGTGCCGGCGGGCGCCGGTTCCCCTTAAGTGGGGTGGATTGTTATATCCCACATCGACCAACGGAGAGGGAGGTGATGTGCCTTATAATATACATGCCCACCTCCAGTGCTTGAAGGCCTTTTGGAAGCTCACTGGCCGGATTCCATCGGAACTCCGAAGTTAAGCCAGTTGGGCTGGTGATCCCATGATGGGTGACCCACTGGGAAGTTGCTCGTGATTCCCAAAAACAAAGCCGTGAGCCATGGCCCAAAGCGGACAATATCGTGCTACGGCGGAGTCGGAGGTCGGGATGTGACAGTTACAGAATCAATACCACTAGCAACACCATTCTTGGTATCATCTAATATTCAGTCCTTTCCTCCTCATCTCTTTCATCCTTAGTGATGAAAGGGAATCCTCCATCCATGTCATTAGTCTTGCACAGAAATCCTTACAAAAATGAGAACAGGCCCTTAAAGGCTTGTTCTAATCGACTGTTTTCATATCCTCATACACCTTTGTTACCAATGACTGGTTTACTAATGAGGATTCCACCATGCCCCGTCCTTGCCATAAGTGCAGGTCTGTGTGCGTAATCTCTTGGGGATCCGTTGGAAACTCCTCTCAGATCTCCAAGGCCATTTATCCTCTGGCTTCCACTCCCTTTCTCTTCTCACTTTCCTTGATCTCAGGAATGAGATGAGTGGGATAAATTCTCGATATCTGACCCTTCTAGCTTCAATTCTGTGTGCAGCGTACAAGAATGATCTTGGCGGCTTAGCACTAAACAGAACATCCCAGTCTGCTGCCTATCCTCACTTGTACACTCTCCAGAGTTGTGAGCGGATGGCATCAGCATTCAGGCCCTTCAGGAGGAGTTAATAGGATCAATATTCATGCAGCTCCTATTAACCCTGCCTCTCTTCATGAGGAGGAATGATGAAGAAATCAAGACCAGAAGTCTGCCACCTGGCTAATGATGTAAAAGTTTCCCTGTAAGTAGCTTCTACTCTATGTTGTAATTAGGGCTGTATACTTATCAATGAACTTTCTCTTTCTTAGTTTTATTGTGGTTGTAAGAACAATTTCTGTCTATAATAAAACAAGTTTATTTTTCTATCCTATTTGTTCCAAGTAAAGATTTCCCAAAAATACTCTAACTGTTTTACTAATTCATTGATTTAAACTAACATCCCTAACACACCCGTCGGTTGAAAATACCAGATCTACCCTTTTTTAACTTACACTAGCCGTTTTAAGGTCGGCTGGCCTAAATTAAAAACTGTTCGCCTTTTCGGACTTCGTGCATTTATGTCAGCGCCATTTCTTGGCACTAACATTAATTAAATATTAAAACGTTTCTTCTTCCACGATCTCCGAGAAAGAAGTAACGGGGACCCACAACTGCCTTAACTAATTGCCCAGTACAAATTCTACTCCTTTTTCCATTTCTGGACATCTATTTCCTTTTCAAAACTCAGAAGATATTGGAAAAATATCCAAACTCCATCAACCAAACCGAACTCCTACCTTCCAAAATCTGCTTCTCTCCCCAAATTCAATCACTCAAAACCTAACCATGGCCCCCTCTAAGGAACCCCAGTATGTACGGCGAACGCCTTGCCGATCTCAAGAAGAAATGGGTGGCGGCCCTTGAGCCTGCCCCAAACACTTATACTCAATCCCGTTCTTATTCCTTCCACGATACCTACCATTGGCCCCTGCTGGTTGTCTCCCAGTATTCCTCCAGCCATCGGTCAGGTTGATGAAGCCACTGGACGTGCCCCCATCCATTTATCTCTGCCACTGGAGAACACCTCCTGGAAAATGGTGGAAAGGGGTTTTCCATCCCCAGCATACGTACGGAGCCGAATCCGATCGACGGAATATGGGCCTCACCTGGTCCGATTGAGTGCGATAAGTTGGCACCTCGCCGAGGATCAATCGCGCGATAACAGTGTCATTATTCAGTCAGACAATTAAGATTCAGGTGAGATCTCGACTTGTGGTTCTCTGTGCATGTCACTGGAGCACCTACTAACACCTGATTTTAGGAGTGTGCCTCTGAGTCTGGACATGGCCCAGCTATTTGGTCTTCACCCGCCGGAAGAAATTGGTGGATATCACGAGGAAGTGGGGTGACTCTTTAAATCCGAGACTGCCCAAGCCAAAGAAGCAACCCGCTCACAGTTCTTCAAGGTTGAACCCAGACAGCTTCAGCGATCACACTGCCTTTGGCAGCTATCCAGGTATTATTATGCTGATCGGTTTGCAAAGACAACTCAGGGAACATGTCCATTTCCTGGAGTCTATTTCACGAGCGGGTTTCTTATTCCAAAGCGCATCCAAAATGGGAAGTCTGAATGGTTCCCCTTGGCGTCTGCTCTCCATTCCTTCAATGGCCTGGCCATGGGTCCCTTTGTCTTGGCTCATATATGTCATATGATGCACAAGATGACTGCCCCAAGCCATTGTTTTTGAATTTCAGGCCCACACAGATGCAGATATGGCTCGATGGTACTTTTCCCGATCTTAGGGCTCTGGGCATCAGCTTTGAGATGACATTGTCCCTGCCTCGAACTGAAAACTACAGCGGCTTAATGAATCTCCCATCCGCCGCCTACATGTTTTATTTTAGCGAATGCAGGAGCAGGGAACAATAGCCCCGAGTGGGCGTGTACGCTACCAGGACCTATCCTTGGTTGCAGATAGATCCTTTCTTGAAGAGTTTGGGAGCTGACCAAACCTTTGCCCGCCATTTCTTCAGTTGCATCTATCCGGGGACCTTTCACGGGGGAGTGGGTCGTGCATCCCGACACACCCACGGGTGAGGTCTATCTCTAACTTCTATTACGCGCCAGTTTGGTTTGCTTCAAACCATCCGGGACCATTGTTCGATAGCCTGAATGGAACGCCTCCTTCAGTGTCAGAAGCCATCCGATGCCCAAGTAGTTGGAGCTAGGAGGAACACGTTCGTCATTGAGGAAAACGGTCCGACCGATGCCTTCAACGTCAATACGCAGGCCTTTGACACTTGGTGGGAGGCCCAATTAAGCGACGGTTTCCCGAACACCCCTCAGCCAACCGTCGCCTCTTTCAACATTTCGACATCGGGGTGAAATGAGTGTTGACTACCCGAGAGGAAGCTATCGGGATTTGGTCATCAAGAATCGGAAGGTTCTTATTGGTAAGTTCTTAGTCCTATCAATGATCAAATTATTTCATCCCGTTTTATCAGGATGACCCCTTTCCTGGTTAACTGACCCATCTCCTTTATTTTTAGTTGACATTCCTCCTTATGGCCAGTAACACGAGGGATGTCTTTGGAATGACTATGAGGAGGAAGTCCAACAAGTAGTACTGCCCCAGTTGGTCCATCAACCTTCCAGAAAGGAGTAAGAAAGGATTGGGAGGCAAAGAACTAAAAAGCCGTGAAAGACCGACCCTCGGCTCCAATCCGACAAAACATTCAGCGGGAACCCGAGGTTCCATCTTCAATTCCTCTCCTGCTCCTGCCAAGTCCAATTGCCGAAGCAATTGCGGCATCTCCTCCTCCAGTAAGTCTTTTTCCTCTTTAAGCAAACCATCAATGGTCTCCTTAGTTTTCACCTTTTTTGATCTTGCCTTTACAGATAGGCCATCAAAGCGAGCTTGAAGAACTATTGGAGAGGAGGGATACATCAGAAGGGTCCACTGCTGCCCCCAAGGGGAACAATTCCTCAGAGTGATGGCCTAATCCTTTACAAAGGATATACCAATCCGATTATTTTCCTTATCAGAGCCAAACACTAACCGGTTCAACTACGATGTAGGATGATATTCTTGGGACCCATTTGTGGTTCCCGAAGCACTTCAGGCTCGAGATCCTCTCTTTCCTGAGAATTTCATGGGCATTGACACCAACGTCCCTACACCCTTTGGCTATAGAGGCCACCTCTTTTGGGCCGCCTTCCTTTCGGAGCTTCCAAATGGAAAGACGCCTGGGAAATATCACGAGGCCCGGCTTCTTGAACCAATCGTTCCGATTAGTTCAGCGAACCTTCCCAAACTGAGCTTCTCTCCTCAAAAGAAAAAACATAAGAGTAGAAGCCATAGAAGCTGGCCCTCATGTATCGGTAAACATTCAGCAGGACCAATCTTGAATTATTGTATTCTTGTGGTCCAAGTTTCTGATTGATAACTGGTCTATTTCCTCAGGTCCCTGTCAGGTCAACCAGGAAGAAGAACCAATTCCAGATACTGCAGGAACTTCTCCTCAGCCAGTACCTTCCCCGCATGAAAATCTGGAGCTGGCCTTGGTTCTTGTGGAAGAAGAAACCCCAGTCCTTCCCTCAGGCCCTCCAAGTCAATGTCACAGCCGATCGGGTTGCCTGCCAAGTCAGTGGTTCAGAAGTACGATGCTCAGGCCCATAATCCCCTGAAGAAACGCAGGAAGAACTGTGCTCATCGACCATTAGTGGATTTGGGATATGTCAACCTTCTCAGAGCAGCAAATAATTGAAGAGGTATATTGAACTACTCTTCTCTATTATTTCTATCTCGAGAAGCTTTTCTAATGCTGATATATGTGGTCTCCCTTTGTCGGTTGAGCCAGCCTCCAACTGCCTCAAAGTGCTGCTGAAGTCCTGACGTCCTTTGGAGGAACTCAACCTGTTGAGGTTGCGAGGCCATACGTCTTCGTTACTCAAGAAAGCCCCCTCTTACGGGTCTAAACCTTCAGTCCTCCTTGACTAGCCCGATTCAAAAAGGTTGAGCAGTGGACCACCTCCCAAGACTCCCCAAAGAGATCGAAGATGCCAAGAACACAGTGAAGTCTTGGGTTGGCCCGCTTTGACATGGATGCGGTGGTGATCGGCCCCACAAATTCAAGATGTCGATTTATTGCTTTGAGTTGGTTTACTTCCTAAGTCACGATCCCACCAGTTCAGCCTTTCTTGCTTGACCGTGGTCAAAGCACATGGGCTTTGAGGAGGCAGCAATAAGGCACAGGCAGCCCGATCCTTCATCAGTGCTCACTCGGAGAGATCTTCCCGGCCACTCCTCGGTGGAAGAATGTTCTATAATCGGTGATGAAGTGGAGGCTCTGCTGGCTGGAAATGAATCGCTTGAAGGCCGACAATCAGGTGGAGGAACGTTTGAGGTTAAACTTGAAGCCATAACTCCTCTTCAAGTTCAACTTCAAGAGATGACTGCTCCATTGAAGGAAAAAGGAAGTGAAGCCCATAGGCCAAAGACATTGGAAGCTAGAATTAAGGCGAGAGTTTGAACAATGTAAACTTTGCTCGCTCTCTAGATTTTGGCTTTCCTTCCCTTATAGTTTGTTTGTAGATATGAAGAACAATTCTCGTTTTATAATAAAAATAAGTTTATTCTCCTATCTTGACATTGTTCACAAAAATCGTAACAAACCCGTTAGTCAGTTGCTCCAAATAAATATCTCCTAACATCCCATAAGTTGGGAAATATTTCTTGACTTTCCATTGATGGAATGTTGTTGCTGAACCTCCTTCTACCGATCTCAGCTTGTATGCCCCTTCCCGATTACTTGATCAATCAAGAAGGTCCTTCCAGGTCAGCTCCACTTTCCAAACGCTATGGGTTCCTGTGTTGAGATGGCAGCCCATACCAACTCCTTCGGGTGGAAAGTGCTCCTTGACCTTTTGTATACGCCTACGCTACGGACTGCTTACTGCTAAGATTTTTGTTCAAAGCCTCCTTCGATTCTCATCTAGATTTTCTACCTCTGGCACATAGCCTGTAAATATTCATCTGAGTGTAAACCATATTGTTTTGAACTCTCAGAGACATTACATTAATCTCCGCCGAGAACGCATCTGGCCATAAGTTAGAGCAAGCGGTGTAGTCCTGTACCGGACCTTTTAGAGGTCGATAGGCCTAAAGTATCTCCCAACTTCTCATACCGCTGGTTCAATAGTCATTCTCTTGATGTGTTGAGCTTTATTGCTTACTTCAGCTGTCCATTAGATTGTGGATAGTAAGGGCTGGGATTGTATGAGTTTTAATTTTAAACACTCTTCTGCAAGGTCCATCGTTTCCTTAGATATGAAGGACGGACCTCTATCAGTTACGATAGTTTCTGGTATCCCCATATCTGTGCAAAATCTTGCTTTTTATGAACTTGATGACTTCTGCAGAAGTGATCTTCTTGTGTCACAGCCTCCTACCCACTTGGTGAAATAGTCGTAGCTACTATAATGAAAGTATGTCCCTTGGACGAAGGAGGATAAATCTGTCAATGAAATCCATGGCCCAGCCCTGAGGGCCATGGCCATACTACTGGGTTCATCAGGATGGCTGGAACATGCAAGGGTCCATGCTTCTGGCACTCTTCGCATCCTTTGGCATAATCCACGGCAATCTTTTTCCATTCTTGGCCAAAAATGGCCATACCTTCGGATTAGCCAACGCATCTTGACTCAGCCTGATGGGCACCACATACTTCTTCGTGGACTTCAGCCATTATTTTCCATGGACTCAATATTTCGTATCATGTTAAGAAAACCCATCTGGTGTTTCTTGCACTGAGCTTGGTCCCATATTGAATAATTTGAAGCAGGTCCTAAACTTCCTGTCCGTCTCTTACTGATGGATTAAGATATTTCAACAGTGGAACCCTCCAATCTTCAGCTTGGGTTCGATAATCATAACATCCATTTCAAATTCTCTATCGAATCATGAAGGAAGTAATGACCTTGTTTGAACCTCCAACCCCATTCATTGGATTGGCCAAACTGAACTTGCACTCAGAAGCAATTTGGGCCATATCATTTAGCCTTAAATTCTCCTCTCTAAAGGATGTGTTCTCTTTGTAATACGAGTCTTCCCGAGTTTTTATCGGGAACCAGCGGCACTCATATAACTGGCCATCACCAAATTTTTGCGCCTTATTCTCCAGTAAGTTGGTTGATGACTAACTTCGAGAATCACGAATATATCAACACTTGGTGCCCCCAGTTCCATTAGTATTTCCAATCCGATTATGAGTGCTTCATACTGGCTCGGTTGATAATCCAGGCCATCAGGGAAGTCTAGGTGGAATGAATAACGATAATGATCGCCTTTAGGACTAGCCAATACTATTCCTGCGCAGGCTTTAGCATTGCAGGATCAAGTCAAAACAATTTCAAGGTATAAGCCATAAATGGCAATAATGCCAGAAATCTCGAAAAACATCCTTTCCTTTCGGCTTAGCAAACTGAATCTTTGCTATTCCGATATCTTAGGGGAGTTGCTCTTTCAATACTATCGGATTGCTTGGATAGAGATGCCAAAAAAGTCTGCAATAAGCAATCGCTGTGTATGCAGGCACATATTGGAAGCAAGAATTCTGACAGAGCCAACATCCATTTTCCAATCCGAGCCAGCCATCATTGGCTTGGATAACATGTGCTTGACCACATCCGTGTGGCAATTATATGGACGTGTATATGGCAACATGTTTAATGTCTGAGTTTGACGATGTAAAATACAAAAGCTAAGCAACTGCTCAATTTTAGGGTGTATATCTGGTTTCTACATCAGTCAGACTCCTGCTTAAATAGTAAACCGCACTGCTCCTTGCCTTCTTCGTTGTCTGGGCACAAAGACTGTAATAGACTCCTCCGAGAAGTTTAATGTAAGCGCAACAAGAGTTTCCTTTCTTTGATGGCATCAAAGCGAATTGGTTTAGCCATGTGCTGCTTGATCTCATCAAAAGCCTTCTGGTGACCGACTTCCATCTGAACTTTTCTGTTTCTTTTTGAGCTTTAACGGCGGAGATAGAGTTTAAGCTTTCAGTAAATTTGCAATAAACTACTCGAAATTAATCTTTCCAAGTAACATCTTGGAAGCTCCTTTTTATTTCTTGATGAAGAGAATTGCATCTGAGAATTGCCTTGGCTTTATTCTTATCTACCTCTATTCCTCTTTGATAGACAAAAATCCTAAGAGATTTTTGCCCTTACTCCAAGGCACATTTCTTGATTCATCTCGACTTGTCTGCGACAACCTCATCCTTTCTAGCACTTGTCTTAAATCTGCTGAGTGTTCTATATCGGTTTTAGATTTTGTACTACATCATCGATATAGACTTCTAAATTATGACCGATGAGGTCGTGGAAGATAGCATTCATGGCTCTTTGGTATGTAGCGGCATTTTCGAAATCCGAAGGGCATGACTACATACTCAAAGCTCCAACATGGCCGAGACATCTAAAGGCAGTTTTATGAATATCTGCTTCAGCCATTCTGATTTGATTATAACCAGCATTTTCCATCCATGAAGGATAGAATCATATGATTAGCTGCCGCATCGATAGACATATCCTGACATAGGCATCGGATAAAAATCTTTAGAATAGCATCGTTAATATTTCTATAATCGACACAAACTCTTATTGCCTTAGTCAAAACCTTTATTACAGGTACAATATTAGCCAGCCATTCCACATATTTGGCTGGTCTAATAAACTTTGCCTTTAACAATTTCTTTATTTCTTCACGGACTTTTTCTTCTATTTCCTTAGACATTAAATCTTGCTTTGCTTCCTGGACTGGCTTGTATCCCTCTTTGATTGGCATTCTGTGTCACAAAGCTGGATCTAGCCACAGCATTTCATCATAATGCCATGCAAAACAGTCATGAATTCTGTTAGCAGCTTGATCAGCTCTACCCGATACTCAGTGGCGGGTGCGGTTAATTGGCCACTTGGATCATCTTCGGTCCCCAACTCAATGGTTTCCTAAGGGATCGTGGACTTCTGGCAATGGTTGATCTGGTTCACTTGGAAACAAACTCTGATATGTCAGAAGCTTGGCTCAGGTCATCAGGCCAATCCAAATCATAAGTATACTCAGGTTTTGCTGTGCTTGATCTCGATAGGTGATATGTCTAAGGCTTTCATGACATCTTTAATGATTACTGAGGCACTGGCGTGATTTCCATCCTCTTCCTTGGATAGAAATCCTTTTTAAGTGCCCGCCTATCTTTCCATGCTCTCCCAGCCTTTGGATCGAGTGATGGGATAGCCCATCCACTCGATCTCGATTTTTGTTAGCTGTACCTATCATAAAAGATCGGAGGCTAGGGATCAGAATGGTCGGTCCCATTCTTCCAGGAGTCGATGATACACCCGATTCCGGAAGCACCCAGGCCGTCTGTAGGGCGGCCGTCTTTGTTAGCTCCGTGCATCAGAATGCCCCCATGTACGGATTACTTAAAGCTTGCCTCTGAAATGCTGGCTGTCGGGAAAGACTGGCCGTAAGATCGGCCTATGCCAGCTCCAGAACCCCTTCGAACCTTCTGAAGGTTCTTCATGATAAATGGCAATCTGTTGGTGTAGTGTGGAAGTATACATAAAAGTGATGTATCGGTCCGCTTCCCATTAAAGCAACATACCGCGAAAGTACTTTCCACAACAAAGACCACCATAATCTTCTTCGATCCCAAGTCAACCTCGGTGCAACACCATAGGTTTAGTAATGCCCCAGAAGTTGGACACCGAGCTTTCTGTAGGCATCCAAATCTGCTTGGGTGAATTCAGCCTTTCTGACATTTCACTTTGGCAGGACGTTGACTGACCCTCCATCTATCATCACCCTTGGAAAGGAACTCCTTCCATATGAGCTGTTATGTAGATGGGCCTCATATACGCGCAGCCATTCGTTGATTTGGCCTTCCAAAATCAGCTCGATCATCATAAATCCGCCATGATTTATTTTAAGATTCCATCAAAGGTGAGGCTCGACACTCAAATCTTCTTGATTCTGATGATCAATGAGATAGAAGGATCACTCGAGATATAATCTCCCTCAGTGTTCCACCTGATCAGAGTTCAGCATGGAAGGCAGAAGAAAGGACAAAAACCATATTGATGACCAAGTTAGGGGCTTCATCATTGGTTTCTACATGTTCCTTATCACCTTCTACTGACCCTTGTCACGGCCTCATTGTCAGCAGTTAAACTCCTCGACCAGCACTCTGATTCTTCTTCTTGATGGCCCTCACGAGAAGGCTTCCTCATTGGCTTGTGCTGGGAGCATCTCATCGAGATCGGAGCCATGATCTAACAACTGTTTCTAAAGGCTCAGTAGTGACTTAAATCAATCACCAATACTGACCCAAACTGGATTCCCCACATCCATGGCTCTTGATTGTAGAAGATTACGGAATCTCCACCTCCGCCAGTTTTCATCAATCGTGTCGACATGGACACCATCCTGGTTTCTCCATGCTCCATCGGGTTAGTTCTGCCTAACAGGGACATAGGTTTGCACTACCCTTGCCTTCTGGGTAGTTACCGCTAGCCTTGGCCTTCTGATCAGCAGTCGGTTTGGCCCTGGCTGTCCGAACCCGTTAGCGTCGGTTTAGCATTGGCCTGGCTGGTGGAGGCCTCACAGAGGTGTCGGTCTGGGACCGCATAATATCCCTTAACTTTCCTGCGTATCTTCCTCTTAGCTGTTCTGAACAGCTCTTCTTCAACTTGACCCGTTCTTCCCGGCCCTATACCATCTTCCATCCACCTCGACTAGCTTCTCTGCCTTAGTCGGGATGGGAGTTTTCACCGCCTCCTTGAGATTTTCACCTTAGGACTTCTTTAGGGCGCGTGAGTCTTTCTTTTACTGGCCTTGGAACCCATCGTCTGGTTTCCAAGACTGGTGATAATCTCTACTTGATGATTGGGAGTGTGGTTCCTGGTGGCTCTTCTTTTTATGCCCCAATCCGCTCAAAAATATTGCTTTCCCAGGAGGTGCTCCTCGAGGCTATACGGACCATAATTTCTACCAGACTCTTCATTTCCTTGAGTCTCAACCCTTCTTGTTTTTCGGACCAGGTCTGATCTATTATTGACCCAGGAGCAGGGAATCTGGAGTTCGCACTCGCATTTACACTTGCTGCCAGTACCCTCCTCCCTTGATGAAAGCCTTAGATCTATCGGGTTAAAATTCAATTCTCCACATCCCGACTGGCGCTTCTACCAGAACCTCTTTCCTTCCCAAGGTCCAAGGTTTCCTTCCTTTGGCCACTTCTTGGCCAATTTAAGTTTACCATATTTACTGGAACTTCTGGAAAGGGTTCAGTTTCTATCATCATAGTGGCTTAGAATTCTCAGACCAACTTCACTTATTGATCATCTCTTACGGATCCAATCCACGGAGCGACACGCAGTTCACGGTACTGTGATTCCAAGAGCCATGGGAACTGCAATGTTTCTTCCTTTGGTTCCTCAGGCTTGGGTATCCTTTTTGCTGGATCAGCTTTGATGCACCTGTTCTTTACTAATTCGTCCGAAGATTTCGGACGTCTTAGTAAGGTCAAACGTGTAACTCTCTCTGGAACTTAGGGGGCTTGTTGAGAATATAGCCTCCTTCTAAAACCCTTTGGTCCTTCACTTTGGTTTCACCAACCTTTGATGATCATTGGGGTGGTTGGTGGAACCATCTCGACCATGAAATCTCCAGCTCTTCGAAGACATCACCTGAACTGTCGGAATGCTCGATAAATTCAAAATCCAGGTGATTTACAGGAGTTTCACGAAAGGCACTTTGGAGGAGTGCTTGTCTTTGGGGATTCTTCTGTATGACCTCTCATATTTAATGCTTAGCCACCACTATCTCCTGCAGGTCGTTGAACTTGACATCTCCAAACTTTTTCGTGGGGAGATTTTCCAACGCCCTTTGAAGCTATGACCACGGTTGGTGCTAATGGGAACTTACACTTCATCTTGGTCTGTTTGAACCTCATGGCCGAAGTCTTAAATTCAGTTTCATGGTCAGGCTGGCGACTTTCCCACCAGGTCATTAATTGTGACTTCTGGCTCCATCCTGTAAAATTGATCATGGAAGGCTGCTTCCATCTGGTCCCAACTTCGAATAAGTTGGGCGCCAAATAGAATACCAATGCGATGCCATCGACTAATACGTTTCGATATAGCGAACAAAGTTGGGATTGTCTTCGATGCCACGCATTGGTTGAGTCACCTCATGTGCTCCAAAGATGATGCCGATGAATCTTCCCCATTGTAAGTAGGAGATTTAGGAACCTTAAAGTTCGCCGGGGAAGGTTCAGTTCGTCAATATAGGCGGATCGGTTTCGATATACCACGACCTTTGATTGAAGTGGCCACTTCTGGCCTGACACCCACAGTGCCGTCTCAATTCGGCTATCTCGTTTCTCAACCCGGCATTATCATGTGCTTCAGGCAATAACGCAGGTCGCGGGATCTTCTTGTCCACATAGTAGAGACCTCCACCTGACTTCCATCCGAACTATGCTCGTTGTCGGGATTTCTCCATGTATGTTGAAGTTAAAAGCCTCCCCTTCAGCCATATGTGGCTTTTGGCCAGCAGTTCTCGCTCTTCCCCATCCTGCTCTCTGAGTGAAAGCAGGTCTTCCTTCTGAGAAACCGCCAGGAAACTTTTTCAGGCTCCGTCTTCTTAGGAATATATTTCCCCGGCTTTCCCTTCACGGACTTAAGCTAGTGGTGCCATCTACGAGTTGAGAAACAGACTTTCCCGGCCACTAGCGAAGAAAGTGTTAGGCATTTCTTATTTCCTCAGATGAAAAGGTCTTGTGCCATCAGGTTGGGGGTGTGAATCCACTTGCTCTCTTCTTCCAACCTGCCCTTGAGAGGTAGACTCTCTTGGAGAAGTATAAATGTAATGACGGCTCATTCACTTACATGTTTTTTCAATATTGGCTTGTCTAGTGATCCTTTCAATCCAGTCAGTTGATTAGAAAGGACTGAAAAACCTAGTCAATCTTGTTCTGGACATTGTTGGATGAAGTACACAATTCTGATATCTGTTCTATTGTCCAACAGATGTCTGTGGTCTTCATCATCTGGATCATGGGAGTGATTCCTCCATGCTACTCTTGGGCGTACAGGCACGGAGGCTTGGGTCTCGGGTGAAGTTTGACCCAAGTCTGCAGGGATAAATAATCAGCGTCTTTTCCCGTCATCTGAAGCTGTGTTTGAGACAATAAGCTTCTTCTATTCTTCTCCTTTTATGCTTGGGCATAAAACGTCAAGAAAAGAGTCCCAGAGGCATGCCAAAAATATGTTCGCGCCGACCTTTGGAGGTGCCCAGGCTCGGAATATGTCGAGTCGGCCGGTCGCTGGTCCCGAACCTTCCTGCTTGGCACCTGGTCAACAGGCCTCAGCTCTATCCTTCGGAGGAACAACGAGGCCTTGTGTTGTCTTTGGTGTTTGTCAGGCGTGCCACTATTGGCTCTGCCAATAGAAAGATGTGTTGTTTATTAGATACTTGCGCCACAAGTAATATGACCTCCGTTCGTCAGTTAGCATATATATATATATAGATATATATATATGAACTGTTAGGATTCGTTATTTGCCTTGTAACTTTATTAAGGACTTTTATTCTCTTGATGTTATACGAGATAGTTTGGGATGGGACTTGAAATTGTCTTTTTATAATAAGAACCTCCCACGCTCAAGCATTACTAAAAATAAAGACAGATAAGTAAATACTGTAAGTAAATACTTAAAGTAAGAGCTGAATATAAAGACTTAAAGTAAATGCTGAATATAAAAGACTTGTAATTAAAGGACTGAATGTAAAGACATTAGTGAAAGTAATATCCATTTTATTACATTTCATATTCGTCAAAGCCTGAATAACAGCCTGTCGGGATGGTTTAGTTCCTCGGGATGGTCTATTAAACTTATCAAGGATGGGTTTGGGAAATTGGTTCCTAAGGAAAAGCAAATCAAAGACCCTCTGGTCCAAGATTTAAATCAATACTATCACTTAAATGGGTTGAATGTGACAAACACTACTCCTGCATTAGGGGAGTTTGGATGATATTATCCTGGTGACTGACGCTGATCTTCTCAAGTGCATGAGCTACACAAGTAGTGCGAATGAGTTTCAGATAAAGATGAAGATCTTTTATCTGTGAAAGAGCTTAGAGGGTTTCCTCGAGAGAGGTTTCTTCTGTTGGGTTGAAACGTGTGAGTTCTGTTTTGATTTGGTTTGAGTGTCCATGTTCATCTCTTCTCCTTGTTTATATAGGCCAGCAAGGGATCACGTCATCCCTGCCACTGTCCTCTGCTGGGAAGAAGAAGAACATCACTTGGTCTGATCAGCCTACTCCCCCTTCCCAGGAAAGGGTTCTTTATTCATTAGTCTGTTTCCCTCCAATTCGCCCCGAGTGATTTGCATTAAATGCTGTTCAGACTCCTTTCTGTTTTGCTTTACTAGTTTGGGTTGGGCCTTTGGTCTAAATTTAATCAATACTCAGTTATAAGTCATGAGCTCAAGAATATATGGACGGTGGATGCCCCATTAGGCTGCTTTGTCAACTCAGTGGTCATCATCATCACGGATTGACCATCCTCTTGATCCTGCCTTTTCCCATCGTAATATCTTTGCATTGAATATTTCTTTATCAAGGTAGGCATAGGTACTCGAGCACTTTACTTAGATATTTCCTTCCCTTCTCTCCAGTTTCTCCAGATTTGGACTGGGCCTTTCATTGACCCACTGGTGTTCCAACTAAGTCTTTCGAATCCAAAGGGTATTTTTCAGTGTAAACAATGGGTTTGACATAAACTATCCATACCATAATAATGTGGTTAACATTATTCTACATTGGCTTGAATAGTCATGACACAATTTTGTGTCACTCATGACATGTGGAAGCCTTTTGATGAATAACCCTCCAAGAATTAAATTGCTTCATTAAGTAATTATATTGTCCACCACTTAAACTTCAAATTGTACGTATTAAAATTTGGCACTAGATGGAACCCAACATTGACACCAAAACTCTAGTGCATGACACGTGATGCTAAGGGCCAAACTTATGGATCGAGACGATGTGGTTAGACAAATCTGGAAGGAAGGTAAGCTCATTGGGCCCAAGCGCAATGGAAGATTGGGCTTGTCTCCTATGCGTACCGTTGGTGCGGACCATCGGTGCAAATCACAAACGAACGGCTGTAATGAGCCGAGTCTATGGGTAGAACTGGGTCCTAAAGAGCCATATAATTCACGGAAAAACCCGGTCTAATTTTATTTTTGCAAAATTCAAAACTATTATCTCCTCCGCACCAGCCACCAGCCACCAGCCACCAGCCACCAGCCACCAGCCACCGCCCACTGCCCACTTCCATTAGTAGATCTCCAATTTCCCAATCCCATCCCTTCATCTCCACAATCAAACCCAGTCCTCTACCTCCACCGTGAAATCCACAAGCCCAAGAACTCCGATCCAAAACCTCTCTCACTGTCATCTGCTCCAGTCAAAAATTATTGTAGACACCCACATCTTTCATGCTCACAGCAACACAACCGTAGAGCCCAAAAACATTCCTTTGTCTTCTCTCACTACAAGTTAAAATAAAACCAAGAAAAGGAGCAACGCTCTGTCGCCATCACTGGTCCCCATACCATCGTGAGCTGCACCGCGCTCTCCGATACGAACTGGAGTAGTCCCTTCCATGCAGCCCAAGACTACGCAATGACAACGATGTCGAGAGCTCCATGAACGACATGCCTACCCGGAGCATCATCACTGTCACTTGAATCAACGACATGTCGAATTTCCCTCCAGGAGTGGAATCGGGAGCGGGAGAGCGAGAATGCGTCGGAATTCGGCTGTGTAGCAGAGGAGAGGTGCTTCTGGAGGAGGAAAGGAAAGGAAGAAAATGAGAAATGGGAAGAAGACGGAAACGACGAGGAAAGGGAAGACATCCCACGTGAAAGAATAAAAAATTAAGATGAATTTATAATGAACAATACATACACCAAGTAACCAATGTAATATTTGTAGTGGCAGCTACACCTCTTGGATGCCATGCAACTTTCATGAAAATTTCACATGGCATTTTCTTATATTTTATTTTAAAAAATTCATTAAACATAAGTGAAATAAGTGTATGCCTAGTTGAACCAATATTATGAAATACTTGTGCAAGTTTATGATACTTGTAATTTTATTGTTCTATTATGTTATATTTCAGTGTACGATAATTGTTTATGATACTTAATTTGTAGTCTATGTGATGTTGAAGAAGACATGTGTTGGGGTGAAAGGTTATGAGATGTTATTGTCGGTCTGAAGAAGGCTTCTGACAGTTTATTTGTTGATTGTTATTGTGTGTTGAAACCTCGTGAAAGGTTGTGAAACTATGATGAATATATGTGAAGATATATGAACTGGTATTACAAGAATGAAAACTTGTGCAAGGTTATGAAATTATACCCTAAGCCCTAGCTGTAACATCCCGTTCAAAATTTTAAATTATTTTATTCCCGGAAGTGGGAAATGACGATTTTGCCCCTGGGTTGACTTTTCGGTTGACTTTTGCGTCGTAACTCGTACGACGCATCCAATTGTATTTTCTTGACGTGCTCGTCGATACGAATTCGTAGACGCGAGCCGTACGTCGTTCGGGCTCCGAACGAGTATTTTACGGGCGTTAGTTTCGACGTTTTCCGTATTTTAACTTTTGGGCTGTTTTGGATTATTGGGCTGGGGCCCATTAGTCAGCTGGCCATGTGGCCAATCCCAGCAAATCCCACGAATTGTGGGAAGATGACTGACTTTGTTGTTGGTTTCACACCTACATTCACCTTCCCTGGCCATTTCCTTTCTGCAAACTTCAATCTTTGCCGTGGCCTTCTCCCTATCTTTTTGGAAGCATCATTCACCAAATGAAACACAACTCTGACCTCCATCATCAAGAAACCAGGTTACCCAGAAACAAAGAAATTTATTCAAGGCACCCCGTGCCATCATCTTTTTCTTCCTGTGTTCACCTGGCCATTCTCCTGGCCAAACTCTCAAATGGTAACCTTACAACCCTCACCACCTTGAGGTTAAACCCAGTCACCATCTTTCTTCTTCTCGGCAAACAGAAACTCATTTCTTCTCCCTCTCCCCGAGCTGATTTTGAACTGTTTGGCATGGCCAACTAACTGCCACTCCTGTGTGTGTGATTGAGCCCAGAAACCAGAGAAAAATCAGTGGCACCCCGTGCCTATTCTCCCTTCCCTCGAGCCATTTTCTTGGCCTTCTGAGTCTGCAACCTTCATCTCCATTTTAACCGAGCCACTGTGCTCGATTTTTCGGCCCAGAAAACCAGGAACTTGAAGACAGATTTTGCTATGGACACCTAAACTTCTTCTCTGTCTCTTCCAGTCTCAAACCCAGTCCAATCCAACCAGCTGCACTGTTCGAGGAACCATATGATCCTTGTGCTGGTGCTCGAACCTCCTGGATTTCTGTCGAACCTGGCAAGCTTGCCGAGGGATTTGCTTGCTGCCTTGGAGTTTTGAGGGTGTTTGGGCTGCTGATTTGGGCTGCTGTTTTGGGCCTTGGGTGTGTTAATCAAAATTAGACAAACTTAGTTTGGGCTGCTGGTTTGGGTGCAGAATGATGTGGGCTGGTCTCTCATTTTTGGGCCTTGGGTGCATTTAACAAATGGACAGGTTGTGTTGAAGTGTAGGGCTACTGATTTTTGGGCTCGGGTGTATTTAGCAATTGTGGACAATTATGGTTTTGGGCTGATTAGTTGAGTTGGGCCGAATGCTTGTGGCACCAATCCAAAGTGGCAAATTGTGACATTTTAGTTGGGTTTTGGATGCTTCAATTTACGGAAATCTCCGTTGGGTTGGAATTGCTCCGGAAGCTTTAGGCTTTGGCGACCCTTGGCGTCGGAGGACGTGCACTTGGGCTTTCCGACTATCTTCAGGTGAGTGAGTGGGTCTTTCTTTGATAAAGTATATTTATATACGTATGGCTTTTTAAACGCTTTCTTAAATTGTTAGCGTAGATGCATATTCATTACGTGTGTTGGAGGTAGAACACTCGTACTATATTGTCATGCATGATTTTATACTGTTGCTCCTCAGTAGTTGTATAACACCCCAGGTATAGTACTCAGTCTCGTGGCCAGGACTAGCCTTGACGTTAGGAGCTGTCACTATCAGTACCGCTACGCAGCATTGGATCCATGTAGGTACTAGCCTGTCTTAGGTTGCAGTAGGCAACTCGGACTTGTGTGACGCACATTTGTGCACAGTGGTTAGCACTAGACTCGCGTCATTGGAGTACTTAGCGTAATTATTTATACCTAGCTTGTTCATTGTGGGATTTAGCCCCGTGGACATGTGTGTTTACATACGAGCGAGCAAATACAGTAAATGATGTATCGGGGAGTACTCGAATGTTTTAAATGGTAGTGTTTTGAGGATCATGCGTACGGGCATGACTTTTTTTTATCAATTATACTTGTTTTCAAACGAGGGGTTACTAAACTTTTGAAAACAACGGTTTTATCAAACTTTGCTTTTTGACCCACTCACCGTTTTATGTTTTGCGCCCCTCCAGGTTAGTTAGCTGGGAGTTTGCGACGTCGTTGGCGTGGTGGTATGACAATGTAGGATTTCCTCTACGGCTGTATTAAATTTGTTTTCCGCACTCTGATCTTATTCAATTAAATATTCATTATTCTTTATTTCATCCTTCAACTTTCTTTTTGGCTTTCGTCACGCTAACGCGTGTCGGCCATCACCTTCCGACACCTGGCTCGTCCGGGATCGGGATGTGACACTAGCGAATCACCAGAAGCTGCCACGTGGCACATTTGATTTAAATATTAATAAAATTCATAATAATTAATTTACAAGTGCGAAAAATATGAAAAAAAATATACAAACATATACAAACGCTCGTAATGATAAGCTCTACAACTTTCGTGAAGAGGTCATCTCCGACACTTGTCACCATAATTCATGAACCATAGATTTATATTAACCGTTAATTTTCATTTACGTTTACGGTCCATTCTTCTCACTTAATTTTGTTTTTTGAAAACATGCACCAGTACAATTTGTACAATAAACGACACGGTGCAGACGACATATACAAGTTATTCTGTCGTTTTGTTTTAGTAGTCGACATTTTGGTTTAATACTATAGTCCGGTGGTGATAAAAGAGGAGTAAAAGGAGGTTATGGGATTCTAGTTGCCACATGGATGACACAAATATACGACATGTGTCGTGGGAGTTAATAGCGGTAAAACGCAAAATGAAAAAAGCTAGAAGCGGCAAAGGCAAAATGAAAAAAGGCGGTCACCCAAAATTTTTACGCACTCGCATAAGTCAAAAAAAAAAAGAGCGAGAAACGCGACCTCATCTCGTCCTTAGCTTTCCTCCCTTCTGGGTAAATCCTACCTCGCTATGTCATGAATTCCTTCTTCGGTCTACCCAATTTCACATCAAGCTAGATTCTCTCCTACATTGCCTCTCCTATATCATTGCACTTATATCTCAAATTGAAGGATAAGGTCAGATGGGTTGAGTTAGGGTTTGCTTTTTAATTCTTCATAAATGTTTGATTTTCGTGTTAATTTGGGTTTGCTTATGAATTGGATGGTGTGTTTGGACTTTAAAGACCTAATTTGCATCTGGTTTCTGCTATTTGGTTAATCTGTTGCCATGGTTTCAGTTCTCCATTGCCATGGTTTAATTTTCTTGGATTCCAATTGGGTAATTTTTATCCCTTGAGTATTCGGATAAGAATTAATGGCAAGCTTTTCAAATATCACTTGGTCCCTGCATATAGCTCATAGCCTCATACATGGAGAAATTTTAGTGGGTCCCTTTTCTTTTCTTTTTTTATGTTTGTCCAAGAGGTACATTTGCTTTGTATTCATTGATCTACTAAATTATAGGTTGAGAGTTGCTTAAAAGTCAAGGAAAGCCTTGAGGCGTCAGTCACTGACTCAAAAAAAGCTTGTTCTAAATTCTGATGTTAGTACTTGCTGCTGCTGGTGGTGATACTGCTATGGTGATACCTTAGTTGATGTCAGGTATTTGCATAATCTATTATTCTTTAATTTAACCAAACTATCTTACTATCTCATTCTCTCACGATGTTAGCCGGTCTGTAAAAAAGTCCATTAAACAAGTTTATGGGTCAAACTTTAGTGGTACGTACCACTGAAGAATTTTCCCAAGTTTATGCATAAATAAGCATGAGGATTGAACTATTGCACAGGTATAAATAAAGGCTGAACTATAGTGATTAGTTTTTAAAAAAATGAATTTCTGGAACTAGCGGTGGTATATGGTTTTTATATGGCTGGTTAGGTTGCTCCTCTCACATATCGGAGTTAGGCTTGAAGAGTTTAGTCATTGTTTGATAAGTTGGATAAGATAGGTAGTATATCTTCTGAAACAATGCAGTTTGCATGCCATCTTTACTCGAAGAAATATGAAATTTGGTTACTTGACCAACTTTGGAAATCTGGATTAGCAGTGCTTGTAATAATTGTGAGTTGAAGTTGATTTCTGATTTTGTTCCTTGTTGTATGGTGGCTTTGAGCTTGTTATAGTTTATTAGCATTTTTGTGTGTTGTCTTGAGTTTAAACGTGTACTGGATAAATTTTTGACAAATTTCAATACTTTGAATGATTTGTAGTAATTGATAATGAAATCAGTCTCATTTGGAGTTAATTTTTGCAGTAAATGCATTTTGGTTGGCATTTTGGACTTTTGGAGATTAGCTATTATTTGTGTTTTACTAGTGTCTAGACTTTTTTTCTGATTGTTTTGGTTGTCAATTCAATCGTATTGGGAGTGGTGCTCTGTCTGTCTTGCTGGGGTAAATACTCGATATGTAGAAGTTTCCTCCTCAGTTACTATGGAAAAAAAAGTAAACCCAAAACTAATGTGTTTGATATGTATTTCTATTGTTTGGTAGTTGAAGGGTATGGATGCCAAAGAAATTGATAGAGCTATACTTTGGATAAAAGCACGATAAAATAAATAAGGGAAGATACCCAATCTGAAAGCTGTAGCAAGGGCACAAGAATTGTAAGTATTAGAAGTTTGTGGGGGACCTTATGACAAGATTATATTTTTTTTCTTTTGCACAACAACAATTTATCATTCTCCTAACTTTCTCTATACTAGTTCGCTCCAGTATTAGTCATTAAAAGAAAAAAGAGAACAAATCATGGTTTTAAAATTTCTATAAAGATTTGGTTTTGTTTATTACCAATTTTGGTTTTTTAAGTTTAATAATTTTAGCAAGATTTGAAAAAACAAGCGGCTGAGATAAAGTTGGTAACCTCTGGGAGTAATGATGTTCTTACAATTGCATTGGGAAATCCTGAGCATGGTGGAAGAGTGAGAGTTGTTGGAGGGTACGTCAAGCCAAGTACATACTTCAACCTCCCTAAATGCAAAAGGGAGAGTGTTAAAGAGACTGTTAAGAGGTTAATTGATGAAGAGAGGGAGAAAGTAATGGAGAAGGCAAGAGAGTTGGTGTTAGAAGAGCGCGCATTTTGGGTTAATCAGATACAAAATTTAGAGGCAAAACCAGAAGTTAATGGAGAGGGACCAAGTGCTCCAATTGTAGGTAAAGACTCTTGACACTCTTACTCCCCTCACTGATGAACATGGGTACGAAAAAGCAAGGTGCAACATACAATTTCCTGAGGTGGTGACTGAGGTGCAAAAGAATGTCAAGACAACGAATTTGGAAGCAGATGCGACAAATAAGCTTAAGAAGGTATAAATATCATACCTCCCTTTCCTGTTTTTAATTGTGAAAGTTGTCTTATATAGTTAGCCAGTTTAATCGGAATACTTAAATATTTATGTAGATCGATGGAGTAGATTGTAGATTGGCGATAGGATCCATCAACCATATTGTTGCGTATGCGCAAATAATTGAAACTAATGCTGCAAAACCAGCTATTCATAATCGGCCTTTGCAAGATGGCAATTGATAAAGAAGCTCGACTGCCCTTTCCAATAATGGGAGAAATGGATAATGTTGGCCAAGCTATTGGTTCTATTGTAGCTTGGTCGAAAGATCTTGTCGTGTTAGAGACAAAGGAGGTACAAATAATCTATATGTTCATTAACATATTATGCTTAAAGTGTGGATGTTATAGCGTAAGATTTTAGATATGAAATACCTAATGTATTTGATTGGTTTGACCTAGAAATCGCGTAAGAAGAAAGATGCTAGGAAGGTAGCAGATAAACTCCGAGTCTTAGATATAAAAGCACTGCCTAAGGCATTGAGAATGACTTGCTGGTATATGCAAAAGCTGCATTGGATGGGGATGATGGGAAGTATATCCACTTCAAAATGGAAGAGGAAGTATTTGGCTTTATACGTAAATCTTATATATTAGGCTCTAATATGAAAGAGATCACTGCCAACTACATTGTTCTATACATGAGGTATATATTTCACTGCTTTTTGCATCCTATGTGCAGAATATTCAAGTTTTCAATATCTAGACTAATTGATGTAGTAATTAGGTACCTGTACAATGTGCTAAAAAAGGCGAACATGTTGAGCATGATTGGTTTTGTTGATCCTGCTCTAATTAGTGCAAATGGGTGTGGGAATGTTGCTGAACGATCACGTAAACTAGCAGATGCTATTTCAAAAACTTGTGACAACCAGATCTTTCTTATTCCTCGTAACCATGGGTAAGATTGTGATTTCAAAATGGTAATTGATTTTCTATCTACTTAGTAATGTGATATAGATACTCCAATACATAGAAAACATTGGACATTGACAGTTGTCAACGCCGATCGGGTGGAGAAGAGTGGAAATTGGTAGTTGATAAGTAAGTATCTATATTATGAATCAATTAGTAATATAGTTATGAACATGCTAGAATATTGAAGACTGACTCTTTTTCTTAATGAAGTGGATTGAAAATATTCAACGCCGAAAGGAATAACCAAATGCGTAAATTTGTTTAGTGGAAAATCATGCCAGTATGTTACCTCGCCTATATTTTATATTTGTAAACTTTATAGCAATTTATTTGTTGTTGTTGTGTTATTAATGTTTCCTCTTTTTTAGGGTGCTCCTAAACAACCAACTAATAAAGAGTGTGGCTATTTTGTCATGAGGTATATGAAGGACATAATTGAAGATGAAAGCTCCACTTTTATGACCATGGTATAATAGTAGCTTTGAATTAGCTGGATACTTTGCACTGTGACCCTTTTTAAGTTTAGCATTCATAAAGATGATAGCTATAAAGTCACTTTTTATGTTCCAGAAAAATTTGACTTAAAAATGAATACATAAAGATAGTTATAAACCTATCAATTTGCCATACTGCTCATTAGTTTATTGTTTGTCATGTTGCCTTCTAGTTTATTTTATGCCATAATGAGCTTTATGTTGTAGAAATATTAGATTGTGTAAATATTGTAGTATAAATTGATCAATCAGCCATACTGCTCTTTATTTATTGTCTAAAACAATCATAATCAGAAGATAATATTGCTATTTTTTTTTCTAAACTTGGATATTGCTTAATTTTTTCTTATCATGTGACAGTGGGCTGATTTCCTACAAAATTACATGCATGATGACTAATCATATCAGTTTGGATCATGTATATGGGGTAGGAAGGTGGCTAATTTTTTGGGTAACAGTAAATGAAAGGTTTAACATGGTATATTCATGTATTTCTGCCTATAGATACACCTTATGAAATTTGTAGTTATCTTGAAAAGGGGAGTTAAGAATATGAACTATCTTGGAGGCAGCTTTTGTTTATGATTTAGGGTTTACCTTGAAACATTGAAGGAAGATTATTATTATTATTGTTTTGGGGGCATCTTTTGGATAGGCTAAGTTGGTACTTGATTCAAAAATGTACTGCTATGTTTGCTCATTTAATTGACTTATTTAAGAAATACTAGTTCACTCTCTGTGTATAGACGTGTATGTATGAATATTAGTTTCTTACTTTAAATATGATGTACAAATTGGATCTGTGCATCAAAAAGAAAATTGGCACAAATAAAAAATTAAATTGGAAGATGTTGATCAAATGAAAATTGACTCCAATTCAATGAAACTGTTGTGTAGACATCACATTTTCGGGACTGGCTACAGTGCTCGTAAGCATTGAATGCTCACACCGATCTCACCCTCATTTCCCCCCTCTCCTCTCTCTTCCCTCATTTTAATGGTGAGATCGGTGTAAGCATTCAATGCTTGCGAGCATTGTAGCTTACTCCCACATTTTCATTATAAACTTAACGACAGTAAATGATTGAAATGTGTTGTTTGGTCAATCTGTAAACGACATTATATACGAAAAGCTATTGTTTGGTTGACTTCTCAACGACAGTTTTCATGTTAAAATTGTCGTATGGTAACTGCACCAACGACAGTGCTTATATATACTGTCATTTGGGATATCGTGAGACGACAGAAATCCTACTTTTCTTAATGTTTTAGGTGATTGAACGACAATTTTCATGTTAAAATTGCCATCTGCTAACTATACAAATGACAGTGTGAATTACACGTCGTAATTCACACGTCTTCTCGGACATTATGAGACGACGAAAATCCTATTTTCTTAATTTTTTTGGTGATTGAACAATTTTGAAAATGAAATTGTCGTCTGGGGTCATATGCAGACGACAGTTTTACTGTTGTTTACAATGTTATAATACACGACACTTGCATAAACGACAATTTTTAACAAAATCAGATGATAGCAAAACATTGTCGTTTATAGCAAAAATTGTACTAGTGATGATTTTTTAATGGATGCAGAAAGATGAACGGTTCAGATTGTTGATGTTACTTTCAAATTTTTACAGTTAGTAAAAATATAGCTCAAAGTTTATAAAGTTTCTAGAAACTATATAACATCGACTCACATTTCAGTTAACCGTAACTATCTGAATGTGATATCAACGATCTGAACTATTTATCTTTTTTCATCCACTACAAGATTATGTTTCAAAAAAAAAAACTAAAAACAATGAAATATGGTGAGAAGAATAGAGCGTAAACATAAACAACAATCAACAGTTAGAATATCATTTAGGGTTCATAGATTATGGTGTCGAATTTCGGAGTTGACCCTTTCACGAAAGTTGTAGAGTTTGTCATTACGAGCATTTGTATATATATATATATATATATATATATATATATATTTTTTTTTTTTATAATTTTCACACTTGTACAATAATTATTATCAATTTTTATTAATTTTGAACGCCGTACAAAAAAATACTATTCATGAGAGTTTGGAGGGTTTTAAAAATTTAAATGACGATGTAACATTCATAAGAGTTGTAGAGCTTGTCATTACGAGGGTTTGTATATTTGTTTTACATTTTTTATACTTGTACATTAATTATTATGAATTTTTATAAATTTTTACATAAATTTTTTTTTAAACACTATTTATCACTGCCACGTGGTATCCTCTGGTGCTTCACTAGGATTTAGGGTATAGTTTCAACTTTCATAACCTTTCACAAGTTGTCATCCAAAAAATATTATGAGTTCTTCCACTTTTTGTTTTTAGCGCCAACGAATATTCCCTTTGTAGGCCTAGATTTCAGCGCTGAGGAATGTTCTTTTCCACGTGTTGTGCTCTGGATGGGCCGAAATCTTTTTCAAACCACGTGTCAGTTTCTGGTAGGTCCATTTGTTATTTTATTTCAACCAAAATACCCAAAATCACACTAAAAAATTCACAACAATTATTTTACAAGTGAAAAATGTAAAAAATAAATGCAAACACTCGTTAACGAATCATCTACCATTAGACTCTAGGGACATTATTGTATAGATATTTTTCGATTCTTTTAGAAATTTTACACCTAATATATTATTTTATTCAAAATGTGCCACATGGCACCTTGGGATTCGTTTGATACAATGTTTCTTGAGTTTTTGACATCAAAACGACGAGCACCCTACAACGAGTTCGTAGCAACTTCCGAAATTTTTTTCCAATTTTTCCACTATTTTTTATGAAATTTTCAAATTTTATAGTTTTTTAATCATCACTGCCACATGGCAGCTTCTGATACTTCCTTAAGGTTTAAGGTATAATTTCATTACCTTTCACAAGTTTTCATCATTATAATACCAGTTCATATATCTTCACATATACTCATCATAGTTTCACAACCTTTCACAAGGCTTTAACACACAATAACAATCCATACATATGCAACAAATAAACTATCAGAAGCCTTCTTCAGAATGACATAACATCTCTTAATTAACCTGTCACAAACCCAACACAACCCTTTTTCAACATCACATAGACTACAAATTAAGTATCATAAACAAGTATCGTACACAACCCTTCTGGTACTTCCTTAGGGTTTAGGGTATAATTTCATAACTTTTCACAAGTTTTCATCCTTGTAATACCAGTTCATATATCTTCACATATATTCATCATAGTTTCACAAGCTTTCAACGCACAATAACAATCAACAAATAAACTGTTAGAAGTCTTCTTCAAACTATCAATAACATCTCATAACCTTTCACAACCCCAACACAAGCCTTCTTCAACATCACATGGACTACAATTTAAGTATCATAAACAAGTATCGTACACTGAAATATAACATAACATAACAAAATTATAAGTATCATAAACTTGCACAAGTATTTCATAATATTTGTTCAACCAGGCATACACTTATTTCTCTTATGTTTAATGAATTTTTTAAGATAAAATGCTATGTAGAATTCTAATGAAAGTTGCATGGCATCCAAGAGGTGGGGCTGCCACATGACAGCTACAGCAAAAGGTTTTGATAAAATGATATTTACAAAAAAAAAAAGGAGTTCGTTGAAAATTTAGAAGCAGCAGCAACAACAATGAGAGCTGCTACTCTCCTCTCATCCTCCAAATCTTTTTTCTTCTAACTTTTAGTTTACAACTCTAAATTGCAATCTGTTTTTGTCTACGCGACTACCAATTTGAGCCCAACAATTGGAGTTTGCGATTTGTATGGCCCTTGAGCGAATTGGGTTTCCCTCTCTCCTCTAGTTGCTTTTGTAAAATAAGCACAAGAAATTCTACCAAAATAGTTTCGAAATTCCACTGAAATTCAACCCCTCTAAATTTTGGAGATATTCAACCGAAGGATCGACATACTACCGAAACCACCGAAATCGGTGAGTCTTGTTGAGTTTTTCTAGAATACATGAATTTGATTTGTTGAGTTTTTATGGGTTTTGGAGGAGGTACTATGAGAGGTGGTGGTGATGGTAGATGGAGAGGATGTTGGACTGGGCTATTGATGGTAGTCAGAATATGTTGGTGGTCAGCGGCGGTGGTGGTAGTCGGTCTGGGATTTTGAGAAAGAAAGAGACATAGAGGAAGAGAGAGAGAGGTGGGTTGTGTTGACCTGCGACATGACGCGGTTCCACCTAAGCATAATCCGATTCCACCCTAAGCTCGGTTGGGCTCATTTGTTGCCAGTCGTCCAAATGTATTCCCACTATTGTAATTCGTCCGCACTAATGGTCTGCATTATGCAGTCCGCATAAGAAAAAAGCCAATTGAAGATCTCAATTGGAGTAAAACTCATATTTACATCTCGAAAATCTAAAAGGAAATGTAAACGTGGTTTTTACCTCTAGAAAGTGCATGCAGTTTCCTGAACGTTTATATGAAACAAATATAAACCCTAAACCCTAGACGAAAGATTTATTTCCAATTTCAATACCAACACAGCAGCATGGATTCCTCATTTCAAAATCAATGAAATTTAATATATTACATAACTCATCATTCAAACACGAATAAGAATGCTTCCCAGCTACAAAAGCTGTTACCTTGTTTCTCACTTCTATCCAGCTACAACCAGGCATTTTCTTCACTCCTTGATCAACCATCATCTTCCTAACCATTTCTGCTTCTTTCCACTGCCCGCTCGCACAATACAAATTTGACAGTGACACATAGCTCACCTCTTTATGTGGCTCTAATATCTTCAGACTTTCGCCCAAATTTCTTCCAAATCCCACATCCCCCTGCGCAGAACATGCTCCGAGCAGAGCTTCACATGTGCTGGTCTCAGCACCACCTACTTCTGAGTAATTATCAACCAGTTGTTTTGCTTCCGCTATGTAACCACCTCTGCCAAGCATATCCACCATGCATGTCACATGATCCATTTCGGGAGAAAGGCCGTAAACTGACCTCAGTGTTTCAAAAAGCACACGACTTTCCTCTATAAGCCCAGAATGGCTGCAAGTCAACAGCAGGCCAATGAAGGTCACATTATCTGGTTTTACTCCGTTTTCCACCATCTCTTCAAAAACCTGTAGAGCTTGGATAGCTTGCCCATGCAATCCAAATGCAAACAACATAGCATTCCAAGATACTAGATCCTTGTGAGAAATATCACGGAATATACTGACTGACCCTTCTAAATCCCCACATTTAGCATACATGTTAACTAAGCCATTCCCAATAAAGACATAAGCATGGAAGCCATATCGAAGTACGCAACCATGGACCATCTTACCATGTCCAAGTACTGCCAAGCTTGAACATGCATGAAGGACAGCTCCTAATGTGAAATCATCTGGTTGCACCCCACTTCTCACCATATCCGCAAAGAAGCTACCAGCTTCTTCTCCATGCCCATTTTTTGCATACCCAGCTATCATAGATGTCCAAGAGATGATGTTCTTTTCAGGGGCCCGCTGAAATACAAGTAGTGCTTCGTGAGTATTCCCCAGTTTCATGTAGGTATCAATCATGCCATTCCAGGACACTTGTGTTAGAGTTCCAATGGATTCAAAAATCTTTATTGCATTTTCATGGCAGCCTGCTTCAGCATAAAAACTTAAAACCGAGTTGTTGACCTCTGCAGCAGAGCTCCAACCACCTTTAATGACAAGAGCATGCACCATGCAACCACACCAAAACTCTAATGCTTCAGCGCAAGCATTCATGAGAGCACTGAAAGTCCACTGATCTGGCTGACACATACCCTCTGTCATCTCTTTCAACAAAGCGAAACAAGACTCCACTTCTCCATTTCGCGCATAACCCACAATCATAATATTCCAAGCTACCTCAACCCTTTTTGGCATCATAGAAAACACTTCATGGGCAACGTCGAACTGAGCAGAGTTTGTCTGTGCAAATAAAAACGAACACCAAGACACCTCATTCCTATGTTTCATCTCTTCAAATACTTTCCTAGCACTCGAGGGATTCAAACACTTCCCATACATATCAATAAGTGCATTATTAACCGGCAAGTAAGACTGGTAACCCAAAACAGTTACTATCGCATGAACTTGGGTTCCACATTGAAGCTCGCATGCGCCAGCACACGCACTTAAAGTTGCAGTGAGGGTAAAGTGATCTGGCCTAGTGTCAGAGATTCTCATTGACTGGAAAAGCGAGAGAGATTTGTTATGAAAATCCAGTTGGGTATAGCTAGTAAGCATTGCGTTCCAAGCAATAGAGTCTCGGAAAGGCATTTCGTCAAAAATTTTGCGAGCACATGTTATCTGACCGGATCTTGCAAGGGCTACTATCTTTGAAGTTTTATGGAACAAAGTTTGAGTGCATATCATTCTACTTTAGGAGTTCTAAGACAAGCCCATTAATCTACATAAACTGTTTTGTGTAGGAAAATGCAACCAGTAGCAAACAAAAGTGGGCCTGCAATGAGAAAAATAAGATAAAGGTGGAGACTTTTGTAAAAGATGGATTACAGAAAGACTACCACAATAAAACAACGTAATAAATCTCAGAAGTCAAAAGCAGGGCTGTAGGGAGCAACTGGTGTACAAATTCATGGCACAGCACAAGCATAGGCAATAAAGAAAGACACCCCTCTACAGATTCTTAATATGAAGATTCAAAATCCTAAATGCAGGAATCAGTCTATATTTTCCTCATCCATATTTGTACTTGTAGGTTTACAACCATCCTAGTAAAACTTTCATTTGATTAAAAGAAAAAGAAACACGATATTCTCCAATAAGGCTTTCCTTACAAGTGCATTTTATCTGAATTCTGTATAAGTGCATTAGTTTTTCATTGACAATTAGTTATGACAGAACCGTATCTTGAAATAAACTTCTACTCAACACAGTTTGTAATGCAGCCTAAACACAAGATTAAAATATATCAGATCTACACTGTCTGGGACTCTGGATTAGATGTTTAGTTGAAGCGGGGCTGAGAATTTAAGGACAAGTAAGAGTTCAAAATTAAGAGAGAAAAGTGTTACGTTCTCCTTGTGTTACTAACTTTCCATAACATGCCATGTATTGTATTTGTAGTGTTGTCTACGTCAAGTCTTAAAGACTCGAGAGCACCACTATCACGTAGTGCATCATGATTGTTATACTATTCGGAGACAAGTCTGGAAATTCCAAATCTCACACAGGAACGGTAAATGGCTTACAAGCATTTCCTTGTAGGTTGTTTGGATTGCACATCTTGTTTAGATATTTTTTCAAAGGGTGACTGTTTAAGGTGACTATCATGGGTTTTTGCTCTAGATTTGAGTTGGCATACAGGAAAAAAGAAATGGAAAATGCTCACGACCAGACACGTTTGACAGAAGAGAAAGTGATTCGTGAGTCGTGATATCCAAGACTCAAGACAGGCAGGAGTGCATTAGAGATTGCTTGGAATGTACATGCGGCATTTCAATACTCATGTAGACAACAATGATGGTGGCCCCATGGTTTCTGCTTGAGTTTTACAGATAAAAACTGTTGTACTGAATTGCAGTGACTGATTGATTAAACAATTGAATTGAAGACATACTCAATATACAACAACTTGGGTTGTTTAAGACAATCAAGATACATTTCTCCCAACTATAATCAGTGTATGTTTGAAAATAAATATGCGATTGAGCAATTTGTTCGTTAAGGCTGAAGAAAACAGGAACATGAAGGCTGGAGATCAAGAATATATCCAAAACTGGACTAGGGAACTAGGTTTGAGACTTCATTCATCCATAGGGGGGAATATAAAACCCACCGCGAGAGGCAGACAATCCAAAACCCAATAAAACATAAACACCGGGTTGGAACCTAATCTCATCTGGCCAAATGCCTTCTTGTGTTCACAATGCATGAATAAATAATAAACCTTTGAATTCTGTAAACTGAAAACACAAAAAATCAATACTGATAACGATTACTGGTTGGATGACGAAACAAATTACCAACTTGATAACTTATATTTTGCAGTAAAAAACAATGTAGGATACTCATCTACCCAAACCAATCACTAAGTCACATGAACTCAACTGTTGTGCACAATTACCAACAGAAAAACTAAAAGACGTCTGACAGAAATCAAAGCATCATTAACCATTAAAATTAATTTTCTAGAAGATGTAAGAACATAATAATCCAATAAATTGAAGGAAATGACGATGATTAAACACCTGGAAAGCTTTGAGGAGAAGGATGATGCTGGGATCGTTCAAACCCACAACAACCTCGCCACTTTGTCTGCTCACACTTATTCGGGAAAAGATAGAATATCTGACAGTTACCCAATTCGCTCAAACCCCCTTCGAATTCCGAACTGGTTCGACCTGGAACGGGAGTTTTAGAGATTTCAACCAACTGAACTTCTTAGGAAGAGAAGAACAGTGCCTGTTTGTGCGCCCCTGTGCGTGCGTCCTCATCGCTGCCAAAGCTCCGTTTGTGGAGGCGGAGGGCGGTGGATACTGAGATGGAGGGAGAAATGGGTTACAGTATTTTCACAAAACCCCGTAACGTTTGAAAAATTACACTATCACCCCATCAAATTTTAATTCCCTTGCAAATGACCACTTTTAGTTTTAGCAAAGTTTCACGGTGTTGGTTTTTTTTTTTGTTGGAAAATGTGTTTAGAAAACACCAATAGAAAGTAGATATGATAGCAAAGAAAGCTATCCAGAATCTAAACGTGACTATTAGGAACAAAAGCTGCGTCTTAAGAAGAGACGCTGCTTGAATAAGGTATCATGGGGCAAAACACAGCCACGGAAGAGTAGTGTTTTAAAATGAACCTGGCAAATCTCTAATGAAGCAGAACCATCATCTAATCCCGTTCAAAATTTCTGCAACTAGTGATCGTTGTACTAACCGCCGTCGCTACCACCGACAAAACAAGAAGAAAAAACATGTTTCACTAAGCAGAGAAAAATCAAACAGACAAAATAAATATAAAACAAAAAACCAAAACAAGAAAACAAAAAGAGAGAACAAAAACTAAAATCCAACAAAATTGGAAAGCAAATAAATTATCTCAAAAGTAAAGTTTGAAGAAAATTTGAAACTGCAAAAAGTTCTAAAAAAACTTATCTCTAATCAAATGCAGATGTCATCCTCCTGTTTTCTTGTTGTTAATGCAATAAGACCGATCAAGAAAAAGAAACGCCACAAACTTCCCCTCAATTGTTGTTGCTGTCTTAATTGGTGGTACCACACACCAATGCGATGAATCTGATTATAACTGCTCACCCCTCAGACACTCCACTGGATTATGATAACAACCGACTATCAAACCAATCTCCACAACCCCTCCCAATTCTCCAAAAACATACAGACTCCAGTAACAATCTTACATTAAAGGCACCAAGTAACCTTAATGACTACAAACAAAATCAATATATATGAAAAAATAGAAAAGCAAACTCACAATAATCATCATAAGTGTTTGAAGTAAGTGAATCAGTACTGTGAAAATAATTGAAAAACTAGATGAAAAGACAAACTCAACAGTGCGGGGATTAGGAAAACAAGAAAAGCAAAGGAAAGCAAAACAAGAAAAACAGAAGTTTGAAAGATCCTACAATGCATATTTGACATAGTAAGCATCATGAACTATCATCATACAAAGCAAAATAGTTTTTTTTTTTATCGTTTCGCTGCAGTTATGTTTGAAACCAGATAATAATGGGCAATCAGACGGTGCGTTGGTGGTGCATGGCGGTTACTCACTCAATTGGCGCTGCAATTTGGTTACTCATTCAAATCTTACTCTACAAATTTGCCCTTCACTCATCCCTTTGCTGCTTAAACAGTTCACACAACCCCTCCTACCCTCTCGCTAACTCTTTCTAGAAGAGAAGAAGGCAATGGAAACCTCCGTTAACCTCCACTCAATTTCCTACTTCCACATTCTTCCTTCTTCCGTTTAAGAGAACTCCAATTTCATTTTTGTCAAAGTAAAACTTCACAATTCTCAATCTTAATTTTCTACTCTTCCTTATTAAGTGTTTTTTTTTAATAATAAATAAAAAATTGCCTCTGAAAAAAGGTTGGTTCTTCAATAGCTTATGGACTATCTGTAATTTGAAGGATTTAAATTGGACACCTTTATTCCTACATTGTGTTTGCAATTCACTATTTTTTTGAATAAATTAATGCAGCCTGATTTTTTTCTTCAAAAAATATGATTCAGTTTGTAGGTGAAAGATTTACAGCAAGAAGTTACCTTGCAAACTCCCAAACCCACCCACCCTGTCACATCCCGATCCCGGACAAGCCAGGTGTCGGAAGGTGATGGCCGACACGCGTTAGTGTGACGAAAGCCAAATAGAAAGTTTAAGAATGAATAGTAAGAACAGAGTGCGGAAGAATTGTTAGAATACACAGTGTGAGTAGAGTAAGGGATACAAATTAAAATACAACGTAGAAACAACCCCTACATTGTCATACCACCACGCATCGACGTCACAAGCTCCCAGCCAACTAACCTGGAGGGGCGCAAAACATAAAACGGTGAGTGGGTCAAAAAGCAAAGTTTGATAAAACCGTTGTTTTCAAGAGTTTACTAACCCCTCACTGGAAAACAAGTATAGTTTGAGAAAATACGTCATACCCTCAGGTATGAACCTCAAATACTATAATAAAAACATTCGGGTACTCCCCGATAAATCATTTACTGACATGCTCACCCATATGTAAACACACATGCCCAAGGGGCTAAATCCCACAATGAACAAGCTAGGTATAAAAGTAATACGCTGAGTACTACAATGACGCGAGTCTAACGCTAAGCGCTGGTGCACAAAGTGCAGTCACACAAGTTCGAGTTGCCTAGTGCAACCTAGAACAGGCTAGTACCTACAATGGATCCAAAGCTGCGTAACGGTACTGGTAGTGACTACTCCAAACGTCAAGGCTAGTCCTGGCCACAAGACTGAGTACTAATACCTGGGGTGTATACATCTACTGATGAGCAACAGTATGAAAACATGCATGGCAATATAAAACGAATGTTCTACCTCCAACAAACGTAATGATATGCAACTACGCTAACAGTTAAAGAAAGCGTTGAAAAACCATACGTATATATATACATTTATCAAACAAAGACCCACTCACTCACCTGTAGGTAGCCGGAAAGCCCAAGTATACGTCGTCCCAACGCCACGGGTCGCCAAAGCCCAAGGTTTCCGAAGCAAATGCAACCCAACGAAAAACTCTGTAACGAAGCATCCAAAATCCAACTGAATTGGGCCACAAGCAATTGGCCCAAAATCTCCATGCACCAGCCAGCCCACAAATCAGATTAACCAGTCCATCAACAAACTGCACACAAATTGCACCAACCCTTCCATCAATACACCATCTTCAAAACTTGTCCATTTGATCACTACACTCGAGGCCCATCATCAACAGAGCAACGGCTGTTGATGGCAGTGACAACAAATAGCCCAGCAATGAACTCCAGAAATCGACCTTCCTCCCAGCCAGAAGGTGAAGTGCCCCCTGCCTGACACCTCCAGGTTTTGGGTACGAAGGTTGGTGTGCTGGTGCTGCTTGCTGTGATTGTTCTTCAATTTCGTCTTTGGTCTGTCTTGCTGGTCTCCAGTAGTCAGCAGGATTGGACTGGGTTTGAACTGAAAATGATCTGTGTTGCTGCAACACACCCTAGCAGGTTCTGGGTTCGAAACTGGCAGCAACAGAGGAGAAGTAGAGCAGTTTGGGTGGCCCAAACTGGGTGAGATAAGCAGTTGAGAGGAACAGGTTTGCTGGGTTTCAAATCGAGCTCCAGTGAGAGCTTGGCCATGAAAATGGCCTGGTGTACCTTCGGGAAGAAGAAGGTGAAGGCACGGGGTGCCTTGAGTAAATTGATAATCTGGACCTTCAGGGTTCAAGGTCACCCCCCGTGACCTGGTTTCGAGCAAATAAGGCAAGTCAGTGAGGTTTTACAACAGAAAAACCGAAGAGAAGTGTGAGAAAGGCCACGGGGTGGCATAAGAAGATTTTACCAGTTCTGGGCTTTTCCCAGGCTTCTGGGTTTCCTGGTTTTGTACTTGTTTTGGTCAGTCAGCAGAGCACCAGAGACAAGGATGGCTGCTTGATCAGCCAAGAAAATGGTTTGACGAGGAAGGAGAGACCTCGGTGCGAAGTGCACCAAAATGGTGAGGTTAATGTTGTGCTGTGCCGAGAAGAACTGGGAGGTTGCAGAGCCAAAAAGAGGATGATGATGTCTGGGTGTGGCTCGGTTTTGCAGAGAAGAAAAGAGAGAGAGGTTGTTGATTATGGTTTGGTGCAGCAGAGAAGAGAAGGAAAGTGGCTGAGTTCATTGAATGGGACAAAGCCCAGACAAAGATCCACAAATCGTGGGATTGGCTGAGATTGGCCACATGGCCTGCTGCCAAATGGGCCCCAACCCAATAATCAAAACAGCCCAAATTTCAAAATACGGAAATGTCGACAAATCAACGCCTGTAAAATATTCGTTCGGGGTCCGAACGACGTCCGGCTCGCGTCTACGAATTCGTGTCGACGAGCACGTCAAGAAAATACAAGTGAAAGCGTCATACGAGTTACGACGCAAAATTCAACCGAAAGGTCAACCAAGGGCAAAATCGTCATTTCCCACTTCCGGGAATAAAATAATTTAAATTTTTGAACGGGTCGTTACACACCCACCCACGATATGAAATTAATTAGGAAAATACTTCTGCAAATAAAAAAAACAGGGATTTGAAAATCAAAGCGATAATCCAATAACTGAAACTTGTTTCTATCTGAAACGGGATGACGGCGTCGGTAAAGAGGAGTCCCGCCTTAGAAGAGGAGGAGATTCAATTTTAGGCAAACGGGACCATTTCACGGTGTTGATTAGGAAGCCTAAATGCAAACCTTGTTTACCTATTTGGGTGCCCTTCTGCATGTGCCAATAAATTATTGAATTACTCTTGAAATCGAACCCATGACACAGTAGATGTGTTATTTTTAAGGAAAACTAATGAAAAAGACATAAAAATTTTGAATTTTAATTAAAAGTACTATAATAACTTTATTTAATTATAAAGCCTTAAACCATAATAAATAGACAGAAGTTTAATATATAAAAATAAATAAATAAAAACTGACGCACGTCCCCACCACTCTCCCCCTCCCTCACTCCACCGGCCACCTTATTTTTCTCTTTTTTTTTTTTTTTTTTTTTAATGTTCTCTCTCCTCTTTTACGCATCACATCAACTATACTTCTCATCTTTCACGGATCCTCATCAACTCTCTGTTTCTTTACTCTTCTCTCTCCTCTATCCTCTCACCCCACAAACAAATATATTGTTTTTTTTTTGTTTTATTATTTGTATATTTAACTATCATTCTATTAACTTTTAATTTCTTTATTAAGAAACAACCGCTACTTTTATAAATTTTTTTTTTGCGAGAAAATCAAAATTTTAAAATATAAATTGAGAATAGAGTCACTAATACACTAATTCCAAAATAATAGCCACTATTTCCAAATTAATAGTGATATTTCTAGAAACGATGACTGACACACCCCGACCCGAATATCCAGATGAACACCGGATATCGAGGCGTGGTGACCGTCATCCCGGAGGAGTGACGAAGTTATGATGAAATAATTGAGAATTTAAATAGTGGAATAAAAAGAATGCTGAGATAATTCGAACAAAAGAGTGCGGAAGTGCGTAGTGTGGGATAAGACCCATTATTACACAAATATCAGAGCTAGGTTGCAGTGAATTTAAAAGAATATTCCAATCCCGTAGGAAGGATATAAACACAACTTAAGTACAAAAACATACTTCCTCGAAGGGTAAAATGATAGTATCAGCAACAGTCACCGAACTCATCTGCCAACTAAAATCTAGGACCTAGAGGGGCGAAAAACAAAGGTGAGTGGGCCAAGTACAGTTTTATAAAACCTTTCCAAAAGTGTGGATATAACGTAATTTGCCAAAATAAGTTTAATAACAATAAACAACAATTATCAATACTTGGGACAGTACCCACAAGGATACGGGTGAGATAAAAATTAATAGCAGTAAAAACAACACATTACTTATCGCATAAACATAGCACACAAGTCATGCAGAAAGTAGCTACATGACAGGCTGGGTGTTTCACAAATAAACGCTCTAGCACTACATACACGTGAAGCTGGCGCTAAGCGCATCACAACGAGTTCGAGTCGCCAAGGCGACCTAGAACAAGCTGGCACCTACAATGGATCCAAAGTGAGCGTGTCAGTGCGTGTGAACATACACGTGAAGCTGGTCTACTCTCAGACAGTGCTAACACCGTGCAATATGCATAATAAGTAAAGAATCTCAAATACGTATAGACATGCCAACATTTAACCAAAATACGCTAAAAAGCATGATGAATACATCATAATATCATAAGTAAAGCATTTAACGAGTTTCATAAACCATGGCATGCTATACAAGTTCATAAAACCATAATTGAACACATTTGAGAAATAATAATATTTTAATAAGAAAGGGCCCACTCACTGGTATGTCGTCGGGTCGTAGCCGCCGTACCTAGCCTGACCACGGAGTTCCTCGGGATAGGTCTCACCTATATGGAAAGTTACTATACTAATCATTAACCAAGTCTAATCCAATTTAATTAAGGAAAAGACAGGAATTCTCCACTATTTGCTCAAATTGGAGGTCTAAAACACCTCAAAAAATTACCAAACGTACCACCCCTAGGTAGTACGCGTCGTCACGAGTCGCCTCGCGAAGACGGCGTCGAAAAATGGTGGCTCACGCGCCCTCACGCACGGCTTGAAGGATCAGAGCCACGGCCCACGCGCGCCGGTCAAAGTTAACAGTCAAGGTCAAAGTCAACGATGACGTCATCGCTGACGTCAGCAAGGCCGATCTGAACCGGTTTGCTGACGTCAGCCGGTTGGTCTGAACCGGTGCTGACGTCAGCAGGCCGGTCTGAACCGGGTTTGCTGACGTCATCACTGACGTCAGCGCCGGTCGTCTTCTCCAATTCTCCAGTCGCCGCCGCCGCGCCGGTCGCCGGATTCTGGGTTTTTTGGCCGGAAATTCTGGGTATTTTTCAAAGCTTCCTAACTACTTCATTTCTAAGCCAAATTTTACGATCCACATACCAAAATGAAGCTAGAGACGAGTAGAGTTCAAAAATGCTTACCAACACCTCAAAAGGTGGTCGGAAGTGGCCGGAAAATGGCTCGAAAGAACCGGCCAAAACTTAACTCCTCCGTTCTCGTCGACTTCTCCACTTCCAGACCTTGGGTTGGGTTCCCAAGGTCTCCAGAAGATGTTTGGTGATGAATTTGAGCTACCTCGAGCTCCAAATCGTCGTGTTCGAAGTCGGACAATTTTTCGAAGACCAACGGAGATTTTTCCAGAAATTCTGGGCTTTCCTTCTGGGCTTCCTGGGTTTCAAAAATTACTCTCAGTGACCTGGGTTACCACAAGGATGACAAATGGTTACATTTTGCACGAATTAAACCAAAGGAAATTGTGAGAAATGCCACGGGGTGGCTTGAGAAGATTTTACCAGTTTCTGGGTTTCAGTTTGCCCTGGACACCCACGTTGGATTGCTGCTGAGTTCTTAATGATGGTGATGCCAAGAATGAAGGAAGAAGAAGAAGACCACGGTTTGGTTGAAAGGTTTGCAGAACCAAGGAAAGGGGGATGAATGTGTGTGACCTCGACAAGCAACCACAAATCACGGCTCCAATTGGGGAAAAAGCAGGGGGACAAAAACAGAGAGAGACAGCTGGAGTGGTAGCTGCAATGTGATGGAAAAATCACAACGCAGCTGCTCCATTTAACGCAGGAATTTTCAACAAATGAACAGGCCGTCAAACTTGCATGCATGCGCGCAGTGAGAAATAGTAAGGGTGCAGAGCACCCGGTTTTGTTGAAAACCACGGGCGTAAAGCCCACAAAAATGTAAAATATCGCACAGGTATTTTACCCGAAAATAATCGTAACTTGTCCGTTAAAAGTCCGAAAATTATCCCGTTCGCGCCTACGGGTTCGTGGTAAAGTGTACTTCTCACAAAAAGTACAAATTCAAGTCAAGAAGAATTAAATTTTCACACAGGAAATACGTGGCCACTAAGGGCATTTTCGTCAATTTACACAATCGGGGAATAAAATACAATATTTTTAGGGACCGGATGTAACAATGACACTATTTTTAGAAACAAAGATACTACTTTAAGAAATGGTAACACAATTTCGAGAAACGATTACACTATTTCTAGAAACGGTGACACTATTTGAAAAAACGGTGACACTATTTCGAAAAACGGTGACACAATGTCAAAAAACAGTAACACTAAATCTAGAAACTTTATCACTGTTTCCAGAAATGGTGTTATAGTTTCTAGAAATTAATTGTTTTTAAGAAACAATGTTTCTTATTAATAAAATTTCATTAAGAGTTTTTTTACTAAAAGTTTGTTGATAATAATTTTGTTAAATTTTGGCATGTGATAAACAATTTATATTTTTATATCTTAAAAAATATGACTAATTTTTAAATTTAATACATAACAAAAAAAGAAAAAAAAAGAAAAGAGAGGGGATGAAGGAGTGGCGTGAGAGAGAAAAGAGAGATGATGATGGTGGTGGGTGAAAGACGAGATTTGTCCAAAAAAAAAAAGTGAAAGAGGAGAGAGAGATGATGGTGATGAGTGAAAGAGGGGAGAGAGATGATAGTGATGGTTGAAGAAATAAAGAGATGAGGACAAGTGAGGGAGGGAGAGACGGTTGGTGGTGGGTGGGTGGGTGGGGATGTGCGGGTCTTAGCTCTTTTAGTTTTATTTTTTTATGTTAAATCTTTGTCATTTTCAATAAAATTTAAGTCTTTTTCATGAAGGAAAAAGTTGGTTAAGAAAAAGTTTTAAAAAGTCATTTTCATTAAAGCTCCCAATATTTTATTGGGACTTTTTGGCCATTCAAATTGTTACATCCCGTTCCGGGAATAATATTATTTTATTCCCGAAGGTGCGAAATGACGATTTTGCCCTTGGTTGACCTTTCGGTTGACTTTTGCGTCGTAACTCGTACGACGCATTCACTTGTATTTTCTTGACGTGCTCGTCGCTACGAACGCGTAGACGCGAGCCGTACATCGTTTGGACTCCGAACGAATATTTTACGGGCGTTGGTTTTCGACGTTTCCCGTATTTCAGTTTTGGACTGTTGGACTGGGACCCACTTACCTGCAGGCCATGTGACCTATCCCTGAAAATCTGGGATGTTGTCTGGGTCTTTGACCCGTGTCTTCTTCTTCCCTCTCTTCTTCTCTGCAGAGAACCAAAAACAAAGCTCCAAAATCCTCTCAAGGCACCCCGTGCCTTTCCTCTTCCTCTCTGAGCCTTCCCTTGGCCAGGGAAGGTCACTGACCTTCTTCTCCACACAATCCGAGCCAGTGTGCTCGACCCAGCAATCCTAGAAACCTAGGAACCCAAATACTCGAAATCGACGGTGAAAACCCGAAAACTTCCCTCGGCCTTTTCTCGGTGATTTCAACCTCGAATCATCTCGATCTTGTCACCTTTGGACTTCTGGGAACCCTGGGATCACAACCCAGGGCTTGCGTGTGAAGGAGACCTCGAGATCGACAAGTTTGTATTTTGGCCGAAACTTTCGAGCCAAATTCCGGCCACCTCCGGCCAGTGACCGGCCCCCAAAATGGTAAATCCTGAATCTCCTCACTCCTAGCTTCATTTTGGTACTTGAATCGTCCAATTTGGACTTAAAACGAGGAAGTTATGAAGCTTTGAAAAATCCCCAGAATTCCGGCCAAATTTCCCAGATTCCGGCGACGGCGACGGCGGCAGCGACCGGAATCCTGGCAGGGATGACCGGTGCTGACGTCATCGGACCGGGTTGGACCGGCCTTGCTGACGTCAGCAGACCGGTTCAGACCGGACTTGCTGACGTCATCATTGACCGAACCGGCTTGAGCCGAGCCGCGTTGACGGCTTGAGCCGAGCCGTGTTGACCGGCTTGAGCCGAGCCGAGTTGACCGGCTGACCGGCTCAGTTGACCAGCTCGCGCGTGAGCCGCGCGTGGAGCTGCGCGTGGAGCCATAGGCTCCGATCTTCAAGCCGCGCGTGAGGGCGCGTGGGAGGTCCAAATTCGATTCTGTTTTCACGGGGCGACTCGTGACGACGCGTACTACCTCGGGGTAGTACGCATGATAATTTTTAAGGTGTTTTGGACCTCCAAATTGAGAAAACAAGGGATAGGTTTAATTAATTCGTTAATTCGTTACCTTTATGAGTTTAATCACTGTACCGGTGATATCTCATATAGGTGAGGCCAAATGGCAGCGTGTGGCGGCGCGTGCGACGGCGCACGGCGGCCCACGGCGGCGGTTTTGGGGTTTCCGACCCCGAAACTCTGTTTTCGGGTTTCCGAACGCCGTTTTCTTCGTATTCTCAATTACTTTATTAATCTCGGGTGTTCCAAAATAGGTTTGGCGACCCTTGGCGCTCGGAGGACGTACGTTTGGACTTCCCGGCTTCGGTAGTTGTGAGTGGGCCCTTTCCCTATTATTTAAATGTATTTTATGTTTGGGAAAGTATATTTGTTTTATGCCTACATATTATTGTGGTTTTAAATGGATATTTATATCGTGTTATTGGTAGACCTTGTTATATTAATTTATTACTCGGTTTACTAGTTTCGGCTCAGTATTTCGGTAGGCCATGGAAAGTAGTGGGCTTTGGGCCTACATTTCCATTTGGGAATTATACCATTAAATTGGTGATTTCCGTATTATTTTGTACGCGTATTGCTAATATCGAACCGGCCCTATTTTAGGGAATTTAGGGAATTAAGTATTTTAATTCCCTACTTGTACCTATTTGCGATTATGGGTTTTATACCTATCTGACGGCTTTGAGCCGTATTTGGGTGAACCTTGAATATGGTGATTTTCTATCGTATTTTGGGTTCACCTAGTTTGCCATTAAGTTGGTATTTCTATACCTTGGTACCCATGTGGCGTATTCTCGGTATTTCACGTATCTTAGTTATACGCTTGGTATTTCGGGTACGGCCCCGAGAATACCATATATATTGATTAGTTTGAGGACATCCCTTATAGGGAAATTACCCCACCTTGTTCTATGTAGAATTCTCTGTAGTATGTTTTCATATGCTCAACTAGGTTGCTTACACGGTGTTTGGTGTACCGTCCGGGGCCAGGACCAGCTTCACGTGATTGTTCACACGCACCTATACGCTCGCTATGGACCCATAGCAGGTGCCAGCCTGTTCTAGGTCGCCTGGGCGACTCGAACTCGTTGTGATGCGCATACGCGCCAGCTTCACATGATTGTGTACACGAGCGTACTGTTACTTATACACCCAGCCTGTTCATGACAGAAATTATCTGTATGAACTTGTGTGTTTGCTATACCTAAACGAGCGTCTATCTTGTAGTCTTGGATTGTGGGACCAGGACCACTTTCACGTGATTGTTCACACGCACCGACACGCTCACTATGAATCCATAGTAGGTGCCAGCCTGTTCTAGGTCGTATGGGCGACTCGAACTCGTTGTGATGCGCATATGCGCCAGCTTCACGTGATTGTGTATATGAGCGTTTATCTTATAGTCTTATATTGTGGTGTTAGCACCGAATTTCACTAATGCCACAGGGGCATTTATTTGATTTACGGGTTTCCCGTATATCCTTATTTTACGAACTTACGAGTAAAGCTTTTTATGCCGAACGGTGGCTTTCTGCTCATTTCGGACGGTAAGTATATTTCCGTACTTACCTCGTTTTTCTACCTACTATTATAGTACGTTTTTCGAAACGGTTTTCCAACCAACTACTTGATTTTGACGGCGAGGGGTTACTACTTTCAGAAAGCAAAGGTTTTTACAAAAATGACTACTTATGGCCCACTCACCCTTCTGTTTTGCGCCCCTCCAGGTTTAGTGGCTGGAGCTGTCGACGTTCGAGGCGGTGGTATGACGAAGGTTTTAAATTTCTTGGTATTGTAATTATACTCTGTACTCCGTACTTTGTACGACTTGTAATTGGTTAAATTCTTCCGCCCGTACATTTATGTACACCTTGATCTTCAATTGTTCAAATTATTTCTTATTTCTTCAAATTGGCTTTCGTCACCCTACGTGGTGTCGACCAGCACACTCGACTTTTGGGTGTCCACGTGTACATCCGGGTCGGGATGTGTCACAAATGAATTAGTATTATCAGTAAAATTTATTTTTTAATATTACAATCTAGTGATATTCTGCTTCATTTGTGCCAATTAAAATAGGAAAAATTGTAACATCCCGTCATTCTTTTTATTGTAATTTAATCCCTGGGGGATATTTTGGACACGTGCGTATTATTTTGTACATAGGACCGTGTAATTTTTACTGTTTTGGTGGGTGCACAATGCCCCTAAAACCAAAATATCTCTCTCAAATTTTTCCCTCACTCTCTTCCCGTCACTTTCTCTCTCTCTCTCTCTCTCTCTCTCTCTCTCTCTCTCTCTCTCTCTACTCACTCACTCTCCCTCACCGACTACGCACAGTGCACATCGTCGAAAAACCGACGAACTGAGGCGATCCAAAGTCACCACCTTGTTCGTCTCGACACCTCGAACTCAATGGTACTAACCGTTTGTCCAAACTCCCAACCGTTTGACAAAAATAGCACATTGGAGAACTGAACCTTCTCAATGATATTCTCGCCAATCCAAACCGAAGTGAGGTTTCTAACTACTACCATTGGATTCCTCTCGTTGAGTAGATGAATTTTCATATGTCATGTGCTTGATTTGGTGGAGTTTTGACGTAGATCGAAGAGTTACAATAGCCGCGATCTTTCGAGGGAAATATAGGCCATTTCCCGAGCTTTTACGGCCAAACCAAAGGTATACAGTCATTCTACTCAGCTCTAGCTTCATTTTGACATAAATAACGTGAAATTTGGCTGAGAAATGAAGAAGATATAAACGTTCGAAAATTTTCCAAAAATCGGCAAACCTGAGGTAAAAGACGAAGGAATATTCCTTTAAAGCCGTTAGGAATATTCTGTTAAAGTTAACAGAGATTCCAGCGTCTTCCGTTAAATCTAACGGCGTCAGTTGACGCTGTTAGTTTGACCGGCTTGGGTTGACCGCACGTGTGGCATGCGTGAGCCCACGTGTGGGAGTGTGAGACCACTTTTTTTACTTCCATCGACACGAGGTGAGTCATGACGACACGTACTACCTAGAGCCAGTACGTATGATATTTTTCGGAGTGTTTTCGGACCTCCGTATTGAACAAATATGCCTGTTTTTCAGTCAGATCGGATTAGAAACACATACTCCAAATTCCAATCCAAAAAAGTTTCAGAAATGAATATACGTTACAAATTTGGAATCGGAATTTCGAAATTCCATAAACTCATGCCAATTCAGAATTATCTGCATTTTCGAAATTTTTCGGATATTTCATAATCGGATTAATTTTGGTACATGATACATTACAAACTCAAAAATAATGATCATACAACATTAACCAACTTTTTTAGATTCATACATCATAGCCACATACATCAAAAATAATCCTAATGTAGCATCAATTAGTAATTACAAAATACAGTTGTCAAAGCTTTCCATTAACTCTATCTCCCTTTCTCTCTAAATTTTTGGCCTACAACAGTATGAATATAATAAAAAATATATGACTTCATTGTTATCATTTTATTATAGACAATTATAGTGGTTTCGGTTAATCTCTAGGATTTTCTTTGACGTTGAGTGATTAGTATTTATAATGAAGCTATACTAAAGTAGAGGTGAATGATTTTTTATTTTTAAGGGGATTGGAAGAGGATTTGATATGAATGAAACTTATCCCTTTTAATCCTACAATTTTGACGGGGACAATAATGAATAAGTTTTATTGATCAGCTATCAATTTTCTACTTTATTTTCGTTTGTCCCTTCAATATACCTTGAGTATAGTGAATTATCCATTCTTATCCAATCCTAGTGACTAGACGAGGGCTATACATTATGATTAAATAAATATAGTGGGTTATCCATTCTAATCCAATCATAATGACTAGATGATGCCTATGTAGGTATATGGTTCGATTTCATTGTACTATAACAATAAAAACGTATGGTGGATGAACAAGAAAGCCTATATTATTATGAGTTAGGATCTAGAGACACACGCTTTTGACACACGCTTTGAAACCCATTTGTAGGGCCCCTTCGTAATATACTTCAATGATCCAAACCGTCTATAGTTTAGTACATCATTCATAGATCATCCTTGCAAAAAATTAGACAAATCCAAAACCATTAAGACATTCATTTGTAGTGAAGAAATGGACGAATACAGTTCTACAAAGAAATGCTAAATTTAATCCAACGGTCACATGGTTTTTAATTTGGGTGATTTTTGGAAGACATGATCTTTGATGTAAGACATAAAAGATAGACGGTTGGATCGTTGAAATACATTACGGAGTGGGTCCCACAAAAACGTGTGTCAAAAGCCTAAGTTCGGCAAGTTTCGGTTCGGAATTTGGAATATTCGGAAATTTCAAATACATTCCAATTCCTATCCAATTTTATTCTAATTTTTCGGATTTCAGAATTTTGGGTTTCAGATTCGTTTCTGGTGCACCAAAATTGGAAATTTTCAGTTCAAAGTTGGTCAGAATTGGAATTTTCTATCCAAGTTGCACCCCTATGTGCAAACAAGGGATATGTGTCATTTATTAGTTTAATTAGTAACCCTTATGAGTTTAATCATTACTATAGTGATATCTTATATAGGTGAGACTTATCCAAAGGACTACCGAGGCTACCCAGGACAGGAGGGTTATGACCCGACTACTTACAGGTGAGTGAGTGGGTCTTTGTTTTGATAAACATATATTTATGTATGGTTTTCACTACTTTCTTTTAATTGTTAGCATGACTTATATAATATGTGATTGTTGGAGGTAGAACATCCGTATTATATTTGTCATACATTACTTTTACTGTTGCTCATCAGTAGAGGTAGAACACCCATGTGTTTGTACTCAGTCCTAGGGCCAGAACTAGCTTTGACGTTTGGAGGTTCACACCCAGTACCGCTACGCAATTTTGGATCCATTGTAGATACTAGCTTATTCTAGGTTGCACTAGGCAACTAGGACTTGTGTGTGAGGCGCTTTGCGCACAACGATTAGCGTTATGACTCGCGTCATTGTAGTACTCAGATTATTCTTATATACCTAGCATGTCCTCGTAGCTTATCTACTTGGGCTTGTGTGTGTTACATATGGGTGAGCAATGCAGTTTTTGTTTTGAGCAATCTAGTATGGTTATTACCACTGATTTTCGAGGAGTACCCATATTACTATTATAGTATTTTGAGGATCATACCAGGGAGTATGACATATTTTCAAAAACTATACTTGTTTTCTAGCGAGGGGATATTATGCTCTTGAAAACAAAGGTTTTATCAAACTTCACTTTTTGACCCACTCACCTTTTATGTTTTGTGCCCCTCCAGGACTTAGTGGCGGGCATATGTACCAGTGAGACCAGAGCTTCCTTCAGCTAGTGGTGGCTGACAGCTTCCCCGGAATAAGTAGGATTCGTTCCTACCTTTATTTTTTAGTTAATTTCTGTTTATCAATCCTCACGAAAACGTGAATGTTTTATATTCTCTGCACTATTTACTGTGCTCTGATTGTTATGCACATAAAATAATGGGTTTTACCCCTCACCGCACACATTTACTTCCACTTCCAACTCTAAATTTATTCACTTTTCTCAATCACTTTGAATAATTGGCTTTCGTCACTTAACATTGTCGGCCAACACTTCCCAACACCCGACGTGTCAGGATCAGGATGTGTCAAAAATAGATAAAAATTTTAGTTACTTTCCCATTATTACTAAACACAGGAAGTAAATCTTCAATTTCTCATTCCTTAGGAAAAGACATGGAGATTGATTTCCCATCAATTTCTTTTTGCGTATCAAACATAGCCTAAGGGTGAGAGAATAAATAGGTATCGAACTCGTCATTCATGATAATGCTTCTTACTTTATGATGTTTTACAAATGTGTTACATAGCTATTTATCTTGTGGTATGCATATATGTTCATTAGTATTGTACATCATCTACAGCCGTATGACCTGGCTTGCACATGTATGGTATATGTAGATTCATTCTTAGCTTGTTCATACCTCTAGCTTGCTCGGTATGAACATGGTTTCCTAGCTTACACATGTATTGTGGTACTCATGATAGATTATGAGAACAATCTACATAGAACAGGTTCACCGCCATGTGGCGTCCCGATTCAATAATACATTGCTATCTGAAGAAAAACTTGCACATGACAATACATTTTTGGATAAAAGACACCACGTAATGGTAAACCTGTTCCATGTAAATCCTTCTTGATAGATTAAGGCTTGTCTTTGCCTCAAGCTTGCTCGGCACTGACATGGATTCTTAGCTTACACTAGTTACGACTAGTGTATGGGTATATGCTATACCACGTGTAAGTATGTTATATATTATGTACGTATATGAATTTGCTCAATTTTTTCTATGGCATGCTTAAGGGTTTTAGAAAATTTATTATGTATGTAACCATATGGGTTTTCAAAACAGGGGGTTAGTTTTTGTTTTAGTCCACTCATGCTTTTATGTTTTTCGCTCCCTTAAGACTTATGGGGATGCATTGTATTAAGATTTATATGGACTTTTGTTGAGTTTTTAAAGTGATAGACTTTCACGCATTTAATAGACTTTTACTGACTAATATAAACTTCATAAAATTCCATAGACTTTTAATAATATACTTTTGTGGAAAATAAAAGAGTTAAATGATAGACTTTTGCAGTTTTTTAGAGAGTTCAATGCTAGAATTTTTTAGAGTTTTGTGGATTGTCATAGACTTTTTAATGATCAATTTATTAATAAGCATTATTATTTTTAAGTTTTCAATTTTGAAATGGAGATCATGACTATAAAAAAGTGGTCTTATGAGTTGGTGGTGGCAATGATAATGGTGGAAGTGTCATATGGTGATTGTCGACAAGATGATGGTAGTAAAGTTGGTGTCTTTGGTGGCGGCAATAATAGTGGGGGCGGTGATTGTGGTGATGGGGGGAGTAGGGATGGGGGGCTGTGGTGATGGGGTGGTGATGATGGTGGTAGAGGTAGCAGTCATGGTGATGGGGGTGTCAGTGATGCTCATGACAATTGTGGCGGCGATGGTGACAGTGGCGGCGGTGGTGACGATATGATGGTGGAAGTGGTAATAATAATAGTCATTGCACTAAGGTGGGTGGTGGAGTTTATCATTAGAGAATTGAGAAACAATGGAATCCATCAAAATCTTAAGGAGAGAAGGTGGATTTGATATGACAAAAAACATACCGTAAAAGCACTAAATGTCTATCAAAATCCATGACTTTTTAAAATCCTTTAAAATCACTAAAATTTTTAATACACCTGGATTTTTATAGACTCACAAGAAATTATAATTGAATACCACAAGATTTTCATAATTCAATACAGGGTGACTTTTATTGGCTCCTTAAAAGTCTATGTTAAATATACCGTCTACTAGCGGTACCTAGTAGTGGCACGCTCGCAATCTCCCAATTCATGTTCATACAAATTTCCAAGCCTACAACTAAGCGCCATGTGAATTTATTTGTCGAACATATTTTGGCATGCTTAGTGGGACTATTATGCAGAGATTATGAATATACCTCATGTTCATGACTTTTCTCAACATAGTTTCGAGTCTTACTTGGAGTATGATGAAGAAGATGATAGTTGGCCTACTTATGACTATAATCTTAATTGTTATCAACTGGATAATAATAATCTTAAGGATTGGCCTACCTATGGCTATGACGAAAGTTATTATTTTGATAATAATACCACCCATGGAAACTATGATTATGATATGCCAACAAATGGCTTGGATTATCAAAGTATTTCCAATGAGCATATAGAGCAAATCAATTATGACCCAAAATGTTATTATTCCAATAATGATAATTTTAGTGGAACTTCCTATGAGAAGCCAATCAATGGCTACTCGGAGAAGAAACTCTAAAAAGAGGTTATGATCAAGCAAGAAGATGACTTGTCTAAAATTCTTGAAGAGATTCAAGAAGTTGGGAAAAAAGCGAATGCAAGCTGCATGGCTATTCTTGAAAGAGAGGATGCATATCTTACAGAACTTGGAGAAATTTTTCAAGTTTTCTCGTTTAAACAAGCTCATCACATCTCAACTAAGGAACATTTGGTTGAGAAAATTGATCTCAAAGTTAGACAAGAAGAAACATTTTTCAAAGTGGAGATTAAAAAAGAAAAAGTCCTACACATTAGAGAAGGCCTAAATATGGCTCCAACCAATGAAAAGTCCATGAAAATGGATTTGATTGTAGGTGATCGAGCCGACTTGCCAAGGCCGCTCACGGCTAAGTTAGAATTAATGGCCTTAACAAGCCAAATAATACTCGGGGGGCTTAAGTTCACATCTCCCATGGAGTATGAAAAAGAAGAGTGCTTCTACACTCTCCATAGCCTAAAAAAGCATGGTACTCGTGCCAAAATCTTGAAAAGAACAAGGCTTGGAGTGAAACATGGATGGCCTCCTTCCATTATACATAAGCCTCCTCATGGCTTTCATGTTACCAATTCTTATTGGAAAGCCATTCAAAGGATATATTTTCCATAGGTTTCACTCAACTTGATGGAGCTTGGAGGCATTTCAAAAGCCAAAATCATGGTTTTAGTACTAGGAATCTCATTGAGAACTTGTTGAGCCATAAGTTTCACAAATTTTGCTCAAATTTAAGAAACTTGGGGGGCTATGTTTGTACTCAAATTTATCATGTTTTCACTTATTTATGTCTAAAGTCAAATTATGGCATTATGTAGGGGTTATTGTGAAATTCGTCTAAACTTGCACCAAGATATTTTAACTACATCAAGTTGGTTAGTTTGGCAATCACGGAAATATGCTTTTTGTTTTGGTTAAGTGGTGATGACAACCATTTGAGCATGGCTTTATATGTGATATTGATTTTAATATCATTTTCTCATTTGCAAGTTGAATTGTTTAGGTAATATTTTCCATTGCAAGTGGTGTTTTTGGCAAGGGATTTTGGTTTCACACATGATTTGTCCCTATATATTCGAACAAAGGCAGAGAGAAACCAGACACTCAAACAACCAAAAATCAGGACATACATGTTCTAAGAAAAGCCTTCTTGGCTTGAATTCAGCAAACCTTCTCTCTATTCCAAACGCTCCCAAGCTTTAGACTAGAAACCTTTGGTCTCAAAGCTTTCCAACTTAGAATTAGCTCTGCCACTTCTCCTTGTGGTATTTGATTTAAGCCTTAGGAAGAAATCCCTTTAGACTACTCACCTTTTTCTCAAAGAAACAAACTTGTAGAGAAGCCAATCCGATGGCCTTGTCTTCAATCCGATGGCCTTATATGCAATCCGACCACACTTTGGTTGATGTTTACAACATTATTTACTTCATGTATTTACTTACTTGTAAACTTTTAATTTAGTTTATACATATTTACGTTGGTGCAAGCTGTGTTTTCTTTGTTTACTACTTAACGTCTTTACTATTGAAGCATTCCAATTGAATATAACCAGTTTATATTCAATACATATTCCAACCATATTGGCCTTGTTATATATATATATATATCTACATAACAATTAAAGTCCTTAACAGGCAAGGCAAAAAAAAAAAACTAAGTTTGAGTCTGTCACACTTAAAGGCACAATCTTTTGGTTAGGAGTTAAATAGAGCAATCTCAATCACACACACACCGTCTACTAGCAGTACCTAGTAGTGACACGCTTGCAATCTCCCAATTCGTGTTCATATAAATTTATAGGCCTACAACTGAGCGCCATGTGAATTTATTTGTCGAATAATTTGATTACGCAATGGAATTATCTTTGCATCAATTGGCCATGCATAAGGGGTTTTGCTCAAACTCCTTATAATTAAACTGATGGTCTTACGAATTATCTGATGGGTCAAACTTCAATGGTACGTATTATTCACTGTTGAGTGATTTAAGATTTATTTGGTATCGACCACAAATTAATATGGACCATTCAATGGTCGTATCACTCAAGATTTTTCCTTATCGGGTCGGATACCAAAACCAAAATTAATCTGCAATCAGTTGAATGTGAATAATCAACATATACCATATCCTGATAAAACTAACAGTGCTTCATGGGAGAAAACCATTATAAGCGGAACAAGATATTTTGTTTCTTTCTTCGTTTGGCTGCAAGGAAAATATCACAAGTCTCGCAACAGAGATCTGCAAAAATCTGACGAATTTTGCAGTCAAATCCGCGAACCCGGATTGGGGAATTGAACCAGCCACTCGGATCATGATGGTACAGTCTCTCTAAACTCGGGAGCTTGCAAGTTGAATTTGGATGCGGATCAAGAAACATGGAGTGGATCCGATACCTTGAATCCCACTAGCAAATCAATCCAGTGAATTGCTGTTGATCCGGTGGCACGAGAAGGATGCACCAGATCCGATATTCCAGATCCTAATAGCGAACCATCTTGGGCCGCGTCGACAAGATTCTGCTACAGCATCACCACTCCACCTTCACTCCACCTTACACCGCGGATTGACATTGCGATCCTGCCACGCCATTGACTTGGCCCTTGGGGCATGACGAACAACTCAACTTTGTAAACCCCGCATGTGATCTGAGGCATAACTAATGCACCGAGGGCAATCCATGTGAGAGAACAGAAATAATAGAACACGACGACTCCGCCTAACAATGGCTCGGAGCTCGCTCAATGCAAATATAAACAACACGCCACTCCGCGACACAAGTCCTTAGTCCGGAAAGGTTCGCCAATATACAAGGCAAATAATGTGACTCCATTACAATTAGTTTAGGACAATTTTATCAGCACCCCTGACTGGGGCAAGTGAACGTAAGGCACTGGGGCCAAAATGATTACGCCTTCAAACCCATTATGCGCACTCAAATGAATTTCAACAGAAAATCAATCTTCTAAATGAATTTTGACGCAACGCCAATTGGGAGAGAAAGCTAAGACACTGTTTCTCTCTTTTCGGCTAGGTCGGGCCTTAGAGAAAGATTTTTTGGTCCTTGTTCTGATTTGGTGCGAGGCGTGCCACCAACCAAGCCAAGTATTGGCGGGGTTGGAAATGAATTGAGATGTTGCGCTTGAGCCTGACTTCTAACCAAGTGACTGCGCGACCAACATTTTGATACAATATTCTCAGACCAATTCAATACTTTGGGATATGGTCCTGACCAATTTGCACGAGGTCTTGAAAAGATATTCCATCAATGGCTTTCTATTTCGTACAGGAGGTCTTGAAAAGAGTAGGACTACTCAAAACTCTGGTGTTGTATTGGATGCAGACATTATGAGTTATGCTACTACGAGGGACAGAAACCCTCGCTCAGGTGATGTGACTTTTTATGGGGTGCTGACAAATATAATTGAAATTCGCTATACCAATACCCTCAAGTTTGTCTTATTCAAGTGCGATTGGGTTGATAATCGATTCGGAAAGAAACAAGATGAGTTCAAATTCACATTAGTTAATTTCAATCATTTGCTATACAAAGATAGGAAGACGATATCAGTCCCAATTAGATGATCTTAAGTCTAAACATGAATTCCAAATTGAAGATCTTAAGTCTAACTATGATCAAGTGAATTCAAAACTCCATCTCCTCATGACTCATTTGGGTATCCAGTGACACATCCCGACCCGGATGTACACGTGGACACCCAAAAGTCGAGTGTGCTGGCCGACACCACGCAGGGTGACGAAAGCCAATTTGAAAGAAATGAGAATATTTGAATAATTTAAGATCAATGTGTACACAAATGTACGGGCGGAAGAATTTATACAAACACAGTTGTACATGATACAGAATACGAAGTATTACAATACCAAGAAATTTGAACCTTCGTCATACCACCGCCTCGAACGTCGACAGCATCCAGCCACTAAACCTGGAGGGGCGCAAAAACAGAAGGGTGAGTGAGCCAATAATAGTCATTTCTGTAAAAGCCTTTGTTTCCTGAAAATAGTAACCCCTCGCCGTCAAAATCAAGTAGTTGGTTTGAAAACCGTTTCAGAAAACGTACCATATAGTAGGTAGAAAATCGAGGTAAGTACGGAAATATACTTACCATCCGAAACGGGCAGAAAGTCACCGTTCGGCATTAAAATACTTTACCCGAAGGTTCGTAAAATAAGGATCTACGGAACACCCGTAAATCAAATAAATGCCCTCGTGGCATCAGTGAAATTCGGTGAAAACACCACAATATAAAACTATAAGATAAACGCTCATATACACAATCACGTGAAGCTGGCGCATCTGCGCATCACAACAAGTTCGAGTCGCCCATACGACCTAGAACAGGCTGGCACCTACTATGGATTCATAGTGAGCGTTGGTGCGTGTGAACAATCACGTGAAAGTGGTCCTGGCCTCACAATCCAAGACGACAAGATGCTCGTTTAGGTATTGCAAACACACAAGTTCATACAGATATATTCTGTCATGAACAGGCTGGGTGTATAAATAATAGTGCGCTCATGTACTACGATCACGTGAAGCTGGCGCTAATCGCTATCACCCGAGTTCGAGTCGCTTATGCGACCTAGAACAGGCTGGCACCTACTATGGGTCCATAGTGAGCGTATCGGTGCATGTGATCCATCACGTGAAGGCTGGTCCTGGCCCCGGACAGTACAACAACACCGTGTAAGCAACCTAGTTGAGCGTATGAAAACATACTACAGAAATACTCTACATAAAACAATGTGAGGTAATTTCCCGATAAGGGATGCCCTCAAACTAATCAATGTATATATGGTATTCTCGGGGCCGTACCCGAAATACCAAGCGTAACTACACTACGTGAAATACCAAGGATACGCCACATGGGTACCAAGGTATAAAAATACCAACTTAATGGCAAACTAGGTGAACCCAAAATAAGATAGAAAATTACCTTATCCAAGGTTCACTCAAATACGGCTCAAGGCCGTCATATAGGTATAAAACCCATAATCACAAATAGGTACTAGTAGGGAATTAAAATACTTAATTCCCTAAATTCCCTAAAATAGTGCCGGTTCGATACTAGCAATACACGTAGAGAATCAATACGGAATTTCACCAAAATATGGTGAAATTCCCAAATGGAATTAGAGGCCCAAAGCCCACTAATTTCCAAAGCCCAACAGATTACCGAGCTAAGCTAGTAAACCAAGTAAATACCACAAGTACTAGGTCTACCAAAACTACGATATAAATATCAATTTAAAACCACAATAAGTGTAGGCATAAACCAAAATATAATTTCCCAAAATAAAACACATTTAATAGTAGGGAAAGGGCCCACTCACAAATACCGAAGCCGGGAAGTCCAAACGTACGTCCTCCGAGCGCCAAGGGTCGCCAAACCTATTTTGGAACACCCAAGATTAATAACGTAATTGTAAATACGAAGAAAACGGCGTTCGGAAACCCGAAAACGGAGTTTCGGGGTCGGAAACCCCAAAACCGCCGCCGTGTGCCGTTGCACACGCCGCCACACGCTGCCATTTGGCCTAACCTATATGAGATATCACCGGTACAATGATTAATCTCATAAAGGTAACGAATTAACTAATTAATTAAACCTATCTCTTGTTTTCTCAATTTGGAGGTCCAAAACACCTAGAAAATTAACATGCATACTACCCCGAGGTAGTACACGTCGTCACGAGTCGACCCGTGAAAACAGAATTGAATTTGGACCTCCCACGCGCCCTCACGCGCGGCTTGAAGGTCGGAGCCGTCGGCTCCACGCGCAGCTCCACGCGCGGCTCACGCGCGAGCTGGTCAGCTGAGCCGGTGAGCCGGTCAACGCGGCTCGGCTCAAGCCGGTCAACACGGCTCGGCTCAAGCCGTCAACGCGGCTCGGCTCAAGCCGGTTCGGTCAATGATGACGTCAGCAAGTCCGGTCTGAACCGGTCTGCTGACGTCAGCAAGGCCGGTCCAACCCGGTCCGATGACGTCATCGCCGGTCGACACTGGTCTTTTTCCGGTCGCCGTCGCCGAAAACTGGGAATTTGGCCGGAAAACTTCAAACGTCGATAACTCACTCATTTCTCAACCAAATTCAATGATTCAAAAGCCAAAATGAAGCTGGAGTCAAGGGGAAGAAGGTTATACCACTTTGGGGCCCAAACTCGATCGGAGTTGGCCGGAAATTGGAGAAAAGCTCACGGCTCCAAAATTCCGATTCCCAGGTCTTCGATCCTCGATCGATTTCATGTTTGCAGGTCCAGACTAGGATCATTGGGACCTCGAGGAGGAGGTTGGTGACCACCACGAGGCCGATCGAGGCCTGATTCACCGGAAAACTTAACGGGAAACCTTGAGGTTTCACCGGAGTTTATGGAACCCGGTTTCTGGGTTTCAGTTTGTGGTTGCTGGGCTCACGGGGCTCGGGCTTTGCTCGAGGGTGGTGATGAAGTCCACCAGTGAGGTCGAGCTGAGGTAGGATCGAGGGTGGTGGTAGCTCGGGGTGCCCAAAGTAATTGGGTGTGGTTTGTTTTTGTTTTCTGCAAAGAAGAAGGAGAGGGGGACGAAGGAGAGGGGGAGGAAGCCACGGGTCAAAGACCCAGACCAAATCCCCCAATTTCAGGGATAGGCCATGTGGCCTGCAGCCAAATGGGCCCCAGCCCAATAATTCAAAACAGCCCAAATTTGAAAATACGGGAAACGTCGAAAAATCAACGTCCGTAAAATATTCGTTCGGAGTCCGAACGACGTACGGCTCGCGTCTACGCGTTCGTATCGACGAGCACGTCAAGAAAATACAATTGGAAACGTCGTACGGGTTACGACGTAAAAGTCAACCGAAAAGTCAACCAAGGGCAAAATCGTCATTTTGCACCTCCGGGAATAAAATAATATTATTCCCAGGACGGGATGTAACATCCAGGCTCAAAGTGGAAGTGGACAGGTATGTGCAGTAATTTGTTTTACTTCGTTAAAATAATTGGTGAGGAGTTAATTTAATACCTTTTTTGTTGTGACTTTAATAGGTTCAACTGCCTCAAGCAATGAACAAAGACTAAGTGTCAATAATGGGACACAACCTTACTTTGAGCCAGAAGCATAACAAAAATTTCTTTTAGTAACAGGTAAGTAATGAATAAACATCCTATATAGACTTATTTGGTTGATAATTTTATTGATAATGAGAAAATTTCTAGTAATAAACAGAAATTAGATTTTTTTTTTCATATATATTGATGATTTAATCATGTTTATTTTCAGGTTTTTGAAGAATGATTAAACCAAATGGAAAATTATTCATAACAATTAGTATTACAGAAGTAATCTGGGTACTTGTACTGTATTCGTTTTATATTTAGAGACTTATTTGGTCACACATGAATTGGGATTGTACTTCATATACCCATTACTATTGGTTTTATTAATGAATTTTATTGATTTGAATGCTTATTATATATGAATGTCACTCGAAATTTTATAACAAATTAGTTCTTTATTGTATTTCGGTGTTATATTGCTTGTATTAGGAACCTTTAGTAAAGTATATAGCATTTTAAAAGAAGATTGTATCATATCATTTTTGTGTTTTGCAATAAAAACACATGTTGGATTTAATCTTTTTTACGACATACTCCACATGTCGGAAAAACAATTTGCGATGGCGACTACCGTCACAACTATTGTCGCAAAAGAAATTTTTATCAACGATTAAATATTTGCGACAAACAAAAATCGTCGCAAGGTTGTCGCAAATATATTTTAACGACGGCGCCTAAGCGTAGCAATAAGGGTCAAAATATTTACGACGCAAGTTGTTGCGACGCATGTCAAAGCATCACAATGCCGTCGCAATTAACGAGCTTATGAGACACTAGTGTGCCGACGTAAATGACCCAATTTTTTGTAGTATTCATCTAAGTTCACCCCGTTTATTATTTTAGGAGTTTTTTAATCATTTTATTGTGTAAAATGTCCATACAGTAGATATTAGTAACAAAGAAAAACACCCGCTCATTGCTTTGCTCATCCCACCCCCAACGACAAACCCCACTACCGGTGGCAAGGGTGGCGCAATCGTCGGATCCGACTCCGACCACCAGCCCTGGTATCCCCGGCTATGATTCCTTCTATCTCAAACTCCAGTTTGGGGGACTATCAAAAAACTACCATCTGTGTTGCAAAACACATAAGTATTATCCATTGATCTTGTTGGCAGTCCGATCAATATATTATCAAACAAAACGAAAAAAATTTTAGCCCTACACTCAATTATTAAATAATGCAGAAAAATTCCATCTTTAAAATCCTATAAACTTGTCCAGCAAAGCATAAAGTACTAATTACATGTGAATAGCAAAATCATGGTAAAGGAAGTTGAGGAAGGGCCTCCCCAACACCAGTCGGTGTACAAACCTTCAACAAAGTTGTAGGAGAGGGGGGGGCGGGGGTGTCAAAGTCTCAGGTATATTGGTCGGCTGAGTCGGCATGGTGGAGCAGTTCGATTCAGATGACAGAGTCGCCTATTCCGTTGGAAGTGGGTGCGTTTACCATTGGGGTGTAGAAAGGGTGTTTTTTCTTTATATGTACTATATAAGTTTTAAAATAATTAATCGGGTGAACTTAAATGAGGTGTGGTGTTTAAATAGAAAAAGCGGCAATAAATGAAGAAAAGTAATTGAAGAATTGGAAATTCAAGGGTTCATAGAATATTTGATGTTGTCATATCCCCAAAGTGGATGTTTTAGACTTTTCAGGTTGTTCGGATTAACGCAAATTTCGTTTGACGTGTCAGTTTCGGGCTTGTGATATATGGATTCAAAAAAAACAACGAGATCTACAAGACTTGTTAAACAACAAGCCCAATTAGAATTTGGCTGAATTCCAACATTTAGACTATCTCCAACCCAAGGGTGGGAAATCCTAAAATTTAGCCATCATCTATATGTATGAGGTTAGTCAATTTTTTTCCTCCAAGGGTAAGAGACGGACACATCCCGATCCCGGACACGCCAGGTGTCGGGAAGTGATGGCCGACACGTGTTAGGTGACGAAAGCCATTTAGAAAAATTTAAGAATAATTAAGGAAAATTGAATTAAATAAGGGTCAGAGTGCACGGAGTGTGCGGGCGGAAGAATAGTAATAAAATAATAAGTTGCGAACTGAGCAGTGGATACCAAATAATTACAAGAGTAGAGAACCCCTACATTGTCATACCACCGCGTCTCGACGTCGAAAGCTCCAAGCCAACTAATCCTGGAGGGGCGCAAAACATAAAACGGTGAGTGGGTCCAAAAAGCAAAGTTTGATAAAACCGTTGTTTTCAAAAGTCTACTAACCCCTCACTGAAAACAAGTATAGTTTGAGAAAATACGTCATACCCTCAGGCATGAACCTCAAAATACTATAAGAAAATACACAGGTACTCCCCGATAATGATTACTGACATGCTCACCCATATGTAAACACACAAGTCCAAGTGGCTAAACCACAAGGAACATGCTAGGTATAAAAGTAATACGCTGAGTACTACAATGACGCGAGTCTAACGCTAAGCGCTGTGCACAAAGTGCGTCACACAAGTTCGAGTTGCCTAGTGCAACCTAGAACAGGCTAGTACCTACAATGGATCCAAAGCTGCGTAGCGGTACTGGTAGTGACTACTCCAAACGTCAAGGCTAGTCCTGGCCACAAGACTGTGTACTAATACCTGGGGTGTTATACATCTACTGATGAGCAACAGTATAAAACATGTATGGCAATATAATACGAATGTTCTACCTCCAACAAACGTATATGATATGAGTTATGCTAACAGTTTGAAGAAAGCATTGAAAAACCATACGTACATATACATTTATCAAAACAAAGACCCACTCACTCACCTGTAGGTAGCCGAGTCGTAGCCCCCCGTCCTGGGTAGCCCCGGTAATCCTCTGGATAAGTCTCACCTATATGAGATATCACCGTAATAATGATTAAACTCATAAAGGTTACTAATTAACTAATTAATTACACCTATCCCTTGTTTCCTCAACACGGAGGTCCAAAACACCTCGAAAAATATCGTGCGTACTGCCCCTAGGTAGTACGCGTCGTCACAAGTCGCCTCGCGAAGACGGAATCGAAAAAGGAAGCTCCACGCACCCCCACGCGCGGCTCAAACGCGGGAAGCCGCGGCTCCATGCGCAGCTCCACGCGCGGCTCACGCGCGAGTCAGCCGAGCCGGGCAGCGCTGTCTGAGCCGGTTGCTGACGTCATCGCTGATGTCAGCGCCGGTCTGAACCGGTTTGCTGACGTCAGCCGGGTCGGTCTGGACCGGTTTGCTGACGTCAGCGCCGGTCACCTCTGGTCTTTTTTCGGTCGCCGGCTCCGCCACCGTCACCGTCGCCGGAATTTTGGCCGGTTTCTGGAAAATTTTTAAAGCTTCATAACTTCTTCATTTCAAGGCCAAATTGCACGATTCAAGTACCAAAATGAAGCTAGGAGTGAGGAGAATAATATTTTACCATTTTGGGGGCCAAAAATTGGCCATAAGTGGTCTAAAAATGGGGGAGAAACCAGGGGTGAAAAATGCCGATTTCGGTTTCTTCGATTCTCGGCCAACAACTGCCATCCAAGGCTTGGACAAGGTCCAAGGGACATCCAGGAACTCCATGGTGACAAGATCGAGGGCCACCGAGGTTGATTTCGTCGAGAACTCGCCGGGGAAAGTTCTCGGGTTCGCCGGAGTTCGAGTTGGGTTCTTGGCTCGGGTTTTCTGGGTTCTTCAACTGAGTTTGGGTTTGTAGGGTCTCTGTTGGGCTGAGTTTGGCTCACTGAAGAGTAGTGGCTAGTTGGCCATTAGTTTGGCTCGGGGAGACGGAGATGAGCCACGGGAGAGAGAGAGAGAGAGAGAGAAAGTGAGTTGCAGAAAGTGAGGGACTGACAGAGACAGAGACAAAGGGACAAGGCCACATGGGCCAACAGTAAAGTTGGGCCCCAGCCCAACAACCAGACAGTCCCAAAATTAAAAATACGGGTAACGTCGGTAATCCAACGCCCGTAAAATATTCGTTCAAACTCCGAACGACGTCCCGCTCGCGTCTACGCGTTCGTAACGACGAGCACAACAAGAAAATAAAAAGGGAAGGGTCGTAAGAGTTACGATGCAAAAGTCAACCAAAAAGTCAACCAAGGGCATTTTCGTCATTTCCCACTTCCGGGAATAAAATAATTCTAATTTTTGAAACGGGCTGTAACAAGACTTATAATTCTCACCCCCAACCTTATAATTTTCCTATAATTTGTTAAACTTTTGTATTTCTTTAATTTTGTTTTTTTGCTAATAATTTTGGAATTAATTTTTGTATAATCTATCTTGTTTTATTTTTACGAACGTTTTGATGTAAAAAATTCAAATTTTTTATGTCCTTTCTATTAGTTTTCCTAAAAAAAAAATTCTTGAGATATTTTTGAGTTGGGTATCATTGGATTCCATACCACAATTATTTTTAACATACTAAGAACTATCTCTTTGGATGTCCTACATATTGGATGTCCCACATACTGAAATTCTCATCTTTTAAGGTTTTTTTTTCTCTTACTTTGGATGTCCTACATATTGGATATCATTAAATTTGAGCCGTTGAATCTTTTTTATTACTGTTAAAATTGATTAAATTGTATACATGTTGTTGATTAAAAAGTGGTTGTTAAAAAAATATTTAAAACTGAACGTTGGATTGCAACGGTCAAGAAATCTAAACCGCACAACAATGTAACCATTGGAGAGGCCTATAGCTGGGTGCGTCTCATTATATCATAACCCAAGAGGCATGACACCGTTGGATGACAACGGCTAGAGCATCTAAGCCGTAGAAAATGGGCTTGCTCTGAGCCCAGCCGCACGGAATGTCCCGGTGTTGGTGGAACTAATGCACGGGCCCGGATTTCCTGCTTTTTCACATGTTTCTTATCCACCTGGGGGCCAGAGGAGACCCAAATACTCACCCCAAAACCCAATTTCTTGTTTTCCCCACCCCAGTAATACATCTTTTAGAGATGATTTTGACCCAAAATTTGGGCTTGTTTTCCACCCTTGGGTTGGAGACAGTTGTACTAGCCCAAAATTGGATTTTAATATTTTAGGATCTTATATATTTTATTATTTGTTCAATTTCTTTCCTATTTGGATTCCTAGGGTTTTTTGGCCTTATGTTTGTAATCATTCGTATTATTATCAATCAAACTTTAATGTTTTATCTATTTTTTGGTTGATGGACTACAACTTATTTGCCACTATTCAAGCCTGAAAATTTCGTTCGATTTCCCTCGTCATATATCCTATTGTGTCACGCTGTTCTAGACAAACTAAATAACCAACAAATAAAAAAAGTAACAAGATGTGCGCACAACTTACTCGCGTGTGGGTTGTCAATGGCTAATGTTCGTGGGTTGGGGTTTTGTCTTTGTAGGCAAGAAATTCAAACTTATGGCTTTCAAAAACATTTTTAAAGTTGTCATGTCCCTATAAGCAAAGCTCCCCAATAAAAATTTATTAAGAAACAATAACGTATGTACGAGATGCACGTCAAATGCAACCAAGAGGTCACACATGTCAAAATGAACGCCATAATATTACAATTACAAAAGCATCAATAATACAATACAATTCCTCAACAATGGGGCACCCACATCTAACTAACGTAAAGACTAAACCGTGTGAGTCGTAGAACCACCAAAAACACATCATGAAGAAAAGACCACACCACCCTCTGATGATCTTGCAATCGTCAGCATAGAAGCACCACTATGAATCACCTCTAACAAACGCCAAGCTTCCGCATCATAGTCTTTGTCATGCGCACAAATCAAATGAAAAACAAAAATCACCACCTTAACTCTGAACAACCACCACCACTCAAAGATCTGGGTTTGATCCGTAAGGCTAGGGTTTAGAGTTTTTTTGGTATGCATTATTGAATACATAAATTTGAGTCACCAAATAAAAAAAGAAGGTAAACATATGTGGCAAAATACAAAGGGCTTTGCTCGACAAGCTGCAATCCATGGACTAGACCCAAAGCAGATTTGCATTTTGGGTATAAATTAAGTTTTCTATTAACCCTTCTTAAGAAAACTCAATGGAGGATTGAAACTGCAAAATTTAGAAAAGAATCAAATTCAGAATCATTTACATGAAAAAGGTAAAACAAGAAAAAATAATTAGCACAACTAACCTCAAGAGTGATTTTCCATGACTTTCCTAAAGAGTTCCTTAGGAGCTGCAATTGACAATTTTTATTTTTTTTAAATAAGAGTCAATTAAATAGATACCATGTTGTTGTTGGTAGAATTTTAAATTTTCCTTAATATAAATTATTGTTACCTGGCAATCCAGTGAACTTCTCAAACTGTTCATATGCCTGTCCAATGAACATCTCCAACCCACTCACAATTGTGACACCACATTCTTTTGCTTCCCTCAAGAGTCTGGTCATTTTTGGGGTGTAAATGGCATCGAAAACCAAAGAATAAGATTTCAGAGCATGCTGCAAAAATAGAAAGCCATTTAATTCTGTCGTTAATTTATCATTACTAGATTAAGTTCACCACTACTTAATTTGTCCAAGTAACAGAAAAGGTGTTGCTTAGACCACTCAAATCAATGACTTGTAGTGTCGGTTGATGATCGTTTTAAGAAAAACTCGCAGTACTCAGCGGCAGAATATTCCAGTTAAAAGATTCCCGCGATAAGATCACATGTACAAAGTTTTAATTAATACAAGGCCAACTGATCGTATCGATAATGCAACAATAGAAATGTGAGAAGCACAAACCTTGGAAATGGGTGTATCACCAACATTCGGTTGCATTCCAATAGATGTTGTGTTTGCAAGAATCATGCCATCCTCTGGATGGATATTAAATAGATCAGCAAGAGATAACGCGTCACCACCGACAGTGTCTGCAAGTTCTCTGGCTCGATCTTCATGAACAAGGTAAATATATAAATAAATTGTAAGCGATATATATCAAGAACAAATAATTAATCTCAATGTTTCTTTCTAAAATTCATTTATTACCTAAGTGAAGAAAACTAAAAGCAAAAGTAAAAAAGCTTTGTTCCCATCATGCAATCAGATGCAATCCCAATTAGAGGCTTACGAATGTAGATTTTAGAGCAATAGTGTGTCTAAACCATCAAAGAGGAAGAACACATGAATATGCCAGTGAATGAAATGGTGTGAAAGCAAGCACAGAAGAGAACACAAAAATGAATAGTTTTATGGAAGATAAAAACAAAGACAGAAGTAAACCATATGTACGATTGGCAATTAGAATCCTTGCTCCCTTCTGCTTTGCGCCATAAGCAAGTGCCTTGCTTGCACCACCGGCACCGATGACAACAAACAGCCTACCAGCTAAAGGTGAACCAGTTACACTGCCACCATTATGTGAACCTGTAAAAAGAGATGCGTGTAAACCTACAGAAAGGTTCTTACATTCACAAACATGGAAGAAAAAGTAGAGCTAGCTACTACAAAATATATAGGAAACCCAACCTTTCAGTCCTTCCTCAATAGCAGAAATAGCACCAACATAGTCCGTATTGAATCCATATAGCTTCCCATCAGGTCTCCTTATAATGCAGTTAATAGCTCCAATTGACTGAATATTTCGATCAAGATTGGTTCAAGTCAATCAAGTACAAGTAGTACAAGTCAAGAAGAAACCGGATATATACACGATTTAAAAGAGGTCAGTCAACTCCTCCAAAATAAACTGCTAGCATCTTAGTGTGAAGATTACCTTTGCAACTGGATCAACCTCATCACAGCACTTAAGTGCAGCTTCCTTGTGAGGAATACCAACGCTGCATCAGAATTGAAGACAAGAAGCTGTGATCTTTAAGGAAAATGTCCGAGAACAAACTGTATATTGCTATTCTACTATTTAAACACTAAAATACTCAACATAAAATTGAACCTGAATCCAGCAAAATCCATGGTTGAGTATGTCTGAAAAAATTTTGCAATATCATCTACCAACAAATGTGCATAAACGCCGTTGAAACCGACTGACTTGAATACTTCATTGTACAACTTTGGTGATTTGCTGTGACTGACAGGCTTGCTAATGACGCCAAACACTTTTGTTTCAGGCCCTATCTGTCTGAAATTGTATAAATGTAATAGATCCTTGATTGTAGGTTGAGTAGGAGCAGAAACTACTCCTGACTCCAACGTACCATAAGTAAGATAACCGCCAAATTTTGCAGAAAGTATCCGTGAAATCAAACCCCTCTCACCCAGTACAAGTCCAATCAACGGAACCTGAAATTCCAGGAAGGAGTAATTTTTCATTTGGATAAGAAACAGATACCTTATTATTTAAGTTAAAGGAATACAGAAACAGGGAATATTTGGTTTATCTCTAAACAGCCTGCTATCTACTCAACACAGCAAATTCATAACACAAAACTAGACAAGTTCTCAAGAATCTGCAATCACCTTAATCTACATAAATGAAAAATATATACACACACACATACACACAATCCTTACTTGAGAATGAACGGTTATTTGAAAAGTGCGTGCTACATCTGTTATATCCAAGGAAGTGGTTGCAATCTTCACTATGTCAGCTCCAGTAGCTTGTATTCTTGCTACAAGATTGCCAAGGGCCTCCACAGATGGGGTATCTTGAAAGTTGTGCGAAGAAACAATAACTTTTAACTTTTCTGGCTTCTTTCCATTTATAGAGTCGATGAATTCAGGAGCAACCTTCAAAGAGAAGTGATTAGATTAGTAAAAGGTAATTCATATGTCACAATCTTTAAGAAAATTTTGAATTCAGAAACGCAAAGAAGCGAATTTCCTAGCATCTTTGTGATGATGGAACAGATAAGAGTGCCTTATCTACTTTTAGGTGGAGGAGAATGTGCAGCCATTGTTCATGAATATTATTACAAAGATCAAGCTGAGTTATAACTAGCCGTGTGCGCAAAAATGACATCAGTTGTTTTCAAGAACAACTCTTTTTCATCCATGAGATACTACTAACAATTTTTAATATATTCGATGGTTTTCACCTGAGTTCACCTACGTTCAAATCTGTTGGTGTGTTTTCACCTGCATTTAAACTGTAAAAATCATCCCAATAAACGAAGAAACAAAAAAGTATGAAACGGAAAAATGGGTTCTTATTTAGAATTTCTCTCAGCCACTGCCATCATGTTACACTTGTGAAGATCCAATTGTGGCAAACAACATAAATGATTTAAAGTGGTGCATTTGTAAGAGAGCAACCTGAAGCTCGACATCAATGTAATCAGCTCCGAGCTCCATCACTAATCGAAGTGCATCCAATCGAGTTTTTTCATCACCATCGTACTGGCCACCTTCCCATATTGGCCTACAAAAGTACATAACAATGTCAGCTGATAGTACCAGACAGGGAGATTCTTAAGGGAGATCATGATTAAGTGTATGTATTATAGCACACAGCGAGCTTTCAAGAAATTAATTAAGGCCAAAACAGAGAATACTGCCGAAAAGAATCTCTGTCAAAACTTGTGACATTACTCGATGATTCGATATAGTCAAGTAGTCCAACTGTTGAAATGTTTTAAGAAGGCAAGGCAATGTCTCACCTATAACTGAAAAGTGTCGGCAAAGGGCACTCGTTCACTAGACGCTTGAGATCATGATTCTGATTGAAACCCTTCAGACAATCCAATCGAATCTCCACAAGGTCAGCACCAACGGCTTTTGCCTCGCCCATGTCGATCACCATCTGATCGACAGTCTCAGCCATCATCGGAACACAAAGTAAGGTTGAATTCCTCGCCGTCATGGCGTTACCTTTCACTTCCAGTCCATCAGAACCAGCAGAAGACGAAGAAGAATCGAGCTGATCAAAATTCAACCAAACAGAAGAGAAGAGTGTAAAGTTGACGTTTCACCATAACACCAACAACTTACAAAGCCCATGTAAGGTCATTTTTTTCCCCGAGGTGGGATTCATACTCTCAACAGTCAGTCACAACACAAGATATGACTCCTATATATCTTCATTTTCCGTTTGATCTCTATATCTGTTCGGATGCTACTTAAGAAAACTCAGGAAACATTTTGTTAAGTAAAACACAGTTCCTCCTCCACTTGGCAGCTGAGTACTACTACTCAAAAGCAAAGGGGAAGATTCGGATAATCTCTTTGTTTTACTTTTCCAGTTAAAAAGCAGTAGAGGATCCAAGTTAGTGTTACCGTGATGCGATGAGATTGCATTGCTCTCTTCGGCCAAATGTGCAGCTGCTTTTGCTGTTCCTCCGTCCTCTTCCAAATGCCTGGTCCGTGAGGATTCAGGGGAGGGAGAGATTCTTCGTGGAAATCAATGTTTTGAAAAATGGGAGAGGGAGGGTAGGTGTGTGTGTGTCAGAATGGATAGTCGTTGGGAAGTGCACATCGCTTATTAAAAGAGAGATTTTATTTTTTAATCAGTATTAAAAGGGAGATTTGACCGCAACACTCTTACTCTTTTGTAGTTTAATAGATACGTGGCGTTACATGATTCGATTGTCGGATTTTTTCATTATCCTCGTTTTACGCAAGGGCTCTGCCTAATTATTGAACGAAGAATACTAATTGAACCTTCTCGTTTTATTTTTTTCACTTTTCTTGTTAGTTGATAGTGTTGTTTCGTAATCGGAATTGTCTAGTTTTAATATTCCTTTTTAAATATTAACTCTACAAAAAAATTATCCAAATCAAAATTGTTTAACATTGAAAAAAATTTAAATATTTAAATAAAAAATATAATTCGTCTATTGATTATATAACTATTAAATAACTAAAGAATTTTGAATTTAACTAATTTTTTGCTGATATAAATTTTAAAAAGTAATCAAAATAATAGACCATTCAGATTTTATCATTTCACATTGCAAAAAGTAGACGAGAAGGTTGTTGCTAACATTCTCCTTATACAGGTTCTTCTTGCCCTCGTGAAGTGAACCCCCATCACTATTTACTAGGGGTAGGCACTTGGAATCGAAACCGAAATCAAAACACGCACCAAATCAAACATCATCGAACGGTTTGCTTTTTGCGAGTTTGATTGCGGTTTCTAATATCTGGAACCGAACCGAAACCGCACCGAACTGCAAAAACCGCATAATATAAATAAAGTATTTAATTTAATTAACATATTAGGTGTTGGGGTGTAATTGATTATTTGGTAGAGTCTATACATTTAGTATAGACTCAACCACATCATAAACATGCCCAGAATTTTAGGGCTGATGAATACCATTCAACAATAGAGAGAGTCATCGACTCATCTCCGCCTTCTCTCTGACTATGAAAGCTCACATCCCAGTCGTCTCTTCCATTCTTTCATGCTACAAATCGTGACCAATCTCTACCAATCTTTGATCTCATCACTCCTCGCTGTCAAGTCATCGCTCCTCGCCGTCGCCTCAGGATGAATTACGTGTCAACCCATATATGGTTGGCAAACGTATCATGCATTCACAATCACGTTAATTGAATTCTTGGCAAACGTATCATGCATTAGTTACAACTGCCTCGTCAACACTTATGATTTTCATGAAACGTAATGATCTCTGATTGTATCTCTATTATGCATTCATGTAGGAGACTTTTAGAGAATGATTTGGGTTGTTGCATGCATTCATCCAATTCAATGAGTAAAGGAAAATTTGAGGGTTGATTTGTGCATCACGGTTAATCTGGGGTGTTGAGCATCATAGTTTATTGAAAAGTAATTGGAAATCGATTCATGTACAAGTGTGTCATGTGTGGAGAACGGACCTCTAACTAATCCATCCATCATCTTATTTCCAAAATTCGTTTTACAATCTACCTAGTTTTAGAACTTGTTTATTTTGTTTCAAATTCGTCCAAATCAAAACCCCCTTTTACTTTCTTGTGTCAAAGTGTTTAAAATCTGTTTTGTTTGTGTTTTAGAGTGTTTTGAGTCAAGTCAAAACCCAAATTTCGTCCAAAGTAGTGTTTAGAGTCAGAAACTGCCTAGTTGGTGTTTTTAGGCAGTTTTGAGTGTTTTTAGCTTGTTTTGAGTCTTGTGAACCTGTTTTGAGTCCCTTGAGTCTATTGGAACATTTTTAACTTTGTTTTTATGTTTTTGAGTCAGTTTAGAGGTTATTAGCAAGCCCTCCTAATCCCCGGTTCAGAACGATCCCTACTTGCATCTTTACTACAATTTGACAACAAGAGGGTTTAATTTGAGCACTTGACTTTTATCACATCAAATTTTGGTGCCGTTGCCGGGGATTAGCAACTTTGCTAATCCCTTGGTTCTTTTCTTTCCGTTTAGTTTGTTTTTATTCTAGTTTCTGACTTATTTTTGTTTTCTTGTTTTTAGGTACTAGTTTATGACTCGAAGTTCCCAACCTATTCGTGAGCACATCTTGGACTTTGACGACGATTTTGAGCGAACTTTGAGAAGGAATAGGAATCAACAAGTGCCTAATCCACCTATCCCTGAACCTGAGTTCGAAAAACAAGTAGTAGAGGAGGAGGAAGACCCCACGGCACAGGTTGAGGAGGAAGATCCAACCATGGCAGCGGACAATCAAACCATCAAAGAGCTTTCTGCCTCGGGTGTGGATAATGCCGCACCTCTATGCATCCAATACCCCGCGACAGCCCAAGGAAAGACAGAAGAGTTCGAATTGAAATCAAGCTTGTTGCATCACATTCCGAAGTACCATGGGCTGTCCATAGAGGATCCAAACAAGCACTTGAAGGAGTTTGAAGTAGTTTGTTCGAGCATGACCTCAGTGAATGTAGATGGCAGCATCTTGAAGATGAAAGCTTTTCCATTCTCTCTAATGGACAAAGCTAAAGATTGGTTGTATGAACTAGCACCCGGGACAGTTACATCTTGGGAAAGTATGAAATGAGCATTCTTGGAGAAATTTTTCCCGACTTCAAGAGTCATTCTCTTAAGGAAACGGATTAGTGGCATCCAACAAAATCAAGGTGAGTCGTTTCCCGCTTATTATGAACGTTTTAAAACTCTTGTTGCTTCATGTCCACAGCACCAAATGAAGGAGAAGCTGCTCATTCAATACTTCTACGAAGGACTTCTTCCCATTGAACGTCAAATGCTCGATGCCTCGGCGGGTGGTGCGTTGGTGGACAAGACTCCGGTGGCTGCCAAAACTCTCATTGCAAACCGAGCACATAATGCACAACAATATGAGGGTGTTGGGCAAAGAGAAAGCCCACGGCAACATAGTGTGAATGAGGTAAGTGCAATTTCTAAAATTCAATCACAATTAGCTAATCTTACCTATCTTGTGTCTCAGGTTGTAATTGGGTCAAAACCACAAAAAAATCAAGTTTGCACAGTGTGCTCCATCCAAGGGCATCCATCTGAGAAGTGCCCTCAGTTGATCGAGAATGGTGGATGGGAATCTGCCAATGCTATTGGATTCCAAGGCCAAAATCAAACCAAATATGATCCATACTCGAACACATACAACCCTGGATGGAGAGATCACCCTAATATGAAGTAGAGAGAGCCCCAACAACCTGCACAACAAGGGGGATTTCAGCAAAACCCCCTCTGGGTTCCCACGGCCATATCAACAAAATCAACCACTTCCGGCCCAATCTAGAACAGGTACGTCCATGGATAATGTGTTGGAAATGTGCCCTAAATCCAATCATATGATGATACTTTACGGACATTTCAAATGTTAAACTAATTTAGTTTGATATAAAGGGCAATGATTATTGTTTAAAGTAGTCTCATATAAATGTTATATGCTTAAACAATAAGTCCAAGGAATATGTGCTTATGAGAATGTAATCTAAACAAGTTAGGTTCATGAGACCATTCTCATTCATTGACATATCCTAAACGTTCCTGATCATAGGATTGTCAATTGGGCATTAACAGTCTGTTAAGATCAGTACATGTTATATCTTCTCTCAGGGAGAGTGGCTAGTCTCGAGTCATTGGTGTAAGTGACATCAAGATAAGCATGTAGGTGCTCAATAGGAATGAGTTCACTGAACGCGATCAACGATGAGTTTTCATGATCATGTCACATGAGAACTCATAGTTGGGATAATGCAAATTAGTCTTTTGACCTGAGGCATCACAGTTGTCTTGTGGTGAGGTCCTTAATCTTTGATTATGTCAAAGGCACCCCATCCGAGGGTGTCCACGGCATCGTTGGGGTTAAGCTACTTAGCCATGGAGGCAAGTGAATGCGCAACAAGGGATCTCTAACCTTCAAACCGTTTGAGGGAGAATACTCTAAGATATGATTAAGAATCTCTGGCCAGAGTATGAATAAGGTTTTGGAAGTCGTTCCAAATCATATTCAATGTAATCATATAAGTAATGGAATCACATTGGATAGTAGACATGAATAAACTATCAAACCAAACAATGTGGTCGAGAGTATTGTATTAGAGAAGGACCGTATTGCATTGCAATCCTAACTGAATAGGTTTCTCCACCTCTTCTGATTAGCTTGGGTAGCCATGACATACTGCTAGGTGTCACTCATGGTTTGTGGATGCCCTATAAGTGTATAATCACTTAAGGGAAGAATTGAAAGTATGTTTCAATTCGGAATTGATTAGAAAGAGTTCTAATCCTCCACTGCCTCGCTAAAAGGAACCTAATGGATCGTACACCGTGTAAGGTAGAGTTTGATGAAACAATGGAGATGAGTAAGAATAATTAAATGGTTTAATTATTTATGGCAAGGATTAATTAATATGTTAATTAATCAAACGAATAAGTTCGTTATAGACCTCGGGTTAGTTTTGGGCTTCAAGGCCCAATGGGCTTCGAACGTCAAGCCCATTGACTTAAGTTGTATGACAACTTAATGATTAATAATAGATTAAGCCCAAAGGGCCCAAAGAACCCAACATGGCCGGCCATTGATTGCAATGTAGTGGACTTGTTTTATTTACAAGTTTGCCACTACATTGTGAGATGTTATAATGCCAATTTGATAACATTTCAACTAAGTGGTTTTCTTTTGGAGGATTGAGAGAGTGAAAGCTCTCTCTTCTCTCAAAGAGGCCGGCTCCCTAGAGGAAAATAGCTAGCAATCTCTCTTCCTCTAGGACACTCATCTTCTCATCAAGGCTCTCCTTGGTGTGGAGACTTAGAGGTTCCCTACTTTGGGAACTTGGAGGATCCGATTCATCCATAATCATCCAAGCAAGGAATGAAGGCCCTCTCCATGGGTGATTAGCCTTTGCTTAGGCAAAGAGGAATCTACAAAGGTATAAGATTTCACAACTCAAATTGTGCTTGAGTTTTGTTAATGGTTCACCATATCTACTAGGCTTTGAATTTCTTGGGTTAAGTTTCGTTTTAAGTGCATAGAAGCATGTTTCCGCCTTTAATTGTTAAATGCATGCTTAATGATGTTGCTTAATGAACTCGGTTAATCCGCAAATTTCCCTTCATAATGATCAACTTGTTCAATTACTAACCAATGTGGCGCAGGGCATGCAAAATCAAGCTAAGGAGGTGGAAGACTTGAAGAAACAAATGGGACAAATGGCTCAATTCATAGGGAAATTCAGTAGAGAACAAGGTAAGTTAGTGCAACAAATGTGAATTCGAAGGGAGGATTCGAATCTGCCCAAGCCATCATCTTGCTTAGTGGAAAAGAAGTTGGAATTGAGTCCAACACTTCCAAATCTGCCCAAAAAGAGGATAAAAAGCTGCAAAATGAGGAAAGGAGCACTAGCACACCCACGACAAGAGTGAATCAACCTTTGCCGCATGCCTCTATCACTCCTAATTCGGCCAATTAAATCCGATAAGAAGATAAAATCTCAAATCACCAATTCGTCTGAAATTTTTGTTATTTTTTCTTTTTTATAGGCTTCAAATTCACTTTATACTAATCTGACCAATGTTCCTATTCCTCGTAGGTTTCATGCAATCGAAGAAGGATGAGAATGAAAAGGACATTCTTGAAACATTCCGGAAAGTGCAAGTAAACATTCCACTCCTTGATGCAATTAAACAAGTCCCGAAATATGCCAAATTTCTAAAGGAGCTGTGCACAACCAAGAGAAGAATGTCAAACAAAGAGGTGTTTAAGGTAAGTGAAAATGTTCCAGCCGTATTTCAACGTAAACTGCCTACTAAATGCAAAAACCCCGGTAGTTTTACGATTCCTTGTGTAATTGGCACTACTCGGTTTGAACATGCAATGTTAGATTTAGGTGCATCTATAAATGTCATGCCTTACTCCATTTATGCATCTATGAACTTGGGTGAATTGAAAAATGATGGTGTGATTATACAATTGGCTAATCGTTCTAACGCATACCCAAAAGGTGTTTTGGAGGATGTTTTAGTGCAGGTAAACCATTTGATCTTCCCGACTGATTTTTATGTTTTAGACATGGAAGATTCAGCCCATTCCACCTCTTTGCCGATTCTCCTTGGTAGGCCATTCATGAAGACAGCCCGTACAAAGATTGATGTATTCAAGGGAACTTTGAAGATGGAATTCGATGGGGAAGTTATCGATTTTAATATTTCTGAAACTATGGGATATCTCGTTGGTGATCACTCTTGCTGTTCTATTGATGTTATTGATTCTTTGGCGCAGGAGGATCTTGAGGAATTGAACGAGGATGCCATTGAAATAGCCATTACGAAGGGCATAGAACTCAAAAACTGAAATTGGAGCAATGCAAACCCACGACCAGATTGGGGATCCCATTGCCGTGCCTTTCAATGAGGAAGTTGCAGAGGTTGTGGCTGCCCTTAAGTCACTACCACAACAATATGGTAAGGTTATGCTCTCAATTTCAAGTTCAGTTTCTACTAAGATGTTACCTTCTGTTATTCAGGCACCTACTCTTGAACTTAAGCCCTTGCCGGACCATTTAAAGTATGTGTTCTCGGGAAATGACGAGACATTGCCCATCATTGTTTCTTCAAGTCTCACGGCACATGAGGAAGAAAAGCTTGTGAGGGTGTTACGAGAGTACAAATCAGCCATAGGGTGGACCTTGGCCGATATTAAGGGAATTAGCCCTACCACTTGCATGCACCGCATACTTCTTGAGGAGGGGACTAAACCATCCCGAGAGGCTCAACGCTGTGTCAACCCTCCAATGATGGAAGTTGTGAAGAAGGAAATAATCAAGCTCTTAGATTGTGGCGTGATCTATCCTATTTCCGATAGCCGTTGGGTCTCACCAATTCAAGTCGTTCTTATGAAGTCTGGAGTAACTGTTGGGCAAGCCGAGGTTTCAAATAGGGAGATCAAGCAAATCCTTGAGAAAACTGTAGGGCCAACAAGGAGGGATTGGAGCTTGAGCTTGGACGATGCATTGTGGGAAATTGAATGAACTAGGAAAAGAGTGTGCAGAGTGAGGTTGAACCCTTATTACAATGCATACAATGTCAGAGCATAGACAGAAGTGCAGTAAAGGAAAATAATATTCACATCCAGAAGAATATATATTCATACAAAATAAGGGAAATAACTTTCTAATTTATCGGAAGTAAAAGTCAGCCGGTGACAATAATCTTCGTCTGCCAAGCTCAGTCCCTAACTCCTAAAGGGGCGCAAAACATAAAACATGAACAGGCTGGAAAAAGTACAAGTTTTCAAAAACCTTTTCTGTTTTTCAAAATTAGTAACCTCTTGCTGTAAAACCCATATAATTTTCCAAAAACAAGTTTGTGACAAAACTAATAAAATAATCGCAAGGCGTTGTAAAGAATATAGGAGCACAATAAAAAACTCAGCAGAAGTAAACAAATTTGCTTATCGATAAAAATGCAAGTACACGAGTCCATGCTGAAAGTAGCTACATAAATAGGCTGAGTGTTATAATCACGCTCTAGTACTGCATATACTTGAAGATGGGGCTAAGCACATCACAGCGAGTTCTAGATGTAAAAACAACTAGAAGTGGCTGACACCTACGATGGATCCAAAGTGAGCGTGTCGATGCAATGTGAACATACGCGTGAAGTTGATCCTGGCCCCCGTAGTATCGTTCAACCATACGTGGTAAGCAATAATAATAAATGTATAGTCATGCAATAGTATATCTCAAAACTCATAAATCAAAGTAGTGCATTTAATAAAACCATTTTTATTTTCTAAGAAAACAAGGCATGACATACAAGCATCTCATAAAACACACTTAAGGAAACACTTAATATAATATAATATAAAACAAACAAGCCCACTCACTGGTAAGTCGCCGGGTTGAAGCCTAGCCTCGATATTCCTTGGGATAGGCCTCACCTATATGAGAAACCACTAAACTTCTCATTATCCAAGTCAAATCCCAAGATCACTAAGAAAAAGACTTTAAATCCCCTTTGTTTGCTCGTTTCGGGAGTTAAAAGTATTGAAAAAGTGACTCATGCGCCTCCACAAGATGACATGAAGCGCCACGCGCCCTCAGGTGGCTATTACATGCGCCGTTAAAGTTAACGGCATGCCGTAAACTTTAACGGAATATGCTAATGGTGGTACATAATATTTCGTCGCCTCTGTTTTAGCCAAATATAGAATATTCCTATGCCAAAAAAGAATATTCTGTCACCGGCCAAAATATTCTGAGGGAATCAAGGAATATTTAAAGAGAATATACCTTAGAATATTCCTGGTCCAACCAGGTCTAGACCAGGTTTGATGACGTCAGAACCGGGTTTGTTGACGTTAGCTCCCGTCTGGTTATGCAACTTCTGATCGTCATCCGTCACCGCTGCAACTCGCAAGAAACTGAAAATTTTCCAGAAAAATTCAAAGAGCCATAATTTAGGGATGGAATTTTTGTACCGAAATACTGAAACTGAACTGAAAAAACCCGAATCAAATATTGAAACCTGCGAAACCGAAAACCCCCGAACATTTCGGTAACCAATACTGAAAAAATACTGAAGTTTCAGTACAAAGATCGAGATGGTATTATCATATATTCGGTAATACCGAACCGAACCAAAAATATATATATTATTCATTTTAATTATATATATATATATATATATATATAAATCCTAATAATATTAACCATAGGATTGGTTGAGATTTAATCTCAACCGTGGGTTGAATGAAAGAAGAATATAAAGTCTAAAAGCCTTCACTTCTCTCTCGACTTTGAACACCATTTCACTTCTCCCTCTACGCTTTCTCCGTCGCACAGCCACCACCACCACCACCAATCCCTTCCTTCCACCACCTCCACCGCTTCGTCGCCCTTCTCCTCTCGTTCTAAACTATGGCCTGCCACCACCACTCTGTCTACTCCATTCTCAGATCAACCACTACCGTTGCACCACCACCACACCTCTACTTCTCCCTCAATTTCCAACCTCTTCCTCCAAAACCTCCACCTCCAAAACCAAACAAATCTGGGTTTGGGAGGAACCTCACCTCAACTCCAATTTTTCACCTTCAATTACATCAAGGACTTAAGGTAAGTCTTAGCAATTGTGAAACTTCCAAATTAGGGTTTTTGATTGTCGAATGAGGGTCAGAATTTCCCCGAAACTGAATTCATTTTCAATATTAATGATTTTCGAAATTCTGAAAATTTGGGTTCGGTATCAGTATGTATTTTGCGCAAACCGAAAAAATTGGTTCGGTATTCAGTTCCCGAACCAAAACCAGCCCTACCATAACTGTGACATCCCACATCGACCAACAAAGAGGGGGTGATGTGTCTTATGGCCTCCTTTGGTACATCGGACTGTACTGACTATTTCAGTCGGACTGACTAATCTGTGCATCGGATAGTACTGACTAATATAGTTAGTCGTTTGGTGCAGTATCGGACTAAACACCGACTATTTTAATACTGTGTTTGGTACTGTACCAGATAAAAAGTCGTCGTACTGTTTTTATTTTTTATGAAAATTAATGTTTTTAAGAGAAAATTGTTGACAAAATGAAAAAAAAAAAAAAGAAAGACAGAATAACAGCAAGCTGTCATAATCCTAACTTGAAATTTTTTTAGAGAGAGCTTTGCCCGACGGAGACGATGAACTGGTTGGGTGGGAGGGAAAGCTTCAAAGTTCATTGGTAGCTTGAGAAGAGGAGCTGGGAAAAGGGAAGTTAGTGGCTGGGGAAAGGGAAGTTGGTGGCAGAGTCATGCCTCCATACATTTGAAAACAAAGGCTTAACAATTCAAGGGCTCTCAGAAACCCATACATTTGCAGAGTCATGCCTCCATACATTTGCAAACAAAGGCATAAAAATCCTTGTTTCTTACCAAGCATATTGATTCCAGTAAATAGAAAAAAAAACAGAGCAATAAAATTGATTCCAGTTTCTTACCAAGCATAAGAAAGAAACAAAACAAACAGAACAATAAAATTGATTCCAGTAAATAGAAAAAAAATAGGCAATATCAGCTTACAAAACAAACAGACACCAAAAACATAACAAGCAGTACAAATCATAACAATTCAATTCAATCAATTGAAAAACATAACAAGCAATAAAAAAAACATAACAATTTAATGAGAAATTTTCAGATCTAAGATAAATGAGAAACCCTAATTTAAATTAATAAGCTAAATTATACAATCAATTGAAGGGCAAAATGATAAACAGGGAGGGAAAGGGGGGGAGAGAGAGAAAGAGAGAGCTGAATTTGATTGAAAAAAAAAAAAAGGAAGAACGATAAACAGGGAGGGAGAGAAGGGGAGAGAGAAAGAGAGAGAGTTGAACCAGGGAGGGAGGGAGAGGGAGAGTTGAACCAGGGAGCGAGGGAGAGGGAGAGGGAGAGAGAGAGAGAGATACCTGGAGGCCGGAGTTGGAGCAAATGATGGCTGAACTCGCGAAGAACCAATTTTCACGAACGGGAGTTCCGGACTAAAATTGTACAGAGGTTTTGGGAGGGATATATAACCGGGTGTGAGTAGGATTAAAATGGTGGGGCGGATTAAAATAATACAGGTACTAAAATTATACATAATGCACCAAACACCGGATTCGTATTAAAATAGTACTATCCGGTGTCTAATAGGCCTGCCAAACAAACCCTATGTGTACATGCCCACCGACACGTAAGTAGCCGGGTCATAGCCCCCTGTCCTGGGTAGCCCCGGTAGTCCTCTGGATAAGTCTCACCTATATGAGATATCACTATAATAATGATTAAACTAATAAAAGTTACTAATTAAACAAATTAACAATACTTATCCCTTGTTTGCTCAACAAGGAGGTTCGAAACACTCCAAAAAATACCATATGTACTACCCTTAGGTAGTACGCGACGTAACGAGTCGCCTCGCGTCAACGGAAGTCGAAAATAATGCCCCACGCGCCCCCATGTATAGCTTACGCGCTGGGTCGATTAAGTAGAATCGAAAAACAAGTAAGAGTAGCTAGCTCTCATGCGCTCTTCCGTCTCCCATGTCACCTCTTCCACAGAGTGATTTCTCCACAGAATCTTTACGAGCAACTACCCAGTGGGTCACCCATCATGGGACTGCTCTAGCCCAAACTAGTTTAACTTCGGAGTTCTGATGGAATCCGAAGTCAGTGAGCTCCTAAAAGGCCTCATGCTAAATGGAGGTGGACATGTACATATAAGGCACATCACCCCCTCGCCGACACATCCTTACCGAACGACAGAATGGCTCTGATACCATTCTGTCACATCCCACATCAACCAACGAAGAGGGGGTGATGTGCCTTATATGTACATGTCCAACTTTATTTAGCACGAGACCTTTTGGGAGCTCACGGGCTTCGGGGTCTATCAGAATTCTAAAGTTAAGCGAGTTTGGGCTAGAGCAATCCCAAGATGGGTGACCCGCTGGGAAGTTGCTTGTGAGTTCCCAGAAACAAAACCGTGAGGGCGTGGCCCAAAGCAGACAATATCGTGCTACGGCGGAGCCGGTCTGAGATGTGACAGAATGATATCAGAGCCACTCTGCCGTTCGGTACAGATGTGCCAGCGAGGACGCCAGATTCCCTTTAAGTGGGGTGGATTGTGATATCCCACATCGACCAACGGAAAGGAAGTGATGTGTCTTATATATACATGCCCACCTCCATTTAGCACGAGACCTTTTGGAAGCTCACTAGCTTTGGATTCCATCGAAACTTTGAAGTTAAGCGAGTTTGGGCTAGAGCAATCCCAGGATGGGTGACCCACTGGGAAGTTGCTCGTGAGTTCCCAGAAACAAAACCTTGAGGGTGTGGCCCAAAGCGGACAATATCGTGCTACAGCGGAGCCGGTCCGAGATGTGACAAGATGGTATCACAGGCACCCTGCCGTTTGGTACGGATGTGCCGGCGAGGACGTCGGGTTCCCCTTAAGTGGGGTGGATTGTGACATTCCACATCGACCCACGGAGAAGGGGTGATGTGCCTTATATGTACATGCCCATCTCCATTTAGCACAAGGCTTTTTGGAAGCTCACTGGCTTCGTAGTCCATCGAAAACTCTGAAGTTAAGCGAGTTTGGGCTAGAGCAATTCTAGGATAGGTGACCCGCTAGGAAGTTGCTCGTGAGTTCCCAGAAACAAAACCGTGAGGGCGTGGCCCAAAGCGGACAATATTGTGATATGACGGAGTCGATCCGGGATGTGACAATAACTCAGCCATTTCTCAACAAAAATCGATGTATAAGCTATCAATGAAGTTTGAGATGAGAGGAATCTATGTTTACCTAAGATAAGCTCGAAAGCTCTCGGCCAAAAGTGAGTTTTGGATTTTGTTGAAACCGAGGTGGATCCTCGTATGCAAGGCCTGAACCTTGTTCTAGGACTCACGAGGAGTTGTTTGGTGAAGAATGCAAGGTCGATCGAGGTTTGAAACAACTAGAATCTTGTTGGGAATTCTCAAATCCGCACAGGAGCTACTGTGCAGGCTTTGAGGTTCGGAGTTTCAAAAAACAAGGTTTGTTTTTAGGTTTGTAGTGGCTATGGTGGTGGTTCGTGGGTTGCAGTCTCGAGGAGATAGACAGAAAGGGAGTGATAGAGTGAGGAGAGAGAGTAAGCTGAGTTTAAGTTGGAGTGGAATTCTTCAATGGGAAGCACCCGTTTTACGGAGTAAGAAAACACTAATATATTTGCATGGGGATTTTGTCTAATTGCTCAACTTGACATTCAAAGTTTCAAAGTGTGCAGAACGCACTCAAGTTTCCATGCAAGCGCACAAAAGGAACTCAACCCATAGAAAACATACATTGGAAATGGCAAATTACTGTTTTGCCATTGTACGTAACTTGTTTGTTACAAGTCCGAATGACGTTCCGTTGACTCTCACGCATTCGTAACAAAGAAGACTATTCAAATGACACAAGAAAAGGAACAAAAATATGAAGAGAGCTCAAATGTGTACATAGGATTCCACTTAGCCCAACAAGGGCATTTTTGTGAACTTACAACTTCGGAGAATAAAATACAATAAAATTAGGCACGAGATACAACAAACACTATAAAGAAACGATAAAGCGTAATTGAACTGAAAAGAGGTGCACAGACTTGCTCAACAGCATCTATAATACATTTATTAAACAGCATCAATTGAGGAGTGCAAATTGAGACACATGGGTGAAACAAAATCTATATATGTAAACATAAAAATAATAATAGTAAAAATAATAATAATTCGCCAAACAAACCTCAAGAGTTACCGTCCATTACTTTCCGAAAGAGTTCCTTTGGGGCTGCAATTAACAGAAAATTAAATTGATTCCACGTTGTTAATAGTAATCTTATATTAAATTGATACCAAATTATCAAGTGGTATAAGTTAATCTTACCGGGCAACCCAGTGAACCTCTCAAACTGTTCATACGCCTGTCCAATGAACATCTCCAACCCACTAACAACTATGGCCCCGGACTCTTTTGCTTCTTTCAAGAGTCTGGTCATTTTGGGGGTGTAGACGGCATCAAAAACCAACGAGTAAGATCTCAGAGCATGCTGCAAAAACAGAAATCCAGTAAATCTCTTTCTATAAAAGTGACATAAAGTTGATGAATCAACGTGTGTTGAGTCCCACAACAGTTACGTCCTAGGTTGATCTAGGCTATATAAGCGACGTCATTAGTGACTAGTCGTTTTGGGATTTAATGCTAAGATGGTGTGAGCTTTCCTTGGTCAAGATGTAAAAATTCACATCCAAATGGAAGGTAAAGTATGTTATATAAAGAAAACAGGGAGAGAATCAAAGAGCGCCAAGGCTAAAGACAATAGATAATGCCGTTGAGTTACACAGTTTTGTGTATAGGAACATGATAAGAACACACTATTCTTGGCGCGCACAGCTTAGATTTGGAGTTTGGTTTAGAGGAACCTATAGACCTCAGTCATAACTTGCCTTCAACTGATGATTATTAAAGAATTTCACACATTCATATCCTGTCCATATTTTCTCCGTATAATCATATCCAATGTACGCATGTTCAAATACGATCAAGTATTTTAGAACAAGGACAGCCCATATTTTATAATTCAGCAAAATGGGAGGACGGCAAACCTTAGAAATGGGTGTCTCATCAACTTTTGGTTGCATGCCAATAGATGTTGTATTTGCAAGAATCATGCCATCCTCTGGGTGGAAATTATCTAAATCAGCAAGAGACAAAGCATCTCCTCCAATTATGTCTGCAAGTTCTCTGGCTCGATCTTGAACAAAATAAAAAATCAATCGTAAGAACAAAAAATCACAGTGACGTTATTTATATAAGGTTAAAGAAAAATGAAAGTGCAGAAGAGAGGATAAAAAACAAAGAAACAAGTTCTGTAGCTGACATGATATACCAATCACAAGTACGGAAATCTCAACCAATGTCTAGAACATCAAAAGCATGATAGAGTATGAATCTATACAACAAATTACAATAGAGTACACTTCAACGGTTGGGCCAAGCTTCAAATCTCATAATATTATTGTAAAATTGATTGATATTTTTCTCAGGAGAAGATAGGATAGGATGCAAGTTTAATCTGCTCCATGGTGTCATGTAAAATATGTGCATTTAGTTCGAAGAGATTGGTTACATAAAATATATGATACAATCTTCTCAAGATCTATCGACGCATGAAACTACAAAGTGAACAAAAATGTTGCAGATGACACCATCTGCTTAAATAAAGAAATTTCTCAAGCAAATGAATCAAATCTTTATACCCAGAAGAATGCACTCTAGCATTCCCACCAAATATGACAGAGATGTACACCCTGGCAATCACCTAATCTCCAAAGGCCTTAACAATACTACCATTCCAGAAATTAACCTCCTAGGCAAACATACCGGGCACTGAACCAAAATCGTATAGTAAGTCCAGGTAGGCTATGAGGTAATACCACACAGAAAAATAAAAGAACGTTGCATTCTTCGCTAAGGATTAAAAATTTAACAGTATGGAGACGTATACACAAGGATCTTAAACAACAAAATCATGGAAGTAAAATTAATCAAACTGATTACTCAAATGTGGCTTGGAGATGCATAAAATAATCACTTATGTCACATGACACAACTGAAATGATGGAAAACCTTAAAGGGGGAAAAGGAAAATAAGAAAAGTGCCTCTTTTAGCTCTCTCAATTTGAAAGGATCTCTATCTTTCACAGCAAGCTCCTTTAAACCAATTTATCTTCAGAATTTTTTTGTTTAATATCCTTAGTTTCTTTTTCCGAACAAATGAAATGCCCCATCAACCATCTTTACTTATAATCTCAATTCTGATTTTCAATAAAAGAAAGATCGCAGTGCTGACATGCTGTATAAATGGATTTTTAACTGTTCTAATCAACCATGTGAAAGAGCAATAATGAGCATGGATAATAAAATTGACACACATAAAAAAGAAAATGATAACTGTTAATCAAATGCTATGAGAAAATAGATCAGGAAAGCAGATAGTTTTTGAGCTAATATAAGACAGAACAAAAGAAAGTAAAGCTGGAACCAACCATAAGTGCGATTGGCAATTGCAATCCTTGCGCCCTTCTGTTTTGCACCATAAGCAAGTGCCTTTCCAGCACCTCCAGCACCAATAACAACAAACAGCCTACCAGCTAAAGGTGAACCAGTTATACTGCCACTATTATGTGAACCTGCAAAAATAAAAGTGGTACGCCAAAACACCTTAAAGAAAGATTCTTGCCAGAATAAAGAAAGAAGAAAAAACTTAGCTAGTACAACATGATAGTAACCTTTCAGTCCGTCCTCAATAGCTGAGATAGCCCCAACATAGTCTGTATTGAATCCAAATAACTTCCCATCATTTGGTCTCCTTATAATGCAATTTATAGCTCCTATGGCCTGAATATTTTAATAAAGATAAAAATCAACTATTTATGGATAGCATGACTCAAAGGTAAGCAAACTACTCAGATGGAGAATGTAAGCATCATAACATGAATGGTTTCTTCACTACCTTTGCTACTGGATCAACTTCATCACAGCACTTAAGTGCAGCTTCCTTGTGAGGAATTGTAATGCTGTTTTAAAAATGAAGGGTACAAGATGTGATCATGATGTATAAATAGCAAACAAACTCTATATAGATGCTACGATTTTTAATTGACACTAGGGATGAGCAATAGAAAAATGAACCTGAAACCAGCAAAATCCATTGAAGAGTAAGTGCGGAGAAATTTTGCAATTTCATCTACCAACAAATGTACATAAACTCCATTGAAACCTACTGACTTGAATCCTTCATTGTACAACATAGGTGATTTGCTGTGGCCGACAGGCTTCCCAATAATGCCAAACACTTTTGTGTCAGGCCCTATTTGCCTAAAATTGTAAAGATGTAATATATCCTTAATAGTTGGTTGACCAGGAGCTGAAACTATTCCTGAGTCAAGTGTACCAAAAGTAAGATGACCACCAAATTTTGCACAAAGGATCCGTGAAATCAACCCCCTCTCACCCATTACAAGTCCTATCGTCGGGACCTGAAATTCCATGAAGGAGTCAATTTTGTTTTTATCATATAGAGAATAAAGAGAATGAAATGACTAAGGAGAAGACATTTGACGCGAGCCTGTAGCAAGCTCACAGATGAAGAGAGACAGTGATGTGAATGGAATTACTTCAATTACCGTTGGAACCTAGATTTCTAAAGGGAACCAAGGAAAGCCTTAGGAGAAACTGATTTTACTGGTAAAATTCATCGAAACTGATCTGCCCCATCCAAAACTAGGTCAGATCCTTTTATTGCACATTACTAAATTCCCCCAGACCTTTCCAGATAGATCCTTTAAGTTCCCATAGTAATAACAACTGCTCCCATAACAACTACCCATATCGCATTAATAATCTCCTAGAGAAACCCCTTAGACTTCCCATACATTATAATTACTTAATACTTGGTAAAAACTTAACCATACTAATAATATTTCTAGGGAAATGATAAATACACACCAATTTTATCCTCCTACACACCCATGTTTAATCCCGTCCATTGTTTCCTTTTTGATTGATTCAATCTGATAGCCGAAAATAAAGAGGGGTGCGTGAGAGGCTAAAAAGGGTGTTTGAAAATTAGCTCCCTATTTTTACTACATCAATAGGATAATGCAAGCCTTTTTCATCCTATTTTCCTACAATTTGTCAGAGTAACACGTCACACTTTCTATCATTAACCAAGACGGTCAGTTATTAAACTAGAGCCGTAAACTGCCAACAAAAGGAAACACTACTATTGGTCATCACAGAGAAATAAGTTGGCTCTAATTATTGTAGGGTCTAGGGAAGTCTGATGTAAATAGCCTCATCCTCACTTTAAAAAAGGTTGTCTCCCATTTCAACCTGTAGCCTCCAAGCCCCAATGGAGTAACTTGCCATTGCGCCGAAGGAACATCTCATGCTTCAGATATAATTACTAGCATGAATCATACAAAATGCACTCGAGTCAACCATTCATATGTGTGTACATAAGCACCATGTATATGTTAGGATTTGGCTCGTCAATGTTAGTGTCCTATTTTGTTTAGGATCGTATTAGGAAAACTAAAGGTGCACAAATTTTTGTCCTACAAGGATTAGGAAAGAATTAAGTTTTTCTTGTAGAATTTAGATTAGGAATCCTAGAAGGAAAAGGATTAGGAATAAATGTGTATATTCCCATTTTAAAAAGGATAGGAATCTTAATCAAGAAAATAGGCATGTAAACCGCACCTTATATCTATAAATAGGGTGCGGCAAGAGGTGAAAACTAAGAGAGAAAAATAGAGACAGCCAAGAGAGAGGAGAGATTAGTTTGAGGGTTTACAAAAGTATTGTACACTCTATTATTAACCAAAGAAGCCGTGGTTTCTCTATGATGTAGGATATAACTAGATTAGGATAATAGGCAGCTTAGGAAGCAAAACAAATAAAGGTCGCAGATAAAAATAAGAAGAGGGTCGGGAATCGCTCCAGAGGCTTCGCACACGAAAATTGGCTTCACACCAAAGTTTGGTTTCGCACCAAAGAACTCCTTTCGCAGGAAAATAATTCTCTAATTCTTATTCATAAATTCATTGTCGTTTAATCTGAATTACATAGGGGGTATCTATAAAGACTTAAACCTAAAGGAAATAGGAAAGTAAACTTGTTCTAGGAAAGAAATCGTAATTCAAGATAGAATAAGAAAGTAAATCTAATCCTAATCAAACTAGAAAGAATCTTAATCCCTATAAAAGTAGGAAATCCAAAGACTAAAACCCTAGATATTAAAATACTAAACCCCTAGAGATTAAAAGACTAAAACACCCTTTAATTTAGGAAAGCCACCACTTCTGTTCCGCATCACTCTACCCAGAGAAATCACAATTCGACGTAGGCAAAAGTTTTACCAAACCAGTATAAATCTTGTGTGCTTTTTCCTATTTTCTATTTTACTAAGTTTAGTCTATTGCTGGATACATCAAAGAACAAGATCCATAGGAGAGTCAAAATTCTAACAGTATAAAGTCGGTTAGAAACACAACAAGTTCAACTCCTATATATTAGCATTATAAAATGGCAAAATACAAAAACACAGACTAAAATTCAGCTCACCATGGAAATAAACAATGAACCAAAATTTAAAGGTGCAATGCATAGCATACCACCTACACTGCTTACTTGAGAATGCACCGTTATGTTAAAAATGCGTGCTACATCCGTAATATCCAAAGCACTGGTTGCAATCTTAACTATGTCAGCTCCAGTTGCTTGTATTCTTGCGACAAGATTTCCAAGAGCCTCAACTGATGGAGTTTCTTGATAGTTGTGTGAAGAGACAATAACTTTAAACTTTTCAGGCTTCTTCCCATATATGGAGTCAATGAATTCATGAGCAACCTTCAAAGAAAGGTAACAACATAAGAACAAGGTAATTCAGGATTAACCTTTCCAATGTAACAAAAAAACCTAATTCAGGTTTTACATCCTAGTGTGACAAATTTAAAATGTAAAAGGAAAGATAAATGATTTTTCCAATATCTTTGTGATGATGGCAATAGTAAGGATACGTTGTTTAGATCTGAAGCACAAAAGAATGCATTCACATGCTTCTTCATCAATACTTCATAGCAAACGTTTAGAGTTCTCATACACATCTGGCAATCCATAAGCAGCTCTTGAACAAATTATTCAATAGTTTGGATTTGGGAGGAAATAAACAACATCACTTCCTTTCATTTTCTTTCTGTATATACTTTTTCTTCATCCACGAGATTTCGTCAATTCTTTTAGTCAAGTATTTGGTTCACTAGGGAAAATTTTGATCTTTCACCGAAATTTTAACTTTTTAACCATCCTCACAAACAGGGACCTAAAAATTAAAAAGAAAAAGGGAAGAGAAAGGCCTCAATAAGTTCTCCTTACTATGGCATCTAGCATCCATGAAGGGTGAAATGGATGAGATCATGCTACACATCTTATAATTTCATCATGCCAAACAGACATTTTCAAGTTATACGTTTGTAAGAGAGCAACCTGAAGCTCAACATCAATGAAATCAGCTCCGAGCTCCATTGCTAATCGAAGTGTTTCCAGTCGATATTTTTCATCACCATCATACTGACCACCTTCCCAGTTTGGTCTACAAAAGTACATAATATCAGTCTTATCAGATATTATCTCACTGAGAGATTCTTAGGGTCATAACAGTCCAAAAACTGTTAATAATGAGCAAAGAAACACTTCATAAGAAGATAAACTGAAAAATTCACCTACTCAGAGAACTGCGAGAATAAAAAACAATTAAATAAAACTTGAAAGATAATGCAGTGAAATTTAAAGAGAACAACTGTTGTATCCATCCGAGCAATAAATTGTCATATGGAAACGTTGACTTAAACTCGTGTCTTCAGCATTATGAAAAAGGGGGACAAACAAGCCTGATTTATGATAAGAAGTATCATTTCTCCCGTTTAATACAACAATATAACATCCATCCCTAAATCCAACCAATATAACCGATTCAAATCCTTAAAATAAGGGCATACCGCAAACAAGCTCAATCATATAAGAAATTCATGGTAAAATACCTATATGTGAAAAGCGTCGGCAAAGGGGATTCTTTAATAAGGGTCTTGAGATCTTCATTGCCATTGAAGCTTTTTAAATGATCCAATCTAATCTCCACAAGGTCAGCACCAAACGCTTTGGCCTTGCCCATATCAATCACCATCTTATCGACGGATTCCGCCATTATGGGAGCACAAATTTGGGTCGAACTCCTCCTCACATCGTCGACTCCCACTTGCAGGCCCTCAGAAGAAGCAAGCTGAATGTCCAAAACAAAACCAAAAAAAGATTCAGAAATGGGACAAAATGGTCACTCTATTGATGGTAAAATTGCTCTGAATCTGGTCGAAAACGAGTTGAAGAATCTGCTTAATTAGTTAAGACAAAAATGCTGAAAAATATGAAACAGTTTGACAGTTAGAGCAAGTTATAGCAAAAACTAGATCATCCCAATTATTTCAAGTTTTACATCTTCTCTTAGTTGCTGATAGAAATTTACAGAAACTCAGAAAAATATAAACCAATTTTTTGGATTTTATATCTTCATTTGGTTTGTGCTGGCAGCCAAATGGAAGAGAAAATCAGAGACGCAGTGCAGAGGTAGTAATAATTGCTGAGAAGATTTACTTACCAAAAGGTTTTGGGGAGAATCCATAGGAGTGTTTGAGGGCCGTCGTCCGAAAGAGGCTGCTGCTTTTGGTGTTGGTGTTGGTGTTGGTGCGATGCACCGAACAGTGGGCTGGTAGGAGTCAAAAGAGGGATGAGTTTGGTAGGATTTTTTGCCATTGAGTTTTGGTGGGCGCGCTTCTTGTTTATCTTTTACGTTTTTTCTTTTTTCATTTTTTATTTTATAAAATACAATGTTAAAGGATAATGAGAATACATTGTGTAGACTATATCTAAATCATCATTCTAACAGTTGTAGAATTCACAATAGAAGTAGGTACTACTTTTATTGGAAAGATGGTTAGATGTGGTCTCTAAGCATTTTTCATAATGTAATGCTTAACATACTAAGCAAGTAGTTAGGGTGAATTTCAGGCCCGTATTCCACACGACTTATTTTGAGTTTAATTTCTTGCGCTGGTGAATTACACGATGGTGGTCAGAGGGAGGCTGAAATGCCTCTGTAAGTCTTTCCGGCCCCTAAAAAAGTGGACTGTTGTGGCTTGGCCACCAACTGATCCCCTTTAAAGGAAAACAAAATAACATACTAAACCACTTGCCAGATAGTACTAGGTATTCATCTTCACTAGTAAATGAGAGGTTTTAAGTAACAAAACAAAACATGAGTTGATATATTTTTATGATAAATATGTCATCATTGACAATTGAAAATACTCTATATCCCAAAAAATTGATATTTCCTAGTACTTTCCCAATGTTACCAAACATGGGAAAGGAATTTTGCATTTCTCTTTCCCTAGGGAAAGACTTGGGAAATCATTTCACATGAATTCCTTTCCGCGTACCAAACGCAAGTGTAAATACTATCATTGCATTCAAAATATACTAAGCCACTTGAGTTAGCTTAGTGACAAGGGTCGGTAAGGGAGATGGGTAGGAGCACCCTAAGTCCACGGTTCAAAAAAACTTAACATACTAATCTAAAATGTACAATCAGTTTGACAATTAAGATTTAATATTTTTTATCATTTTAAGAGATAATATAGTTTTTATAATGTCACTTAGTGCTGCGGTCTAATGATATTCTTCTTTACTTATAAGTAAAAGTCTTACGTTCGAATTTCAAAATTTAATTGCAATTGAATTCCTGCCACCGTTAATAAATATATTGTTGTATTAAGAAAATAATAAAAATATTTGCCAATAATAGTTTCGTTTTTCTTAAGGAGTTTGGCGGGAAATAGACGGGCACAAGTTTTTTTGTCACCTAACATAAAAGGAGGGAGTTTGTCAAAATGTTTGCCAACAACTTGGCCCAACCACATTCTTACAAGTACAAAAAAAGTGATAACCTACTTTCAAAATACGCCTAATTTTGAGAATCTGCCCCACCCCACTAAACTTTGTCTTTCTCTCCCTCCATGCCTTTCCTTTTGATCATTTCTATTATCCATCCTCTTCTTTCTCTCCTTTTCTCAATCTCTCTCCCTCTTTTTCCTAGGACTTCTACCTCTTCGAAGGACTTCAAACATAGAATGCAAGGAATCTCCTATTTTTTTTCTTTTTTCTATAATATAGAACGTACTACCACCAATTGACTGTAGACTAATTTTTTTTTTCATGCAGCCTCAGTACCACATGAAAGAGCTGCATACTTTTTGTTTTTTATTAGTGTAGAATCACGCATATAAATCAAGTAAATGTATGTTACAAACAACAAAACAAATAACTTGCTTTAAACTAAAAAAGTAAACTAGAACTTCAAGTGGCAAAGTAAAACTCAAACAAGAATTTTACGAGTCTTCAAAAGAGAAAAAATAATTAATACAAATTTACATTATATTCACATTTCTTAAATCTGCTTTCGAGTGCTTGAATACTCGGATGAAAAATCATGGCGGGTGTTCTTAAAACTGAGCGAAAAGTAAAGCTCAAGAACTTGTGTCAGTAGGTGCAGCAACAACTTGTCTCTCACTCTTAGAAGCGATGTTAAGTAGATTTATCACTTTCCTGTTGAGATTTAGAATCTTTTACATTTTAGTCCATGACCTTCTTGGTACCCATGTATGAAACTTTGAAGAGCATCTCTATATGCAGAAACTCTTGTCATATACACCCGCTGTAGAGCGGGCTTTAATGTCTCCATTCCTCCTCTTGCGGCCACAGCTATTCATTTTTATTTTCAGAGAAAAGCGTTAAACATAATCAGATCTCAAACCATTTTAACTGAAAAGTTCAAAGATTTCAAGTAAACAACTGAGAATAAGTATTCTTCCTGTTCATGAGAGAGGGAGAGAGAGAGAGAGAGAGAGAGAGAGGACTGTGTTTTTGTCACAACAGATTGGTAACAATTGCACCATCATAACCTAAATTCTATACAGAAGTTTAGAGACAGGCAATCGACAGATTAAAGCGAACCGACATACAAAACCAGCCAGAAAGAACTGCCTTACAAATAAAGTATCTGCTTCACATCTTCCTTTCTATATTTGATGCTCATGCTGATTTACTTTATCTTCCCTTTACAATTTTGGTGAAGAAGCAAATGTAGAATTTTTTTGAACTTGTTTAGAAATACAAATCGCTATTAAACGTAACTTTCAAACCTATTGAGCTCAACTCAAGTACTTGAAGCAGATTTGATGCATGTAAAACATTTCACAGGATAGAATGATCAAGTCGGAGGATTAAATGATTATTATTTATGCCAACTTCCTGAGTAAGATCATTGCATGAACAAGAAATTCAACCCAAATCAACAAACAAAAAGCAAAGATCTTGGGGCATCAATCATTATCTTCGTAGTCATATATGAATGCGCACATTGTATAGAACAAGTAGGCTTTCCATTAACTTATTGCTAAATTTTTTGACATTGATTGATGTGGTAGCATTACTTACCAAGATCCTGTAATGTTGAGGCTCTTTCTCTTTAGCTGTTCTCGGTGCTCCACCAGGTCTGTCATCACTCTCTTCATTCTTATAATCATTTGGTCGCAGTTCAGGACCAATATCCCGCACCCAGCTAGCGGCATAAAGCCGACCTAGAAGCCTCTTTAAACACCTGATGACCAATACAAGAAGGTAAGTTACCATCATTCATGTTAGCACCACACACGTAAATGTAATGATACGCTTTAACATATTCCCAGCATAATACTCAGCCCCTTGAATTTTGAAGTTGTTTGGGATGGCTCTGCTATTTTCCTCAAACTCCTATAGAGATTGGCCAAAACAACTGGCCCCAAAGCTATACGCATGCCCTTAGCCAAAGCTTCAGCAAGTGGTTGAGCATCATGAGTAATTGAGCCGGAACCCGAGCAAAGTATAAATTTGCATAGCCAAAGATGAAGGAATGCTACATGCTCTTCTAAAGAGACCACAACGTTGGTCGAAGAAGGATCCGTTTTAAAGTGGGCTTCAACCCATTGGGCATGCTTCTTAGCAATATTGTCACAATTTTTGGAGAGCTTGGTTGCATGATATTCTTGACCATGAGGACTTAGGCCAGCGATGGCGGCCAAATCTAGGAGAGTGGGAGTCATCATCCCAAACCTAAGTTTCATGCAATTACTTGAAGAGCACCAAAAGCACAACCCCGCTATTATGAGAGCCCGATCACACGGGAAGTTCCCAGCCGCACACAATTCAAGTATATCATAAATCCCAACACTTCTCCATGTTTCCCCAAATGAAGGTTTAAGGGCCCTATACCAATCTACCCATGTACCCTACCTTACTATTTTGGCAGTCTTGGGGTTAGGGCCAAGGTTTTTAGGTTTCGGGCAATGAGGCCAATTTAAAATCTTTCTGTCAACACTCCACACGTTGGACCAAGAAAAGCGACCTCTCAAGAATGGGGGTGTATATTTGGGTTCTTCATATAAATCTTAAAGATTGAATCCGGCATTGAATCAAAGTAAGGACCGAGAATTTTATTAACCTGATCATTAGAAGCTTCACCATAGAAATGATTGTGGTATTCTTCGTTCTTGGCCATGGCGCTTTGGATCTTGTCTCCATATTTCTCACTTGTTAGTGTACTCATCTTGTGTCCCTGTAGGTTTTCAACAAAAAACAATATCAATAAGGTAATACAAAAAACCAGTTATTGAAAGGCCAAGCTTATGGCCATGTTAAATTAGTGATGGCCCCGTGGCCAATTCTTTTTTTTTAAAACGGGGGATATTGAAAGACCAAGCTTATGGCCATGTTAAATTAGTGATGGCCCCGTGGCCAATTTAAAAAAAAAAAATCAGAACTTCTCGTCGCCAGAACACACACATATATACATATATGAGTATGTGTGTATGTATATATATGTGTGTGTGTATCTATATATATTCCAAGATTAAATCCTACAACAACAAATTCACATCCATCAAAACCAAGGAAGAAAAGTATTCTCACTTACCTTAAGTAGGGATTTGAGGTGGTTAGTTCAAAGGGTGGAGCTTCCAACAATGGAGGTCTATTCTCTTTTGAAGTTGGGGTTTAGATGAAGATGAGATTGAGAAGAAAATCCACCATTTTTGGTAAATATGGTGAGGAGAGTTGTGATTTATGGAATGTGGATGGCCATAGAATTTAATTTGGAGGAATTAAAGAGGTTTAGGAAGGCTTTTAATGGAGGATGTTTAATGGTGGTAAATAGAGGAAGAAGATGAAGTGTGAGGGAGAAGATGAAGTGTAAGAGAGAAGATAAATTTTTTGTGGTAAAAATGGTGGTAGGTAGAAAAGTGTGAAAGAATGGAATCTCTTTGAATTAAAAAAGAAAAAAAAAGGGGAGGGGGGGGGGGGGGTGTTTCAGTTTGAAAGCCCAATGTAATTTTGAGTTTTTAAATGGTTCTTTAGCCACCAATACGATAGGGGTTACCGACCCGGGTCTCATTTAGCATGAACGTTTTGGTAGGCAATCCTTTATTGGTCCATCTATTTGAGACCAACTCTTAGTGGTTCCTCTTTTGGTGGCCAAGCTTTTATTGGTCCATCTATTTGGGACCAACTCCTATTTGGGACCAACTCTTAGTGGTTCCTCTTTTGGTGGCCAAGCTTTTATTGGTCCATTTATTTGGGACCAACTCTTAGTGGTTCCTCTTTTTGTGGCCAATCTTTTATTGGTGTTTTGAGCTAACTAGAATTTTTCTCTTGAGGCCAACCCGATTACATGAGTCTGGCATGGCTAACTTGTGAGACCAACTCAGGAATGACATAATTTTGTCGCTCAGTTTATTTGGCCCGAGGACAACCTTGGATAACGAAGACTCAACCTTCATTGGACCCGGACTCGTTTCAGCAAGGAAGAATACCCAACCTTGTTCAAAGGTGATAATCTCCAAGACCAAGATTGGTAGCACACAATAGGATTTCCTACCCAAAATAGACCAAGGCTTACATGTCCAAGTTCAATGCATGGGAAGCGAAACCAGGGTCACGTGACCAATTCGTATAAGGAAAGGACCAAAAGTCAGCCTTTCTACTACTGCCCCTATCATAATGCCACCAGATTGGAGCATTCCATTTGAGCTTATGTATGATGCCTCAAATCATGCAGTAAGAGCTGTTTTAGGGCAGCGTGTGAACAAGCTTCCCCATGTCATTTATTATGATAGCCATACTTTAAATGATGCAAACCTTAATTATTCAACAACTAAAAATGAGTTATTTGTTGTTATTTTTGGTCTAGAAAAGTTTAGATCTTATCTAATTGGTACTAAAGTGATTATCTATTCTGATCATGCAGCGTTAAAATATCTCCTTACCAAAAAAGATGCCAAGCCGAGGTTGATTCGTTGGATGCTTCTAATCCAAGAGTTTGATGTGAAGATTCGAGATAAGAAAGGTTCAGAAAATGTTGTGGCAGAACATCTTAGCCGTTTAATGCATTCATCTAATGAAGAAGAAAATCACATGCCATTACAAGAAAACTTTCCAAATGAGCAGCTCTATGCCCTTGACATTGCAGATCCTTGGTTTGCAGACATTATCAATTACTTGGCCACCAAGCAGGTTCCTAGCACATTTAGTCGTTTCCAAAAAGACAAGCTAGTGAAACAAGCTAAGTATTAAATTTGGGATGATCCATTTTTATGGAAATATTGCCCAGATCTGATCATAAGAAGGTGTGTACCTGAATCTAAATTTCATTCCATTTTAACATTATGTCCTGATTCACCTTGTGGAGGTCATTTTGGAGCAAAGAAAACAGCTCTTAAAGTTCTTCAAAGTGGTTTCTATTGGCCTAGCCTTTTCAAAGATGCTTATAAGTTTGTTATCACATGTGATCGCTGCCAACATACAGGTAACTTATGTTCTCGTGATCAAATGCCCTTAAACCCAATTCTAGTTGTTGAAATTTTCGATGTTTGTGACACACCCCACCCTCGATACCTACGTGGATACCGAGTTTGGGCGTGCTGGCCGACACTCGTAAGTGACGAAGCCATTGAATGCATGACAACACTTAGTTTAAGCAAATTAAATTACCATAAAGTTGTGGAAATTAATGTCAATATGCACAAGTTTCAAAGCGTACTAATTTGAATTAGCGGAAACAAATAATGAAACAAGTTCCTAGAATTTCTATCCATAACAGGGATGAATATTATTAAAGAAACTGAATAAGAAATAGTAAATCCCTACATGGTCGGGAAATAGAATCAAAGCTGCCACTCGGATGCCTCGACTTCACCAGATGCTCTATCACTAGGTCCTGAAGGGGGCGCAAAAACAAAGGTGTGAGTGGACGAAAAATAAAAGTTTTCAAAATACCTTTCTCTTTTCAACATAATAACCCCCTATTTGAAATCCAGTATAATTGTAAAATCGTACTACCGTAGTATACGTCAAAATGTAGTTTATAGGTATAACTGAAAACATATATCAATATAAAATCCGTAGATAACAAATCATATTTCCAATAGTCCTTTCATCATATATACCAATAATATAAATATAAGAAAACCAACACAGGTTATATAAGCAATCACCCATGTACGTGTTGAGGAACAGCCTCTCAATTCCCGTACAAGCACTTTACGTTATTCAATTAAATTGTACTCCTAATACCACACACATGTAAGCACTTGCGCAATAGCGCGTCACACCCGAGTCCTTACGTAGTGGGGCCTTTTCCCCAAAAATAAACATAAACGTAAGACAAGCTTGCACTAAGGTATTTACCGGACAATACCCCTGGAGTACAGTGCGTGTGACCCAAACATGTGAGACTTGTCCTACGACCGTGAGACGGTACTACAACCTAGTGAAAGCATACCAAGTGTGTTTGAAAACATACATATATACATCATGTGTAGGAGTGAAGAATATCATATACTTCATAATTTTCCAAATATTCAAAACTTGTATAATCGAACGAAATCATGCTTAGAAGCCATAAATTAAATATCAATATATCCAATAATATTCATATCTCAAAATCATTTCATAAAATATATATATATAAATATATATATATATATATATATATATATGTTTGCCTCAAAATCATTTAATATATCAAAACCGTAATCACAAAGCATAGAAATCATTTAATAAACAAAAGTCCACTTCACAGATCTAGAGTGAAATCTCCCTCGATGCTGCCCTCCCGAAGTGTGGCGCCGAAGAATTACCTATTTAATATTAGGGGAAAATTAGAACCTCCCTAATATAAATTAATATAGGCCCTATAGAAAATATTCCTAAAAATGATACTATTTTAGCGAAAACAGTTTCGAAAACGATTTCCGGGGGCTCCTGCTGGGCCGCTCGGCCCACCGCCGGCCGCACGCGCCGGAAACGGCCTGACGCTCCGCCATGCACCGGCACGCACCGGCACGTGCCGCCACGCGCCGCACGCACCCCGATGACGCCGGGCCCCACGCGCTATCGACGCCGCCCACGCGCCGCCGAATGCCGCCACTGGGCTAACTAATATACTCTTTGACAATATCATGAAGCCGTGAATATTCCGCGCTCGTTGACGCAATATTCCTCTCTCTTCCTCCTCTCGCTGGTCGCCGGAGCCGCGGCGCCGCCTGCCTCGGTTCCGGAATTTTGGAAAATTAAAATGTCCAAGACTTTAAAATTCATAACTTTTCGTTCTTGGCCAAAACTAACGTGCTATATATCAAATTGAAGATATTGACGAGTAGAATATTTTCATACCAATTTGGGGCCGGAAAATGGTCGGAGATGGCCTGGAAATAGGCCGGAAGCCTAGAAACCCTTAATTCCGCTTCTCTCAAAAACCGCACTAATCAAATTGGTCGTTTTAGACATTTGAACCTACTCAACGTAATAAAACCAATGGTAATGATCTCGAGGCTCTACCTGGTCTGAACGTACGTAAAATTGGAGTGACAGCTTGCCGACAGTCAGTTCGACGCTCTGGGCTTACGATTGGGTTCGAGTTTGGGTATTCTAAAATCGGGCGCCCGCCCGTAATGACGAGACGATCGTAATGGTAATGATCTTGAGCGATGGTTCGACGGCTTTGTGATTCGGGTCCAAAAGCTGTGGTTTTGGTATGTTTTGGAAGTTTTTACTGAGAGAGAAAGTGTTGGGAGAGAAAGAGAGGGGTTCGTGCGTAGCTGTAATGGGAGTTGTAAAATGAGTCAGACAGCCCAACCCACAACCCAAAAACCCTAATTCCAACTTATATTTGTGGGTGAAAAATACTAAAATGCCCCTAAACTTTAAAGTTTCGTAAAACGTTCTGCTTTTAACTCCAAATTGAGTTCCACTTGCGTCCACGCGTTCGTATCGATGAGTACATCATGAATATGTAAAGAAATAAATTTTCGTACAAGTCGTCTCGAAAGTCAACAAAAGTTAACACACACTAGGGGTGGTTTGGTAATTTCACATAAAATTTTGGGACTGTTGTACCGCTTGGGGCATTGATTTCATGGGACCTTTTCCTAATTTCTCATGGTTGTTTATACATATTGGTGTTGTTGATTATGTTTCAAGTGGGTTGAGGCAATCCCCACTAGTACTACTGACTCTAAAGTGGTTCTCTCATTTCCTGTAGAATACGTATTTGCTAGGTTTGGAACTCCCCGTTATAATTAGTGATTTGAGGCGCACACTTTTGCAACCGAACATTCACAGGCTATAAAAACGTTATAGAGTCATGCACAAGGTCTCCACACCATACCACCTCAAACGAGCCGACGTTTCGAAATCTCTAACCGTGAAGTCAAACAAATCTTTGAGAAGACAAGAGGCCCTACTCAAAGATTGGTCGTTGCGCTTGCATGATGTACATGGGCTTATAGAACAACATATAAAACTCTCATAGGCATGTCACCCTTCCGACTTGCTCCAGGAAAGCCTGCATCTTCCCGTGAGCCGGAACATAAGCTTATTGGGCAATAAAAAAGCTCAATTTTGATCTAAAGGAGGCAGGCAGGTTTCAACTCAGTGAGCTTGATGAGTTAAGGAATGATGCATATGAGAGCTCTCGAATTTACAAAGAAAGGACCAAAGCATATCATGACAAAGCAATCCATAGGAAATCATTTGAGATTGGGCAGAAAGTTCTTTTATTCAATTCACGCCTTAGGCATTTCCTTGGTAAGCTTTGTTCCCGTTGGTATGGTCCGTTTCTTGTCACTAATATTTATCCTCATGGTGCAGTGGACATTCAAAACATCTAGACCGGGAACATTTTCAAAGTGAATGGCCATCATCTTAAGCCATACTATGATGCTTATAAACCAATTCCTCAGGTCGCTGAGACTCTCCATCAACCACCACCATTAGCCACATAACTTCACATCATGTCTTGCCTAGACATAAAATAAAGCGCTTGTTGGGAGGCAACCCAACTAGGTTTTTTTTTTCTTTCTATCCTTTATTTTGTCTTTGTTTAATGTTAGTTTTTATACTATGTCATTCGTTGATATACTTTGCATTGCATTCATTTAGTTCATTTGTAATCATTGAGGACAATGCTTAGTTTAGGCTTGGGGGTGTGTGGTATTGAACTTTTAGGTTGTTTGAGTCATGATTAGAGCTATTTGCAATTAAATAATGGGAGTGTACATGTTTAACTTAGTCTTGCAATCATACCTTTAGCTATGCTTTGAAAGTTGTTGTATCTGCTACATAATACCATTGCCCTTAGTTCTAAGAATACTTGTGAAAAGTTACTAGTTCAAGCCTTAGAAGAAGGATAGTGGAGACTACCTTTTGTGAAATTTTGTGCTTATTTGCTTCTTTCAGATAGATTAAACTGTTTCTACTCCTATCCTTTTCTTTCAAATTCATTTCAAATGATCTCATTATTCATTTTTGATTGAATACTAAGAGTTATTCTCTTTTGTGGATATTTGTGCTTATTATCACCCATGAATGAACTCATTGAGACGATGTTAGGCTATGCATGTTTTAACTAGTAAATGGCCTAATTCCCTTCCTTTGTTGTGTGAGACATTACCCATTTTGAAGCCAAACACATCCATATCTTTCATCAACCACACTAAACTCTACCCATTTTCCCCCATAATAGCCATTCCTTATAGCTTGGGGAATACCAAAGTGATGAAGACAAATATGAAGTGATGAAGACAAATATGATGCTCGAACTTTAAGCTAAGAAAGTGGCGTGTACCGAGGTAACATGGGTTGGAATTAAAAAAAAGGATAAAGAAAACATTTTAAGAAGAAAAAAAGAAAAAAAGAGAAGAAGATGCAATTTCTAAATTCATGGGTCATGGACGCCGAGAACAAGTACAAAAGATCAATTCAAGAGGAAAGCATGCTGGTTTTGCAAGGAAGACACTTTGGTATGTCTCAAGTTCTAGTAATCCTTATCCATCCTTTCATAGCCCCTACCCTAAACCCGTACATTACAACCTTATGAAAGACCTAGCTGATCTTTGAGGATGTATTCATGGGTGTTAGTAAGTATGTGTGATATCTTATTCTTAGTATTTGATTCCTTTCATGAGATCTTGTCCAGAAAGTTCTTTTTGTTTCTAATTGAATTATGTGTGAGAATATCTTGCTTTCCATTACATAACCTCACTTACATATACTTGTTGAGAGCAAGCCCTAGGAATCAAGTGAAAGAGTGAATCTGTGAAATTAGAGTTGAGATGAATCTTATCTTCCTTGCTTGAGCTTGTAACTTAGTAACAGGTTGAAATAGAGCTAGAGCACCTCATTAACATGCAGATTTGATTGCTAGAAAAGGTAAAGTCAAAGTTAGGAGTGCAAGGCATAGTTAAGCTTTGATTCTTATTATCTTGTTTCGAAAGTGCTCTAATCGTTGTTTTGTAGGTTGTTTCGGATGTTTATGGGTACCGTCACGGTTAAACCCTTAGGAGACACAACTCCTCCTACTAGGGATGCTTAGAGGTTTAAAGGCTTGATGCATAAGCTGAATGCATTCGTCTCACCAACGGAATTGGTCTTAGATTAACTTGTTTTTGTCTTTTGTGTTGTTTTTGTTTCTTTTAGTTTTGGTTTGCTCAAGGACTAGCAAAATCTAAGTTTGGGGGTATTTGTTGAAGTGCATAAAGTTATACTTTTACACCCTCTTTTATTTAGGTTTTTAACTTAAAATCTCTATGCATCACAATGTATTTTGTTGTTTGTATTGTATTTCAGGATGAAAGTAAGGACTTGAAGAAATCATCTTATTTTGAATATTGTAACAAGTGGCCCAAGATCTGCCAGAAAAGGCCCTTGCAGAACAGCCAACTTGCGAGCTTTGCCCCACAGTGGTCAGAACGAATTAGAAAATGGGCCATATATGGTTGGAAAGCCTTGGAAGTCTTCTTTCTTATGGTCTTTACAGCTTGTGATCTGGAGGTTTCGAGATGAAGTTATAACAGAATAAAGAGGAGATGTTCAGTTACAAATTCTGATAACAGCTAGTTTTCAGTTACTCCTATACTAAAAGCTGGTTGTAATGAGCTTTAAATGAGAGTCAATGTGTCAGATGTTACATAACTTCTAAAGCCTTTTAGGAGAAAAAAAAAACAACAACAGAAAAATATAGAATCTAGAAAGAAGAGAATCTGGAAAAGGAGTCCTCCATCTTGAGCTGTTTCTAGGTTCTAGCCTTCCTAACTTTTATGTATTTTGTTATTTTTCTAATTGAGTCTATGGATACTTAGGGCTGCTTTGAAGCCCTAAACATGATTGAATTAATGTTATGATGCAGTTTTAGTTTATCAATTTCTTTTGCAAGCTAGAATTAGTTTTCTATTTCAATTATTTCATGCACATATTTTCAAGCTTAGCTACTTTGTTTATGTTTGCTTTCTGTTGAGAATGATAAGGATGACTGCCATATCTTCTTTCATTCATTAGCAACATGTGGTTAGGTTCAGAACTAATCATGTAAATTGATTCCATGAAGTTCCAGGATAAATGCCATGTTCTAGGGTTCATGTGATGTTCATAATCCTCTTTGTTCTTAATGAGTTTTTAGGTGCTAAATCTGAGTATATGCCATGCTAGGTTGCACCTACAAATATAAGTTTTATGTATATGTCATGCATCTAACATGCAAAGTAAGAGAGGATTCATACAATCTAGTTATATGCCATGCTAGATATGTGAACATCTTAGTTGTGCATTTGAAAGGGATAAGTTAAAAGATCATATCACTGATTCAAGAATGTTTAGGGGAAGACCTTTGTTCATTTGAAGTCAGATTTATGTCTTAAAAACGTTTCTAACCTATTCCATGTCTTTGGTTTGTTTTTCGATCGTTCTAATTTTTCCCCTTTCTTTCAGTTTTTATTTCTTTTCCAAAATTACTCAAACCCCCAATTTTAAGTCATATGAGTCTTTAACTACTGTTAATTTGTAAGAGTCAAAGGTTTTACTAAGTTGTTTCTCAGTCGCTGTGGTTCGACACCCTTACTTGTGCCATTATACTATCCTTATATTTGCACTCCAAAGGAATCTCAGTAGTGGTCAAAGTCCACAGAGCTGGAAAAGTGAAGGAAAAAAAAGGCTGGCTCAACAAGGGCCTGGTTGGAAGCGGGTCGAGAGGGAGAGAGGCTCAAATGGGCCTCGGGTGGGGTGGCTCGGCTGGAGCCTGGTACGGCTCAGCTCGGCTCGGCTTTAGGCCGGCTCCGGCTCGGCTTGGCTTTAAGGTTTTTTCCCTTTTTTTTTTCAAAAAATATGAATTATAAAAAAAAAAACAAAAAAACCATAAAAACCCTAATTTTTTCTTTGTTCACACAATCATCAATTCACTGAATATATATGGTAGATATATTAAATTTAATGCGAACACAATTTTTGCAGAAGATCATAATTCGTTAAAAGCGAAAAATTGGGTTCATGCATTATGGTGAAGGTTCATGCAATCAAGGCTGAAAAAATATAGACATTGAGACCATGTTTTAGAAGTACTTGGATTGTTGATGATGATAATGGAACAATTTGTTTGCAGAATTGCCTTCAACTCTGGATTTCCATCTTCAATGCTTTGAATCTCGTTCAATATAAAATAACAAGGAGAGAATTGAATCAATAGCAAGTATATTAATTCAATAAAATAAAAAGAAAATCAAAGTAAGAATTACTGAAAATAATACTCCCATGATTGAAGATGGCCAAAACTCTAGTATAATTCTCTTTATCACAGCGAAAAGAGCGTGCTGATAACGTGTTATAGCCTATTTTATTGAGAGGTGCAGCAAAGAGAAAAGTATGGAGAAAGAGAGAAGGGCTTGAGGAATTGTAGTACATATTCCTCATGCCTAGTGCCTTTATTTATAGTGAACCAAGTACAATCATAATGGAACAAGGATTTTAGGATGATGAGAATATCCCAATCCATATCTACCTAGGATTTACACAATCACATATATCACATGTCAATATTATCTACAACAGTGAAACTTGTTTTGGTCAAAAGTTTTAGGTGGATGGCCCCCTCCCACTTTGCTATGTTAATCATCCTTGTTGTCGTCTAGTCACCCACCACCATCTCTCCTTCTATAAAACAAAGTGAAATTGATACCAGGCGGAATAACCTGTAACGAACACAAATTCTTGTCTATCTGACTAGTCCAACAACTAGTCAACTAGTTTCAAGAATGTTACAGACAGCAAACCCTAATACAGGTAAAAACCTTAATTGACCAGACTACACAATTAATCAGATATACCACAGATTCAACTCAGCAAGACAGGCATGCATCAAACATATCATATAAATTCGATAACATGGAGGAAGCATGTAATTAACTTAGTAAGGCAAGTTAAACAAGTTATAACAAATGACACACAATAATTTTGGTGCCCGGAAAAACCCCTAACTGGGTTAAAAAACCGGGGGACTCCAAGGAGTCCTATCCACTAGTGATGAATAAGGTTCATACAAAGTTACACACAACAAGCTCAAATCCTAGACATGTTCAAAGGGCAGCTTGTACCTTTGTGCAACCCTATTTAGCACCAAATGGATCTTGCTTCGGTCTTCACGAGAGGGCAGCTGTTTCTACAAGCTCAACGTCTTGTGGCACCGAGTCAAGGCATGAACCATGCAAATGGAATGAACATGTAAAGATGAAATGCAAATGTGGATTCAAATCTGACCAGTCAGTTTCTCCCGTTCAAAATAATTGAGGAAAGAACCAACGTGAATCCAAAACTAATGTCTATGAAGATTTGGAAATTTCAAGTTTTAGACAATAAACAAAACAAACAAGTTTTCAAAAGATTTGTGTATGATAACACGAGAATTAAATGCTCATGCAAAACTGTTTGTTGCTGGGTTTGTAAACTCAACAGAGAGGAAGCAAAAGGCTCAAAACCACTCTCTGATATTTTAGATATTTTAGTTTATGCAAAACCAGGTTTTTCTGACGACCCCAAACAACCTTAAAAGATCAGAAACCAAAAGGAAGGGCAGCTGTCAAAACCAAAACAGATCTCTAAAGATCAACGGTGGGGAACTGCATTGGGGAACTGAATAGTGTCAGTGACCCATGTGGGTTTTCTTAATTGGTGTGCCAGCTTTCTGGAAAAGACAGACTCTATTTGATTAGACAAAAAAGCCAGTCAGAAAGACATAAAACACTATGACGTGAAATGCATTAAAAAAAATGACATTGAATGCATATGCATAACCAAACCTCTCTTGAGTTCATGCCTGAATCTTCAAAGTGATGTATCATCCTTAATCTAATCTAATTGAGACTCATCTAAGAGCTTGTGTGATTTAAATTACAATTTTGACAAGGAAAGCCAAAAACACTTAAATCTAGACTTTACACAAAGAAGGGCATTACACAACCAAAAGAAGATGAAGAAAGGAGAGTGAGCATACGGGAGGAAAGAAAGGAAAAGAGAAAGAAAAGAGAGAAGAAAGAGAAGGAAAGAACGGTGAGATCGTCCCAGATGTTTGAAATTCCAACCCAGGCTCCAATTCCGCAAAAAACCTGACAGCCATGTTGACAACCTTCAAATTCTAACTTTCTGACCTCAGATAGAAACCTCTTATTCATGAAAGTTGTTCATTATCTTCTCATCTATACTATACTAAAATTTGGGCCAGATCCGACGGTTGGATCTTCTCAAAATTCTCACACTACTCTTGACTCCAAAACTTGTTGAATCCGTTTTGGCTCTTTCTGAACTCACCGGAGGAGGAACACCAAGTGAGGCCTACCGAACGAGCCTAGAACCATATTTGGTGGATTGGATTTGGGCCCATGTTTTGGCCAAATTTAAGAGCCCATTTGTTTGGCCTAGTGTGAGGGTCCATGTTTAGTAGCCCATATTTGGGCTTGGGCTTATGTTTTGGTCCCATATTTTGGGCTTTGAATTTTCCTTTATTATTGCCATAATGAGCCTGAAAGTATTCACAGAGTGACAATTGCATGACTGTCTAAAACTTATGTTCTGATACCAATCTGACACATCCCGATCCTGACACGCCAGGTGTCGGGAAGTGCTGGCTGACACGTGTTAAGTGACGAAAGCCAATTATGCATGTATATGTGAAAAATTGAGTAGATATAGAGTTGGAAGCGGAAGTAAGAGTGCAGTGATGGGTAAAATCCATTATTACAAGTGCATAACAGTCAGAGCATAGTAAATAGTGCAAGGAATATAAACATTCACATCCTCGTGAGGATGGATAAGTAGAAGTTAACTAAAAGTAGGAACAAATCCTACTTTGTTTGGAGAAAGTGTCAGAACCACCAACCACAGCAGAATCAAGCTCACGTCTCTGCGAAATCGAATCTGCCACTAAGTCCTCGAGGGGCGCAAAACATAAAAAGGTGAGTGGGTCAAAAAGCAAATTTTGATAAAACCTTTGTTTCAAGAGCATACTATCCCCTCGCTGGAAAACATGTATAGTTTTTGAAAATACGTCATACTCTCTGGTATGATCCTCAAAATACTATAATAGTAAGACGGGTACTCCCCGAAAGCCAATGGTAAAAACCATAATGGATTGCTCGAAAACAAACTGAATTGTCAAATCACGGGTACTCCCAGAAAATCAGACTGACTGCTCATCCATATGTAAACACACAAGTCCAAGTAGATAAGCTACGAGGAACATGCTAGGTATATAAGAAATACGCTGAGTACTACAATGACGCGAGTCTAACGCTAATCGTTGTGCGCAAAGCGCGTCACACACAAGTTCGAGTTGCCTAGTGTAACCTAGAACATGCTAGTACCTACAATGGATCCAAAGTTGCGTAGCGGTACTGGGGTGTGATACCTCCAAACGTCAAGGCTAGTCCTGGCCATAAGACTGAGTACTGATACCCGGGGTGTTCTACATGTACTGATGAGTAATAGTATAGAAAAATGTATGACAAATAAAATACGAATGTTCTACCTTCAACAATCGCATATGATATGAGTCATGCTAACAATTTAAAGAAAGCAGTGAAAATCATACATATTAATATATTTATCAAAACAAAGACTCACTCACTCACCTGTAACTAGCCAGGTCGTAAACCTCATGTCCTGGGTAGCCCCGGTAGTCCTCTGGATAAGTCTCACCTATATGAGATATCACTATAATAATGATTAAACTCATAAATATTACTAATTAAACTAATTAACGACACTTATCCCTGGTTTGCTCAACACGGAGGTTTGAAACACTCCGAAAAATACCATACGTATTGCCCTTAGGTAGTACGCATCGCCTCATGTTTACGGAAGTCGAAAATAATGCCCCACGTGCCCCCCAAGCGCGACTCACGTGCTGAGTCAATGCGCCAGTCAACTAATGGCATCAGTTGACGCTGTTAGATCTAACCGAATATTCCAGCATCTCCGTTAAATCTAATGGAATATTCCTAACAACATTAAAGGAATATTCCCGGTTTGGACCGGCTGCTGACGTCGTCAATGAAGTCACTGCCCGGTCTAAACCGAGTTCAGGCTGGTCGCTGCTGCAACTGGCTTCGATCGATGGCCCCGCCGGAAATTTGGCCGGTTTTCTGGAGGATTTTCAAATCTTCATAACTTTTTCATTTCTTGGCCAAATTTCACGTTCTTTATTTCAAAATGAAGCTAGAGAGGAATAGAATGACGGTGTACCTTTGGTTTGGTCGTACAAGCTCAGAAAATGACCTGTATTTGCCTCAAAAGGCCACGGCTACTGTAGCTTTGTCGATCTACGTCAAAACTCAACCAAATCAAGCAAACGACATATGAAAATTCATCTAGTCAACAAGAGGAATCCAATGGTGGTAGTTAGAAACCTCACCTCGGTCTACAATGGCGAGAAAATTGCCTAGAAGGTTCGGTTTTCCCGTGTGCTTTTCCCGCCAAACGGTCGGGAGTTTGGACAAACGGTTTGCACCGTTGAGTCCAGGGTGTCGAGACGAAGATTGTGGTGACTTTAGATCGTCTCGGTTCAACGGGGAAAAAGAGAACGAGAGAGAGAGAGGAAAAGTGACGGGAAAAAAAAGAAGGGAAAAAGATATTTTGGATTTTGGGGTATTGTGCACCCACTAAAACAGTAAAATTATACGGTTCCGTGTACAAAATAATCATGCACGTGTCCAAAATATCCCTCGAGAATTATTTTATAACAAACGTTTTTATGGGATGTTACAGTTCAGAAACTGCTTGATGTTTTACTTGTAAGGACGAAATTTTTTAGTCTAACTTATTTTTTTGAGACACTTTATACAATAGTACATGTTACATCCCGTTCCGGAAAATAATACTATTTTATTCCCGAAAGTGTGAAATGACGATTTTGCCCTTGGTTGACTTTTCGGTTGACTTTTGCATCGTAAGTTGTACGACGCTTCCAATTGTATTTTCTTGACGTGCTCGTCGCTACGTACGTGTAGACGCGAGCAGGACGTCGTTCGGACTCCGAACGAATATTTTACGGGCGTTGGTTTTCGACGTTTCCCGTATTTTCAAATTTGGACAGTTTGGTGGTTGGGCTGGGGCCCAAATCCCTGTTGGCCCATGTGGCCTTGTCCCCTGTCTGTTGACTCTCTGTCCTTCACTCTCTCCCGTGCTCTCTGTCTGCAAAACAAACAAAAACCTCCCAAATCTCTCAAGGCACCCTGTGCCTCTCCTCCCTCTCACTGAGCCAATCTTTGGCCAGGTGAGATCACAGACCTCACCATCATCTTCATCGGCCTCAAAATACCCTGACTGGACCACTGCAAACCTAGAAACTAGGGAACCCAGATTTCTCAAATTTTCCAGCGAGGCTCGAATTCTTGTCTCGGCCATTTCTCGGTGAAACCGAGCTCGAATCACCTCAAAATCACCACCATTGGACTCCTTGAAGTCCCAGGGACCTTGCTCAAGCCTTGGATGGTGACGTTTGGCCGAGAATCGAGGAGATCAAGTTTGGCCGGTTTTGCACCGTGGCTTCCCTTCAATTTTCAGGCCACTTCTGGCCAGTTTTTGGCCCCCAAAATGGTAAAATATTATTCTCCTCACTTCTAGCTTCATTTTGGTACTTGAATCGTCCAATTTGGCCTTGAAATGAAGGAGTTATGAAGCTCTGAAAATTTCCCAGTTTTCCGGCCAAAAATTTCCAGATTCCGGCGACGGCGACGGCGCCGGCAACCGGAAAAAGGTTGAGGGTGACCGGCGCTGACATCAGCAAACCGGGTCAGACCGGTCCTGCTGATGTCAGCAAACCGGTTCAACCCGGTCGGACAGGAATATTCCATCAGTTAACCTTAACGGCGTTAACGGAATATTCTAACGCCGTTAGAATATTCCGTTAACTTGAACGGAACAGTAACGGCGCGTGACCGGCGCGTGTGGCGCGTGGCCGCGCGTGGTGGACTTCCACCGGCGCGTGGAGGCGCGTGTAACCTCAGAGCCGCGCGTGGCGGCGCGTGAGGCCAAATGGCAGCGTGTGACGGCGCGTGCGGCGGCGCACGGCTGCCCACGGCGGCGGTTTTGGGGTTTCCGAACGCCGTTTTCTTCGTATTTTCGAATACTTTATTAATCTTGGGTGTCCAAAATTAGGTTTTGGCGACCCGTGGCATTCGGAGGACGTACGTTTGGGCTTTCCGGCAAGGTTCTTGTGAGTGGGCCCTTTCCTTATATTATTTAAATGTGTTTTAAGTTTGGGAAAGTATATTTGTTTATGCCTACACTTTTAAATGACTTTAATTTAGTATTTGTCTCGTATTTTTGGTAGACCTCGTACTTCGTAGTATTTACTTGGTCTACTAGATCGACTCGGTATTTTTGTTAGGCCTTGGAAATTAGTGGGCTTGGGCCTATATTTCCATTTGGGAATTATACCATTAAATTGGTGGTTTCCATATTATTTTTATACGCGTATTGCTAGTATCGAACCAGCACTATTTAAGGAGGTTTTTATACCTGTTTGACGGGCCTTGGGCCGTATTTGGGTGAACCTTGGAAATGGTAATTTTCTACCGTATTTTGGGTTCACCTAGTTTTCCATTAAGTTGGTATTTCTATACCTTGGTACCCATGTGGCGTATTCTTGGTATTTCACGTATTATAGTTATACGATTGGTATTTCGGGGTACGGCACCCGAGAATACTTTATATATTGACTATTTTGAGGTTTATCCCTTAAAGGGAAATTACCCCACCTTGTTTTATTCAAAAATATTCCGTGGTATGTTTTCGCACGCTCAACTTGGAATGCTTACACGGTGTTAATTGTACTGTCTGGGGCCAGGACCAGCTTCACGTGATTGTTCACACGCACCGATACGCTCGCTATGGATCCATAGCAGGTGCCAGCCTGTTCTAGGTCGCCTTGGCGACTCGAACTCGTTGTGATGCGCATAAGCGCCAGCTTCACGTGGTTGTAGTACATGAGCGTACCATTATTTATACACCCAGCCTGTTCATGACAGAGTACATCTGTATGAACTCATGTGTTTGCCATACCTAAACGAGCGTTTATCCTATAGTTTTGTATTGTGATTTTACCACTGGTTTTCACTGATGCCACGGAGGCTTTTATTTGATTTACGGGTTTCCCGTATATCTTTATTTTACGAACTTTCGGGTAATGTATTTTCTACCGAACGGTGGCTTTCTGCCCGTTTCGGACGGTAAGTATAATTCCGTACTTACCTTGATTTTCTACCTACTATTGTAGTATGTTTTCCGAAGTGGTTTTCCGAACCAACTACTTGATATTGACGGCGAGGGGTTACTATTTTCTGAAAGGAAAGGTTTTCACAAAAATAACTACTTATGGCCCACTCACCCTTTTGTTTTGCGCCCCTCCAGGTTTAGTGGCTGGAGCTGTCGACGTCGAGGCGCGGTGGTATGACAAGTGTATCATTCTTGATACTTGTATTCTGTACTTTGTATTTAGTGCTTTGTACAACAGTTTACTTTACTTATTCTTCCGCTTGTACAACTTTGGTGTACTCTGACCTTAAATTCATTCAATTGTTCAAATAAATTCTTATATCTTTCAATTTGGCTTTTGTCACCCTACGTGGTGTCGGCCAGCACACCCGACTTTTGGGTGTCCACGTGTACATCCGGGTCGGGATGTGTCAGTACACATAGTCAAAACCAATTTATTCTCAGTGTAAATATATTTTGTTGTATAAAAATAAATAAAAATAAATAAAAAATAAAGTAAAGCATTTAATAATATTCTTAAAAGAAATGGAAAAAGTATTGTGTTTTGTTATTTCTTATAAAAAAGGATTGTGCTCCTGAAATCAACACCATCCCGCGCTTATTCAAAGCAGAGGCGGCATAACCAAACCCGACTTCACTATCTCGTTGGGAGTCGAGTCCGGCTGGCTTTCCGTACTCCGTTCATTTCCGGTCATCATGTCGGAGCCAATCATCCTCTCCGACGAAGAAGACTCGACTCCATCGCTACTGTTCCACTGTAAGAAACGCCGAACCGAACCGAACCCAAACTTAAACCCAAACCCTACGGTTCTCGTCCTCGACGACGACGACCCAACCCCACGGAAGCCCGGACCTACCTCCACGCCTATCTTCGTCCCGGAGACCCCCATGTCAGATCTCGCAATTGTGAAATGCACGAAAGCCCCTTCCCACTTCCAATCTAGGGTTTCAGACTCCGATCACAACTTCTCTGGTTGGTCGATTTAATTTCTATTGGAAATGGTTATTTGCTTTTTGTTTGATATAGTTCCTTATGCATTGCTGCTTATGATAATTTTGTTTTTGAATCAGTTTTTTTACTGTTTTGCTTCAAGTAATTGGTGCGTTTTACTGTTCTGTTAGGCTCAATTGGAATTAGTTTTGAGTTTCTATTTCTCTGAAAATGCTAGTATTAATTCCTAATGCTCGACTGTGAAATCCTCAACTTTTAGCGTACGAAATATAAAACTGTTTCATAAGATGGTTAGAGAAGAAGGGTTTTGGCCAGAAAAGCTTATGACCAAGTGGATTTGGATTTTATGGATTTTGTGTCAGAGAGAAAGGGTTTTGGCAGTTTGGGGGAAAGGAGTGAGGATTAATGTTAAAAGGGTTTTATGATTTTGTGAAATTTGTCAATTGTTTTGTGATTCCTCACTTTGGTTGCTGAACGTTTGAGTATTAATGTTGAAATCTTTATTTACTTGTCAATATTAGACTTTTCCTTTTTGTACCGATACTGCTTACCATTAACATTGACTTTACTGGTCTTTGTTTACAACTTTACATTCAGGTGTTAATGGATTGATATGTTTGGAATCTGATAATGAGCCTGAAAGTGGTCGTGGAAAGCAAAAGGAGAAAGAGAATGAATCGATCGCTAGTGGTTTTGGTGTGGTGGAGGACTTAGATTGGAGGTTTAGTTTTGTTGAGTCCACATGTCCTCTTGGTATGTTAATGTTGTAACTGGAGTTCCTTTGATTAGGGTTGAGGGCTGGCCTTTATTTATTGGTTTTGAGTGTGAAAATATTCAAGAAAATGATTCCATTCCCTGGAAGATGCTTTCCTTCTAATATGGACACCTATTTACATTCTTATCAGGAGATGATCTAGCACATATGTCTGAGGGGAATTCTTCGCAACCAACTTTGCAAGATGCTATTGATCAGGTATTTTGACCTGATGCATTGTGGTAATTTCTTTTTTTTTTTCCCCCTAAAGATTATCTATTAAACAGTTGTGGAGTAAGCAACACCTTTGGCTTGTGTTCCTAATTAGGGTCAGATGTTATAATTTCTATTTGTGCAATTGACAGCCTCGCCTTTCTTGTTTAATAATTATGTTTGATTGTTCGGAGACATGCCTCTTGTTACTTGTGTTTTATTTTGTTAAATTCTGTATGAGGCATTACATTTTCCAGAATTTAGGCAATACATGGTTCCACATGGTACAAGCTTGTAAGAAGTGAAGCCAGTAAAGTCACATGGCAGGAAAGATGAGGAAAAATTCTAGGAAGTAACACCTAATAATAAACATGAGACATTACTCGAGTACTTATTTATCTTTCAATCAGATACTTTATGAGTTTCAGATTGTTTCTGATTTGGATAAAAAAACTGATTGAGGAAGACATTTCAGATAGGAATGGTGAAAGTTTAATCCTGCAGTTTCCAATGGATGACAATTCACATTAGAAGATTTTAGTCCAGTTATCTTCTAATCAGATACTTGATGTGTTTCAAATGTCTCTTCTTTTGAGCGGGCCTGTGCTTTCTGAATCCAATTATTATGTGTGTAGAATCTCCATGACTCGCCATAAAGGTTCACTTTTTTATATTTCTTATTTTAAATGAAGGTGTGTTCACTTCTTTGCTGCTATTTCACACCTTCAATTGGGTATTTATCCTCAAATGTAATGACATGACGAGATTAGGTACTTGATTATCCTGAGAAAGAAAATAGAATGGATCAGATGGGCAACATTACAAAACCGAGAAGAAAAACTAAAGTTGTTACTGATAATGAAAATACTATAAAAGAAACAACAGAAAGAAAGAAGCTGGCAAAAGAGGAACGAACACGCTTAATGGAGGAAAAGAAGCTCAAGAAGCTAGTAAGTTGATATTATGATCTGTACTTAGATTTTTTTTAACAGAACAATAAGCTGATGGATATCCATGATAAACAGGAAGAGAAGTTGCAAAAAGAAGCTCTGAAAGCTGAAGCAGCAGAGATGAAAAAAATTCAGAAAGAAAAGCAAAAGTGGGAAAAAGGGAAGTTTGCCCTAAAATCCATCGTGGCTGAGATTGATTCTAAAGTTGTGGAGTTGGGGTCAGTTGGAGGTGCGGTGTCAATCCGCTTCTCTGCTGAAGTACTTTGCATGTGCTTTTATATCTGGTAGCTGAGAACTTATTTAAACTTTTTTGTTTGTAGGAAATTTGCTTACAAGGTTTGCTGAAAAAGGGTTAACATACCGTATAACATCAAATCCAATTGAAAGATCAATTGTCTGGACCATGACTGTTCCAGAACATCTTTCACAGGTAATAAGGGTATGGAATTGATGATTTTCTGTAAGCTCCACTGTTATGAAACCTTTTCTATTAGTAGTAGTGTTATCAAATCATCTCGCTCTAGCGGTTTTCATAATAGCAAAATTAGCTGGAATTTTTAAATAACTTCTATATGGCTGAACATTATCAGCCTTTGTATCTTAATGGATCATAAAATTAGGCGAAATTATTTACTGTATAAAAATAGAAACCTCATCATTAAAGGATAATTGTGGGTGTAAATTGTGTATTGCTGGAAGGCTCACGAGTCGATACCAAAGGTCTATGATATAATGATTGATTACAATTGTGTTGCATCTTCATGGGTTATCTGTGTGGCTAGGTCAAGATCATTCTTTAAGAATTTCATGAGCTTCCGCCTCTCTGTTTGATTACTTAGAGGCATGCCTTTACATTTCTTGTTAAAGTTTATGACAAAATATTAATTTCTGCTCTAAATAAATGAAATTATAGTTTATTTTTTATGCATCCACTTCTTCCATGTATCAGCATAATATTATACATCTATTAACCTCAATATCTAATTGCAGCTTTCGCCCAAAGAAACAGAAATTCAATATATATTGCTCGTGTATGAAGCTGAAGAATTTTGTAACGTTGTCATCAATGAATCTCTTTTGGATCATGTTCTTAGTGTTCGAAATCGATATCCATCTTATACAGTGTGTTATCTTACAAACAGGTTGATGGCATACATTACTAAAAGGTGAGAGATTGCTGATAATATATACTGTATCTTGTATTGGAATTTACCTAGCTAAAGATATGTATATTGTACTGAAATTTTTACATTGTGATTATTCTTTGAGTTATGCGGCATAATGGTCATCACGATGTATCAAAAAATGAAAATAAAAACTAATGGTTATCATGAATTAGATAAATAGTCAATGGATGATTTACTAATATTGTATCCCTTGGCCAAGGCCCTGCCCTGTGAGCATACTTTGTTTTTCTTTCTCATTATCTATTTGGTTATTAACTCATATGTACATGCGAAGTTGAGTAGAGTACAGAAACCATATTATAACTTGGACACTGATCCGCCCCCTTCTCTCCTTTTTTTTTTTCCTCACTTTGGTGTCAATCTCTCTGCAGCTGATTTCCACATCGTATTAAATGAAAGGTTACAGACATGACTGATTTTATATTATTTTTCTACGAGAAGAAACACCAAAGTGGTAAACTTGAGTTTGCTAATCAATTTGATGATGGCTCAACATAGTTGGTTTGCATCTAAAGTGTTCTTATCCCTTTCAGTAAGTAATTGGCATTTTATTCAAATAGGAGCAAATGATAAGTAAAAGAGAGCTTATATACTTGTCGAGTATCATCCTTTTATTATAATTACCCGTTAAATATCACATCAACAAAACAACTTGTGATGTTAAAAAATGTTATTCTATTTATTTTGTGTTTCCATTCAGATTGGTGTACTTTTAAACAAATTATAGAATGTTTAGCTTTATTATTAGCAAATATGTAACATGTCTTCATTTGTGTTATCCATTGAAATTCTGAAATGTGTTTGTGAGAAGCATGCAACAATATTTTGTAAGATTGTGTTGGACCTTATATAATCAATTTGTCTTTTTTATTTGTGATCTGTAAAATTTACTGTTTGTGATGGCCTGGTAGTTGCAGTAGCTATTGTCCACCTTACAATAATGTGTATTTCTTGGATTCATGCATACTGAAGATGTAATGCTGCATCACATTGAATTTTTTTCTTTTTTTACAATGTTAGGGAACAAGAACTGTACAAGAACACAACAAATCATAGTAGCTGGAGACGCCCACCTGTTGAGGAGGTTGAAATACTAACACTTGGGTTTACAAGACATTGATACTTTCTGGCTGTTCATAGATGTCTTGCAGAACAGTGAATCTTTAAATTTATAGTATTTTGACCTCTTTCCCTTTATAACAGGTGCTGGCAAAATTGACCACTAATTTTTTTAAAGTACACTCCAGGCAGTGCACAGACGAGGCTGAACTTGCTGAACATGTTGTTGGTTTAACATGCAGCCTGTCATCTTGTCAATTTAGGTATTTGATGCTTTTACTTTTCTACTGAACTCAGAACCTTGTTACAGTTTAAGTATGCTGTTAAAATCTGTTTCCCACTAAATACAAGTTTTCTGGCCTCAAGATCTTCTAATTGCATTATACATTATACACACTCATCTCCTTTAAAAAATTCTGTCCAAGGATCACAGAGCTTCACTCATGTTTCCAACTTCTCACTTCTTTTTTCGCTTTATTTTTAATTACCTAGAAAATGATTGTAGTGTCATTTGACGCAGTTTTTATTTCATCGTTAAATAGGCAAATGCTATCCCTTTCCCTTTGCATTTTCACATTTTAACTCGTCAATATTCTGATTCTGCATCTTCTATGAATTTGCAGAAAGAAGTTAACGAGACTGGATGTAAATGCTAATGGATCCCTTATCCCTAAGGACTGCATTGACCGAACTTTAATTAAAAAGAGCCCATGGTGAGGAACATGATATTAACAGACTGATCATTATACTAGAATTAGAAGATAAAAAGAAAGCAGATTCAAAGACGGCTGGATTGTGAGAATAAAAAATAAGATGTGACTTCCTATGATGAAAGTAGTAACCAGTAATAAGATGAAGCTTATTTCTAGGGGTCTGAACTCTGAACTGCGTAGAGCCTGTTTTAGAGTGCTTCTACACGAAACACTTATGCTCATAAGAGGTTTTTCTAGAAGTGATTTTGTTAGAAGCAAATTATTACTATTATTATTATTTTGAAAATTCAATTGCTTCCTGGAGAATTAGTTGAAAGCACTTATTTGACTATTCTATCAAACACTGCCAAAGATGCATTTAGTTTGTGAAAGTGCTTTTAGTCCTTCTAAAAGCACCGTCAAATAGACCCTTAATTATTGTTCCCAGCACTCTTGGACAGAAAGGACAACAAGAACCATGCACGATGAAAGTGAGAGAATACAGATTAGACCTGCAACCTAATTGTCTAGTTGGTTGGGACAATCTGCCTTCCTTCAAGCCCTCCAACCATTGCCCCTCAGAATTGGACCATGGACTTCCTAAAACCAGATTTCTGGAATTTACGCTTATGAATAAGTTTCATTTAAATAAAGCTCTCAAACACTGTTTGAAATAGTTTCATATAGTCTTTTTCTTCTATTAGTTATCGACTAAGCCTTCCTCTGTACAAATTAGTTCGATTTGTATGTTTTTCATATTTTTATCTATTTTATTTGTGAGCATTTTATTTTTGTTACTAATTATTTTATTCGTCCAGGTTAAAAGCTTTGGTAGCTATTCCTAAAGTACAGCCGCGATTTGCTATTGCTATATGGAATAAGTACCCTACCATGAAATCTCTTTTGAGTGTTTACATGGACCCAAATATATCAGTAAGTGAAATATGCCTCTTTCTTTTTGAGTGTTTAGCTAGACCCAAATGATCTATGGGCTTCAGTCTCTTTGGAGTATAAGGATACCTATTTCTTCGCAGCATTTGTTTTTCAAATTGGAATGGAGTTTGTTAGAGTTTTTTGTTCCCTTGCTGGTTCTCTGTTGTTTTTAAAATTTTTATGCTGTTTTATAGTTATTTAATTCTTTGCTCCAGTGGACATCTTGTTCATTGTTTTGCACTATTGCTCTCTTAATGAAATTTTGTTTCCTATTAACAGATAAATAAGTTATAAAAAATTGTAGACCAATACAATAGTAACAAGTTAAAGTTTGAACATAGCTCATCCTTTCTATCGTATAGGAGCCTTCAGGGCTTGTTTGGAAGATGACATCTGTAATCTTGGATTACATGTCACTAGTCTGTTTTGGGAAACTGAGATATTGACAAATGCAATACATTATAATGAAACTTCCAAGCTCTTAACCCTATGTTCCTTTAACGTTTCATAGAATTGAGGCTAAATTTGTTAGTAATGCACTTCCAAAATTAGACAGAGCGACTTAAAAATGACTAAACGTAATACATGTGAGAGAACTTTCGAATGACTCTTTGATAGGTGTCATTTTGAAGGTCCTTAGTTTAGTGTCTTTGTGGTGCATTTCTTATGTTTTGGTAGTAGCTAGTAGTGCTTGAGTAGTTCATTGGTAGTCTCCTTGTAGGGCATTTTTAACAATCGAGTCTTACCCCTGTTTGGATGAGGAAATTTGGATTACTAAGGAATTTGAAATGATGAAATTAAATTTCCTCGAATTTGTGAAGTTTCTTATTTGACTACCTTAAAGGTTTAATGGAATTTAAATACAGAATTTAACGTGCCAATTAATAAATGAGAGGTGGTAGGTGGAAAATGTGCTAAGTGGGTTTAGTGGTGGGAGTGCGGGTGATGGTGGTAGTAGGAAAATAAGAGGTGGTGGCGCCAACGATAGTGGGGTGGGAGTGCAGGTGATGGTCATGGACATGTGGTGGTAGTAACGTGGCGGCGGCGGCAACGGTGGGAGTGCGGATGATGGTCATGGAAATTTGGTGGTAGTAGAGGTGGTGGTGGGAGCCGAGACGGTGATGATGGTTGTAGGTTTGGTGGCTGCAGCGATGGTGGTGAGCGTGTATGGGTTTTTTAACCTCGTTGAATTATAAATGACAATTGTTTATATGGAATTTAAAGTTGTTACCTTCAACTTCCAAGTTTCTTTTTTCTTTTCACACAGAACTTCTAAATTTATATGATTATGAATCAAAAAGAGGGAAATGGGTATGTCTGTTAAAATTTTTTACTTTTGTTGAGATTCCAAGTTTATTTCCCTCATCCAAACAGAGGGTAAAGTTCCTTGGAACTTTATAAGTCCCTAATCGAAACATTGGGTAAAGGAACCAATAGTCACACTCCTCTCGTTTGCCAAACAGATTTAAAAGGATTTGGGCCAACTTTAGGTTTAACTAGGTGAAAGAAATTTGGGTAAGGAGGAGGGAGTGGGAAAATTTTGCGAGAGAGTTAGACTACTTGCTTCTCTTTGGACATCATTTGTCAAAGCATTTCAGGAACATTCCTTTTAGAATAATTATTCTTGATCGGGATGGGGAAGGGAAAAGTTTCGCGCTAAGGGTTGATTGATTATTTGGTTTACAGTGAGGTGAAATTACTCATTTGTCCCTATATTTGATAAGAACAACTAATGGATTAACGGAAGGAGTTATGTGTCATTAGGTAGAGGTGGAGGACTCCTGGAGCTAGTTGAGGAACCAAAATGTAACTCGTCTACAAGTTCAGGGGCTATTGCTACACTTAAGCCAAGCATTTATTTCTAATAAAATGAATGAGTATTTTGTTTCCTTAAGAGTCTTTTATGGTTTCAGCAATGCATATGACAAGGGAGTAATATGTTTTGTTTGTGTGATATATATTTGCTTGAGATTTAACTGTAATACAACCATGAGATTTCAATATACAATGTTATCTTATCAAGGGCTTACATATGGAAAGCCCTTTTGATTATTGTATGGTCATTTCTATGTCATTGTGAAAACCATTTCTTTGATTGTCTCTTAAAACAAAAAGGGAAAAAAATGGCTTTACTAGAGTTCGTTGAGACAACTTCTTGGAGGTTAAGTAGCCATACATAGTTGGTTGAATACCTCCACTCTAAATACTCATCGTTTATGCAATATTAATTGTTATCGCTACAAGATTGATATTTGTTTACATATATGATATATCCCATAATTCACAAGGCATACTTACATCGATCAGCATGCACATGGCTAATATCAAAGCAGAACTCAACATTGTTTTGTCTTGTATTTTTTTTTTCGTGAGTGACGCCATTCAGCTTGTTGAGTGAGTGCACTCCTTACGTCGAACAATGAATTTTCAGTTCTACTTACTTCTCTGTACAGGTTCATGAAAAGGAGTTCCTGCTCAAGGACTTGACAACAGAAGGTTTACTTGGTGATGACAGAAGATTAGGTGAGGTTTGTTCCAAGAGAGTGTACAGAATACTTACGGCACAAAGCGGATGCATCAAAACTGATGATGTCGAGGATGGTGCTGATTTCTTCAGGCGTTGAATATCATTTATATGGACAAAATCAGGTACGCATATGCTTCCCCTTTATGTACAATTTATTCTGCAACGGAGCCATTTCTTTTGCAAAATGTTATTTTCGGATCAATTACAAGATGCATACCTCTTTTACGGCAATTTAAATTTAGTATCAACTCTAGAAAATCATTCAATGTCAAACTCAAAATTTGGAAACGGTTACCCTCCATCCCCGTTGTCAAACCTTATCTGCAAATGAAATGTGGCTATTTTACTCCGTCGTTTAAGATTGGAGTCAAGTTCATGGAACTTTGGAACTCTGGACTACTGAATGTTGTTGAAATCCATGTCCAAGTGATTCAAGTGTTTACCAACACTTGGGGAATGAAAACATATGTGGGACCCACCTTAAACTTCCGAAATTGGATTCTTGATATTTATGTGGTATTTGAATTTCCCGAAATGAAGCCCATCGGGAATCCAACTTTTGTACCAATATTACCCCCATAGTTTTTTGCTAATTCCAAAACACTCATTGCAGTTTTACCCCGCCCAACTCTAACGGACTGTCCTATAGCCTCCAACAGACCCATCTCTCCCATCTCTCCCGTCTCACCTTCCCAATTCCCATTGGAGAAGCTTCAGCTCCGGCCCTCTCCCAACTCCCATTGGTCGCCGCCGACTTTCTAGAACCCCCATAAACTCAGAGAACGAGAGAGATGGATGGTGTGGTGATCTGTGCGGCGTGTGAGGGAAGGCTTTGGTGGAAGGTGCCGGTGGGCTGGGGGAAAAGGGATTGAGGAGGAAGGAAGATCGGGGAGAAGGTGGAAGGGATGGTGGTGGTTACGCATCTTCTTCTTTTTTTTTCTTTTAATTATTTTTTATACATATTTTACTTTTTACTTTTTTTATCTTTATAAATACTTGTTAAATTATTTTATTAAATAGCTATCTTTGTTGAAATTTATATTATGAGAAAATGTGTAGCATTTAAAAATATTTATTAAAAAACAAGGGCAATTTAGTAATTAAACTGGTTTCAATTCCGATTCATGTAAATAAGTAAACATCTTACATGAAATTTTCCTCATTCTTACTTTGATTTCAGGCAATTTAGTAAACAAATTTAACAGGAATCCAATTATGATTCTTCTTTATTCCAACTCTTTAATTCAATTGCTCTCGTTCTGATTACGGATTAATAAACGAATCCTGAAGTAATTGAGAGAATATTCTAAAATGCAAATGGGCCTTGTGGGCTTCTCCACCTCTATGAGAATTATGGTGTTATTCAGCTTCTTTCCAAAAGTCTGGTGGGTTCAAACCTCCACTAGGCCACAATGACACTTGTTGGGCCCCACCACTAATCGATACCCAAATGACACATCACTAGTGGTTATCCAGTGTGCTCTCTCATGATTCCATTTCACTTCATGAGCAGAGCAGACCACAGTACCTACTCCAACTATGGTGTCTCCAAACTTCTCCACTACTTTTTTTTTTTGGGTATTATTATATGCAACCTCTGATTTGTACATATAGAAGAGTCAAGAGAGTATAAAATATATGTGAAAGGGAGTGACTAGGTAGTAGGCATGTAGCAAAAGCTTACCTTAAATTATCTTCAATTAAAAAGAAAATGTTGCTTGTTCACAAATTTTATTAATTTTCGAATAGGAGGATCTTTCTGAGTGCATTTCTTGTGTACTGCTTGTTTTAGAATTCAGTATTTAGTACTTATACGTAGTTTTTAGTATATGCGCGGTACAAACACGGAATCTGTAATTTTTTTTGTTATAGGAAGGAATACACAATTTAAGGTATCCGAATTTCGTTTGTCTTGTGGGTGTCAATGCTCAATGCTCGTAACATTGTAGCATATTCCGTAAATATGATCTAAGCAACTAACTTTCGTAATATTATTAATTGTCCGCCACCATATCCAAATACATATTTTTTCCTGCGACAATTCTCAAATAATTCAATTCTTTAATCATCAAAGTAAAGCATGTCATAGCCCATACATACCGCACTTGGCTATTTTGAGTTTCTCACGCTGCATATATATTAGGAACTGAAAGGTACTCTTGTAAGGCCTCCCTCTCCCTGAGCAAGTTCTTTCTGTATGGAGAAGAGCAAATCATTTTCTGGGTACTACCCGACCAACTACAAGGAGGTCCAATTCGGGTTTGAGGACCGGTCGAAATCATACAGCTTCAATGGTCCCGTCAGCTGCGGCAAGGTAGACGACTTGTCTTCAACATCTGGCAATCCAGAGCTGGAGAGAAGGAAGAGGGTGGCAGCTTACAACATGTATGCCGCGGAAGGTAAGTTCAAGTCGTCGTTCCGCAACAGTTTCAAATGGATCAAGAGCAAGTTTGTTGACACCTTCTACGATGAGTAATCAACTAAACCAAATCCTTTTCCTTTTTTAGATCTTTTACTATGTCAAGGTCAAGTAAGGTTCCATTTACCGTATAGTTTGTGCCAAGAGCAAGGCCTAGTTAATTGTAATGAACAATTTTCTAGGGTTTGAATCCAGTGATCATATATATGATGGTTTGTATGAGTATGCATCGTTTTTTATGTATCAAATTTTCTTTTTTGTATATAAACATTGTGCTTTTCCTTTTGCTTTTTCAATCCATTATTCGATTGCCAAATGGGGGAGAATATATTATAGGTGATGCTCACATTTTTTTACTATATTCTACCATTTTTCTAATAGAGATGGAACCTACCAATACAAGTACTCTCTCGCCGAATATCTCCAAAAGACTAGGTAAATTTTTTAGGTAAATTCGTACTGTGATGGTTGATGTATCAATTTGCCTTCAAGGTTTGCCTTATTTAAAGTTGGTCACTCAAGGGATAAGGTAAATTAGTGAAATTTTTATTATTTTACTATTTATTTACTTTGTGCTCAATTTAACAATTTTAAAACTCATGGTGGTATGTGTCCAAAATTTTACGTTTTGACTAAAATCTAAATTACCTAACATTGTTTGGATGAAGAAATTGTAAATTATTAGAAATTCTAAAACGACGGAATTTAAATTCCCATCAATTAAATTCCCGTCAATTGCAAATTTTATTGTTTGGAAATTATGTATGTAGAATTTCAAAATGACAGAAATTATAACTTCAATGGTACGTACCATTGAATGATACGTGCTGTTGAACGGTTTAAGATTCATTTGGGGCCCACTGCAAATGAATCTGGATCATTCAATAACGGTACTATTGAATGGTACGTACCACCCAAGATTTTTCTGGTTGAATAGCCCATTTACAAACTCACTAATTGCTCCCAAATTTCATTCCCTAATAATCCGTTTGACGAAAATGCCCCTATTTAAAATCTCCCAACAGAAAATGGCGAGAAAATCGACACTCACAGTTTCTAATCTCCACCGTCATCTCTCTCAGCTCTCACATCTCCAGTTCGCTGCAAATCACAACCTCTCCCTCAAGTTGAAAGCCAAAATATCGAGTACATGGACACAGACCTCTCGCTTTCAACTCTCTCAACCTCTCCCTCGTTCTCTCAACCCTCTCGCTTTCAGCAAACAGTAAAAATAAAAGAGAGAGTAAACACCACAGTACCCGCACCGGTCCACTCTTCGTCGTCATCTAAAGTTGCTTTAGCATAGCACTCTTCTCCATCCATTTTATTAGGTCTCCCTTGCATCTTTAGTGGTGGTTGTCCAAGTCAGCAACAAGATCACATCTAAATACAGGACTACTGAGTTTTTCTCTTATAAATATAATGGGTGTTGGACAATGAGTATAGTTGTACGGTTTTGGTCTTATAGTTGTCGTTGTCGATATCCATGGGTGTTGGTCAGTGAGTATATGGGTTTAAGTTCGTCATCTCTCTCAGATGTCGAAAGGCAACATATATTTCAGCTACTATTACCTATCGCATTGCTTCGATCACAAAAAATAAAAGTAAAACACAATCTGATTACATTAAAATAAACACATTCTTCCTCTAGTTTGCATACACAAACAGAAGACAGAGACTGAAGGAATCTCACCTCGAAGACGCCCGAGAATAGCATCAGTACCAAACCCAATTCGTGCTTGAAGCTTAAGAACTTAGCCACACTAAAGGAATACCCAGTTCAAATAAGCATAAGAAAATGATGACAGATTAAGATATCTCTCATACACATTTGATCAAGCAGGTGGTGTGCAAGAAAGGTTCTAATTTTCTTAGCCATAAATGGAAGACCCAGAACATTATATCACAAATTCAGCTGTGTGAATTATGCAACTACTGAAAGCCTAACAGAATCAAGTTTGTTAGACATAATTAGCATTAAAAAAGAAAACCCATAATTTTCCTAAAAAAATAAAATAAAGAAAACGGAGAAATCCTGAAAGCTGATGATTTGTAGCCCCATTTGGTTGGACTAGACCAGAAGAGAAAAGAGAGAAGATTAACGAGTTTGGAGTGACGAAGAACGCGCAGATGAAGGGTGTAGTTGCAAGTTTGTTAAGAGAGAGAAAGGTCGTGTTTACACTCAAAATTGTCATGTTTATCTCTATTTTGGTCTAAAACCAAATTATGGCATTATGTGGGGGTTATTGTGAAATTAGGCCAAACTTACACTAATATATTTTGGGTATCTGCAAGTGGATAGTTAATTAATATTATCTATCTTTGTGCAAGTGGATAGTTAATTAATGTTATCTATCTTTGTGCAAGTGGAATTAGGTTGAAGTGCGTTCTCAAGTTGGGTTGCTTTCACATTGGTTTTGCTCTCTATATATTAGAAGCAAGGCAGAGAGCTGGACACACTCAACCAATCAAACAAAATTCAGAACATACATGTTCTAAGGAAAGCCAACCTTTCAAACACCAAAGAGGAAAACCTCTCTTGAAAGCCAAGAAGTGGCATTCATCAGTTCATACAACCCAGCAACAAGCTTTCATAAGCCTATATAAGGTTTTAAGCAACCAACCATTCACAAAGCTTCGACAACTTGTGTTAAAGCTTTTAGATCAGGAAACCCCCGATCTTAGAATTAGCTCTGCCATTTCTCTCTGTGGTATCGATTAAGCCTGGGAAAGAATCTCCTTTAGGCTATTCTCTTCTTCCCAAAGAGTCGATGGGCATAAAAGCCAATTCGATGGCTTTGTCGATGGCTTTGTCTTCAGGTCGATGGGCATAAAAGCCAACCCGATGGCTTTGTCTTCAACCCGATGGGCATAAAAGCCAACCCGACGGCTTTGTCGATGGCTTTGTCCTCAATCCGATGGGCATAAAAGCCAACCCGATGGCTTTGTCGATGGCTTTGTCTCCAATCCGATGGGCATAAAAGCCAATTCGATGGCTTTATATGCAATCCAACCACACTTTGGTTGATGTTTACAGCTTTGTTTACTTATTGTATTTACTTATTTGTAAACTTTCAATTCAGTTTATATATGTTTACTTTGATGCAAACTGTATTTTCTTTATTTACTGCTTACTATCTTTATTATTAAAGCATTCGGATTGAATATAACCAGTTTATATCCAATCAATATTTCAAACATATAAGCCTTGTTATATATATCTACATAACAATTAAAGTCCTTAACAGGCAAGGCAAATAAAGAACCTAAGTTGAGCCTCTCACTTAAAGGCACAATCTTTTGGTTATAAGTTAAATAGCGCAATCTCAAATCACACACATACACCGTCTGCTAGCGGTACCTAGTAGTGGCACGCTTGCAATCTCTCAATCAGTGTTCATATAAATCACTAGGCCTAAACTAAGCGCCGTGTGAATTTATTTGTCGAACAGGTCGACGGAGAGGAACAGAGATCGGAAACTCGATTGCAGGTTTGCTGAGAGAGAGAAGGGTCTATATTTCTCAAATTATAATTGTCGATATTTCTCGGCATGTTTTGTAGGGGTATTGAAATTAAGAGTATTTTGGTCAAATAGGGCTACTTGGGAATGAAAATTGCAAGCTGGGCTATTATTGGTTAGTGGTTTTGTAATTGGGCTATTCAACCCAAATTTTCAAATAAATAATACAGATGTGAGTGTATAATTTTTTGAATAAACTGCCGTTTGACTCCTTGAACTATTACTCCAGTTGAAATTGATCCCCTGAACTATTTTTTTGGTAAATTAACCTCCTGAACTATTTGAAATCACCCAATTAACCCCTCATCGTTAGATTCAACGAAATTTCATCCACTTTGATGTCAAATACTAGCACGTGTCGTATTTTAATTGGTAGCTCTAGTTGACATTCTAACGAATTAACAGCAAATTGGATGGAATCTAGCGGTAGGGGGTAAATCTACTAATTTAGAAAAGTTTAAGGGGTTAATTTACCAAAAAAATAATTCAGGGGGTCAATTTCAACTAGAGTGATAGTTCAGGGGGTCAAACGGCAGTGTACCCTAATTTTTTATATGTTTTGGTTTTATTGTGCACTAGAGAAAATGGGTGTGGTTTGTTTTGATGAAACAAACTATGAGGCTTGGCATAAAAAGATTCTTCACCGTCTACTCAAAGAGCGCCTAGATGCGACATCGATTGACAAAGAATCTACTCCGAGTCTTGCTAATTTGGCCCAAGCTAGCACTTTTGGGAAATGGCTACTACTTGATCATTCAGCACGAAAGATCATGTTAGATAACATGTCATGACCTGGGATGTTCACAATCGCTGTACACATTGAGAAACTGCAAGAGAATTACGAAAATTTCTCAAGAAGGAATATGGTGGTATCTCGCTTGGTAGCTTGAGATACAAAATAGTATCTTTTTGAGTTGTATCAAAAGAATCCCAAGCATACTCTGCTGCAACACATTGAGACTATGCATGATTGGATGAAAGATCTAAAGGCAAGCCGCCATGTACTTGATGATGAACAAAAGGTTCAAGCAGTCATCAGATCTTTGGCAAGAACACCTGGAGGTTGGGCTGAACGGTGGTTGACGTTGAACGAGAATGTCAAAACTTTTGATGACATTCTTGCCCTAGTCATGAAATCTGAAAATGAGAGTTATGACTTCTACAGCAAGTGCGCAAGCACTAATAGGGCAAGCTTGCTGTGTCCCAGCCTAAACTGATGAGGAAAGTCAACTGAAAGGGAAAGTTACGCAAGAGATGTATCGAATACATCGCAAAATGGGTCTGTAACGTGTTGAAAATAGGCCACGAAAGATACACAAGAGATGTATCAAATACCCTCACTTAAGCACCTTCAAAACTCGAAACAAACAGCTACTATCTGTGTAACTTTTACTCACATGTGGGAAGATTGGCTGCTAGAGTTACCCTTACACAAGTGGTTTTGCCCGTTACAAGACAATGAAACTTTGAAGGATAAACAATTCGAAGTGTTTAGGAGAACTTGGCTAGGGTTATGATGTTTGTGACGACCCGTCCTGAATTTTATTGTATTTTATTTCCTAAACGTGTAATTTTACCAAAATACCCTTGAACAGGTTGAGTGGAAGTCCTACGTGGACGTTTAAATATTATTTCCTGTTATGAAAATATAGTGGTGCGGGTATCTAGTTACCCAGTTTAGTTTGGGAAAAATCCCTTCTTTCTTTTCCCCCTGACTTTCTTTTTCCCCTCACTCTTCTTTTCTCCTGCTTTCTTCTTCTCCCCGTAGAAATGCACTGTGCACACAGTGGCCACACGAAATCCGTCGAATCGAGCCAAACCACCACCACCATCTTGTTCGTTGTAACTCACTGAGTTCAATGGTGCAAGCCGTTTGCCAAATTCTTTACCGTTTGGCGGGAATCGCACACGGAAGAACCGGACTTTTCCGGTGAGTTTCGTAAAAATACCGACCTAGGTGAGGTTCCTAACCACCACCTTTAGTTTCCTCGTGTTGAGTAGATAGATTTTCATACTAAGATCGTGTTATTTGGTTATGTTTTGAGGTAGATCGGACTTCGCTCGTAAATCGAGGTTTTCCGACCAAGTTCCGGCCATTTCCGACCAATTATTGGACTCAAAATAGGTAAAATCATGTTCTCCTTCTCTCTAGCTTCATTTTGACATGTGGGTTGTGTAAAATAGTTGAGAAATGAAGAAGTTAGGAATTTTCAAAAATTTCCTAGTTTTTCGGCGAGTTGGCCGACGGCGGCACCGGCCGGTGACGTCATCGCTAACGTTAGCAACCGGTCCAGACAGGAGAATATTCCTGGAATATTCTTTTTAACGCCGTTAGGAATATTCCGTTAGATCTAAAGGAGATGTTGGAATATTATGTTAGATCTAACGGCGTCAGTTGACGCCGTTAGTTCGACCGGCTCTGTTTGACCACTCGTGTGGGCACGTGGGAGCAGTTTTTCGACTTCTGTCAACGCGAGGCAACTCGTGGCGACGCGTACTACCTCAGGGCAGTACGTATGGTATTTTTTGAAGTGTTTTGGACCTCCGTGTTGAGCAAACCAAGGATTAATGTCGTTTATTAATTTAATTAGTAACCTTTATGAGTTTAATCATTACTATAGTGATATCTCATATAGGTGAGACTTATCACGAGGAGTATAAGGGTCATGCAAGGCAAGGCGGCTAACGACCCAATTACGTATCAGTGAGTAGGCTTTGTTTTGAAAACTAATATTATTTATATTATTTCTCACTGTGATTTCATGACTTATTTTCTATCATGCCATGCTTTTACTTATGATTTAAGTATAAAGAAATTATATTATGTTGAGACTTGTGAAACTGCAATGGCATGATCATGTGTTTATTATTTGCTCATCATACATGCATTCACCGGTGTCTAGTACTCGTCCGGGCCAAGATCAACCTTTATGTGTATGTTCACATCCGCACCGTTATGCTCACTTTGGATCCATTGTAGGTGTCAGCCTGTACTAGTCTGCATTAGGCAGCTAGGACTCATATGTGATGCGCTTAGCGCCAGCTTCACGTGATCGTAGTACCGAGCATATATTTATTACACCCAGCATGTTCCATGTAGCTACTTTCTACATGGGCTTGTGTGTCTGCATATGTCGATGAGCATATCGTATTATATATTTCTATTGTTGTTGAGCATGTTATATGTTGAGAAGTTTTGGTATTTACTTATACCTTTGGCCTTGTTGCCTTTATACTGTTTTGACATTGAATATTATATATTATGTTGAGATAAAACTATTTGTCCATATCTTTGGAAGTTTTCATACTATACGTAGTATGATTTTGGGAAGATATACAGGAATTTTAAAAGAGGGGTTATTATATTATGAAAAACAAAGGTTTTAGAAATGTTTATTTTTGCCCACTCACACTTTATGTTTTGCGCCCCTCCAGGACGTAGTAGCTGGATTAGTGGTGAGCGCGACCATTATGGTGTTTACGACTTCCGCACCAGATAAATGTAGGATTTCTTCCTCCTACTAGTATGCTTTATCCATCATGTTCAAGATGAGAATAATTCGTACTTGTTCACTGTATTTTATCTATACTCTGAACATCTCATGCTTTGTATCAAGGGTTCTACTCGTACTTCAGCGTACTCTGCTACATGATTTTAAATAATTCCAGACTTTGGTTTTATTTTATTCAGAAATTCCACTTAGTCTGCATGACATGGCTTTCGTCGTCCTCCGGGGTGTCGGCCAACATTCCTCGATTTCGGTACCCTTCGGGATATCCGGGTCGGGGTGTGTCCATGTTGCTCTCTAAGAGGAGATTTTTGATACTGCTCACTTTGTTGTCGAATGTGTTGTTAAATCCCTGACCCATATCCTTATAGAGTTTTTCTATTTAAACACCACACTTTATCTAAGTTCACCCCATTAATTATTTGAAAACTTTTTTAATCATTTTAATTGTGCGAAATGACCATATAGTACATATGAAGAAAAAACACCCGTTCCACTTCCAACGGGATGGGCAATATACCTGAGACCCCACCCGGAACAACTTTGTTGAAGGGTTGTACACCTGCTGTGGTGCTAGGGAGGCCCTTCCTCAACTTCCTCTACCATGGTTTTGCTATTCACACCAAATTGGTACTTTATGCTTTGCTGGACAAGTTTACAGGATTTTAAAGATGGAATTTTTCTGCATTATTTGATAATTGATTGTAGGGCTAAAAAATTTTCGTTTTGTTTGATAATATATTGATCGGACTGCCAACGATCAATGGATAATACTTGTGTGTTTTGCAACGCGGATGGAAATTTTTTGATAGTCCACTGATGTGATTTTTAATGTCTATGCAATTAGGCTCAAAATCACATGAAATACTTGCAAGAATACAAGGATATTGCAGTATAGATGCTCATGCAAGGTCGTTCTCCTCAAGGACTATTTGGATAATTTATGTAGAAATAATTCCTAATTAACTACTTAGAATTGAAAATTGAGAAAAGAGATTTTGATTTTAGGTAATATAAAAAAAACGAATTTTAATTAAAAACAAATATGATAAAAGAAAAGAGTTTTAAAAAACCAGTTTATGAAAGCACTAGGGTTCCACCATCACCTAGCAATCTTATGAATTTCTACCAATTACTTATGATCTACACATGCCACTTTGAAGGTTAGGTTTTCCTAATATATATTCTCCTCGTGATATTCAAGCAAGAACGTATATCTAACATGCAATCTGTCTGTGATATTCAGATCAAATATGAACATGCAAGACTCATTAAGTTCTATGAAAACCTTTTGAAAAACCATGCAACCCCTAAGAGTGTGATATTCGCCTTAGGTGAAATTACAACTATTAATCACAAGAAGCAAAACTCAATCCTCCGGTGATATTCCGACCGAATTACATCCAATTACTTTTCTAAACATCCTAATGGTGGCCAGTCATCAAAACAATTAGATAGTTTAAAATAGTGATCAATAATTCAAAGCGTGCATGCAATCAATCATAAGCAATTAAATAAAAATTACATATTCATGCTAATGCTTAAGGTTTCGCCCTAGCTAATGGAAATTAGTTACGCATATTCATAATTGAAATCATAGAAAATATTATTAAGAAAAGGAATGAAAACACCTTAAGATAGAGAGTCTCCAAGAACCCTAAAGTTGAATAAGAATAAGCCTCCCCAACAATTGTGAACGGCAAAAGCAATATATACGCTATGCCATCTCACAATCCCTAAAATAATAGTCTTTTGTTCCAACTAGGAAACTAAATAATAATAAAATAACTTAGAAAATAGAGTCCTAATTAATCTAGGAGAATCTACACAGAAACTGTCCAGCCACGTTTTAGCCTCAAATCTCCTCCAAATTCGGCCCAAGATAGCTTGTTTTAAAGATAAGAACGTTCTGAACACAACTCCAGAAGGTCAAGAAATCCATCTGAGGTCGTCTTGGGCTCCAAAAACGCAATTTAAACCCAAAAGCGTGACTTTCCAGCACCGCGCACTGCTCCTTTATTTTATTGCCAGAAAATAACTACTTGGCGGAAAAATCTGATATTTTGATACGATCACGCTCAACGACTCACGAGCGTCCTCCAACTGGAATTACTCCAAAATTCGTCCATTTGAGTATGTTTTGCTCCAGATGAAGTTGAAAGTCCTATATTGAAAATACAATTCAAAGTATCAAAATTCTTCCAAAATTTTAACCAAAATTTACAAAGAATAGGGATAAATATATAATATAAAATCTACTCATCATCCACCAAACTGGAGTTTGAGATAGAAGGAATCATAGCCGGGGATACAAGGGCTGGTGGCCGGAGTCGGATCCGACGATGGCACCACCCTTGCCACCGGTAGTGGGGTTTGTTGTTGGCGGTGGGATGAGCAAAGCAACGAGCAGGTGTTTTTCTTTGTTAGTAATATGTACTGTATGGACATTTTACACAATTAAAATGATTAAAAAAAGGGAACTTTAATTAAAAGGATAATTTTAAACATTTTCTTAATTAAAAACACTCTAATAACTTTCTTTAATGAAAAAAACAAAAATTTTAATCAACATGACAAACTTTACTACAACAAGACAAAAAACAAAAAGGCCCATATTCTTATCTGCCCATGTTTTTGGTTAAGATTCAAAGTTTTTTTGTCCTTTTCATTAGTTTACTCTTAAAATAATAAACAGGGTGAACTTAGATAGAGTGTGGTGCTTAAATAGAAAAACTCATCGTTATATAGTGATCATCCAAGGGCATTTTGGGAACGAATAACTTGGAGATCAAGCTCATTCCATATTCTTATCAATCCCCTAGCGTATCCTCTATATAAGGATATTATTATTGATTTAGATAAATCAAGAGATTATTATGGGATCAATCACTCTAATTTTGGGTGGATCACCGTAATTAAATACTTAATTATTAATTATTTCTAATCCTACTAGTATTCTGATATCATTCTTGCAAACCTTTCTCCACAGGTCAAACCTCCTTTTGGAGATTATGCAAAACAATTGTTTGTCATACAAGTTGTTGTAGATAATTTATAACATGTGTTAAATGTGATTGTGTAAATCCTAGGTAGATATGGATTGGGATATTCTGTTCTGTTAAAGATTAGAATCCTATTGTAATTGTACTTCTTTCACTATAAATAAAGGCACTTGGCATGAGGAATAATGTACTACAATACAACATAATTCCTCAAGCCTTTCTCTATTTCCTCTATATTCTTCTCTTGCCGCACCCTTCACTAAAAACTGTCCACAACACGTTATCAGCACGCTCTTTCCGCTGTGCTCAAGAGAATTATACCGGAGTTTTGGCCATCTTCAATCATGGGGAGTATTAATTTCACTAGTTTTTACTTTGATTTATTTATTTTATTGAATTAATATACTTGCTATTGATTCAATTTTTTCCCCTATTATTTTGAACGAGATTCAACGCATTGACGATGGAAATTCGGAGTTGAAGGCAATCCTGCAAACAAATTGTTCAACCATCATCATCAGCAATCCAGGTTCTTCTAAAACACGGTCTCGATTGTCGATATTTTGTCAGACCTGATTGCATGAACCTTCACCATGATGCATAACCCAATTTTCTGCGTTTAAAGAATTATTGATCTTCTGCAAATATTGTGTTAACATCGACATTTAATATATCTGTCATATATTAAGTGAATTGATGATCGTGTGAACGAAGGAAAAATCAAGGGTTTTTTCTTATTTTTTTTTTCGCTTTTCTACAAAAAACATCAAATTTCGTTTTTCTGAAAAAAAATTGGAAATTCTTTACCGAATTTTTTTTTTCGTTTTTTTGAAAAATAAAGAAAAAAAAAACCCTAGCTGAGCCTAGCCGCCTGCCTGAAGCAAGCCGCTAGGCCAATCCGAGCCGACCCCAGGACGAAATGATGCCGTTTCTAGCATCGTCTTCAACCTTTGAAACCAGCAGCCATGGCTGGCCTGCAGCCACCCACGGCCAAAATCCACTGGTTTCTGGGTTCATCCCACAAACCCAGATGACCTGCAGTCATCTTAGGTGGGTTCCCCGACAAAAACCGGACATTTTTGGCCAAAATTTATGCGATTTCCAGTCGAAATCTCATCGGTTTCTTCAAACCCTAACTGGGTTTCTCTGGGCAATTGACGTCAAGACATCACCCATCTCCGTCGCCCATGACTCCTGGGACGAAATCAAGGCTTACCAGCCTCTGACGCCGCCTGATTTCCTCGGCGACACCGCCTGAAACCACCAGTAGCCACCCATGGCGCACCCATCCCTGGTGCACGCTCAGGAATCCCTCCAACCCAGCCCCTGTTGGGCTTGGGCTCCCTCGGCCCAATTCTCGGCATCACTTGTGACACCAGCAGCCCCTGTATGGGCCAGCTGATCTAAGGCCAGCAGCCCATAAGCCGAGCACGCCTGAATGCTTGCTCCAGCCCGTGTCCTCTTTGGCCCCTGTCTTTCCAGGGCCTGTAGCCCACACAAACAGCCCAGCAGCTGTCTTCCTTTTTTCACCCAGTCCATGTGGGCTTATTTGGACCCCAACCCTTGTTGGGCTTATTTTTATGTCCAATTTTTTTATTTTCTTGCTGGCCAGCAGCCCAGAAAACAAAAGTTGGGCCTGCAGCTCCAACCACGACCCACCAAAAATTATTTGGGTCCTATTTGCAAACCCCGAAGGTCCCGTAGACCTATATATTTCAATACCCACTCCAATATATGTTCAAATTTATTATTTGTATTATTTTTGTTCTATATATTGCGTTTGATTGCAGGTATATATGAACTTGAAGTTCATGAATTTGAACCCGAAGATTCGAATAAGTGCCATGAAACCTGAAGTTTCCTTAAAAACTAAATACCCATGAAACCTGTAGTTTTCATGACAATTTAAACCAAACCATGTCTTAGAACCCGAATGTTCTAACCTTTATGATTATGGAGAATTTATTTCTCATAAGCACCAACCACAATCTTGTTCCCTCCATCCAGTGGATTTCCGAATCGTAACAAGTTCAATTTCACTAACATGGAAGTTTCTAGCAGAAACTACTTTATGTGGGCACAAGTTGTGAAGCTCCACTTGACTACTGAGAAGTTGAGAAACATTGAAGCCAACAATGACGTGGATAGAGCTAAATAAGCCTCCGTCATGATCTTCATCCGAAGACTTATGCCTAAAGCATTGTAAATGGAAGTACCTTAATGACGAGGATTCCAAGGCTCTTTGACTCACTCTACGGATAGTTCTAATCATGCAAAGATGATCTTGCCGGAAGCAAGACACACCTTGCCCGAAGCAAGACACACTTTGTCGAAAGCAAGACATACCTTGCCCGAAGCAAGACATACCTTGCCCGAAGCAAGACATATCTTGCCTGACACAAGGCATGATTGAACTCCATCCGTGAATAGGTACAAATTCTGAAGTTTATAGAATCCGATTGAATTTTGATTGGAGAAGATTTTCTCGTCCTTCCATACCTCTAAAATGCTCCTGAAGAAGCACCCTAGAGAGTGGAGGTTCACTAAATTCTCGGATCTGATTACTACCACTTTGCTCACTGAAAAGCACAACAGTGAAAGCGGCACCCCAGTGATTCGGCTGGAAGGTACCGAACGGTGTGATCCAGCTTCGGCTGGAGCTTACCGAATGGTATAGACCCTGCTTCGGCAGAGTCTACCGAATGGTATAGACCCTGCTTCGGTAGAGTCTACCGAACGGTATTGACAGTTTTCGGCTGATGTCTACCGAACGGCATGCCCTACTTCGGCAGGGATGTACCCAAGGTCTTGCTTTGTTTCGGCAGAGGTGTACCGAACTTAAGGCTCTGCTTCAACAGAGGCTTACCGAATCTACTCTTCCTTCTTCGGCTGAAGAGTACTGAACAGTGGTAGAATCAGGGTCAACCAAGGGGGTGTCATCACGACCAAGCACGTGATCCCTTGGCAACTAAGACCCAAAACTTCAAGAATAAGGGACAGTATTCCCGAACCTCAACCGTGCAAAATCTACCTCCATTTTGATGGAATAGATCATTGGTTATGCACTTATTTGTGCCCTTACCAATGTTGTTGAGGTGTACCATTCCCGTAGCCAATCTGTGAGACTAATTTTGCTTCACCTAACACATATGGAAAAGCAAAATTTTGACATGGAAGGCCCTGTTGGCCGAAACCCCCTATCTTTTGGTTTAAGTTTTAAACAATTTTTCCTTTTTGTTTGGATGATTGTTTTGGTATTTGCTTTAAATTTTTTGGATATTATTATGGATATTGTCCTCGAATATGAGTTAATTGAATCATGTTTCTTATACATGTGACCGAATTCAATTAACATGTGATAAGGTATAAATGTGGGGAAGTTAGTTGTCTGGATGAACGTGCGACTATGCACACTAACTTCATACCTAAATCACCCCTCTAGCAACGAATTCAGGTCTACCTAACCTGATTAAGGGCATTGGCACTGCTCCTCGTTGTATTAATAGTACTGAATTACTATTAAAGGGCCTTATATTCTCCGTTCCAGAAGAACGTCATTGAGTTATAAGGATATTCGAGAGAATAATGATCATGAAAACGACTGTAGAAAATAGAGTGCAGTATCTTTGCATCACCTTCCAAAATATGAAGCCTGAAGCTATGTTTTGGGGCCAATAGGCTACCTCCCAACTGGGACATGCCACATATAGGCTGGCTTGAAGCCGGGTGATTCGAGCAGTTTACTTGCTTTGGCACAACCGTTTGGGACATTCAGGTCAAAACACGATGCAACATTTTACACAACGCATCACCTTACCTGAAGTAAGGATTTTGTGCCTACAAGCACACCTTGCCAAGCCTGCTCGTTGGGGAAATTGGATTTTTACATCATCCCTAGCAAAGTTACTACATAACCCTATTTTTACAAGTGGATTCAAAGGGAATAATGTGGACTCTTCCAACCAAAAATGCGGACCATGTAAATATGGTTTTTGGTTGATATATCGACACATTGGTCACATGTTTGTCCACATACACATTGCTGCTAAACTCCTAGCAATTTCTTACTTAAGGGCTCACCACCCTATTTATCCCATAAAGTCTAGAAGACTGGATAATGCCGGAGAGTTTATATCGAACAGTATTCGATAAGTATTGCATGTTTTTGGGCTTGAAATTGAACATTGAATTCCCCATGTTCAACCCTCAAACAGCCTCGCAAAAGCGATCATAAAGCGCATTATCAATTGATTGCCCAAACCTTGGTGAACGCACCAAGCTTTCGGTTTTTGCCTAGGGCTATGCAATCTTGTATGCAGCCATGTTGGTCCGCCTGAGGCCCATTGCTACCCGATACTTTATAGCATTACAATTGGTTACTGGGTACGAACCTGATGTTTCGTATTTACGCATTTTTGGGTATGCACCTTCTGCCATTTTGCGCCGCCGCAATGTACCAATATGGGTCCTCAAAGAAGGATGTGAATCTTTGTCGATTGTGATTCTCCTTCGAACTACACCCAGAAGGTGTTGCTTTTGAGTACACCCATGACCATTCATACGCTAAATGCAAATGAGATCCTTGAAAATGTTGTGGAACTTGAAGTTCTATATTTAAGTTCAATTAGCGCTTTATTGTACTTAGCTCATTGCATTATGCATGACATCTCATTCATTGTTGATCTTTTGGTAAGATACAACACCGTGCCTACACGCTACCACCAAATAGGTGTTAAAGACGTTTTTCCGTTACTACGGATTTGGGCTTATTCTATCCCTGCGCATCTCAGAATTAACCACAACCCCTTGGTTATCGGAATGATGCCTACCTTGTAGGATACGCTGACACAGACTATCCGTCTAATCCGCACAAGGCACGTTTCCAAACGGATTATGTCTTTACCGTTAGGAACACCGCAATATCTTGGAGGTCAACCAAATAGACCTTAGTTGCGACGTCTTCGAGCTCATCGCCATACACGAAGCCACACGTGTACATGGGAGCATATTCGAAACCTGTAATTCTTCATCCTTTGTTGAGTTCCAACAACGATCTATGAAGACAACGCCGCATGTATCGACCAGACCATAACATGATACATCCAAGAAGTCAACACCAAGCATATTGCGTCTACATCACATCAGCATGAGCATCAGAAGATTGAAGTCAAGCATATCTGATCCAAAGACAACCTTGCCGACCTCTTCACGAAGTCATTGCCGAAGAAGCTTGTTCGAGGATTTGGTATGTGCAAATTTTCTCATTTGCTACGCTTGTAGTTCTCAGGGGGAGTTTCGTCGAACTCAGGGGGAGTATCCTGAAGTATACTCGCTTGACCTTAATGTACTCTTTTTCCCTACGATCAGGATCATTTTTCCCATTGGGTTTTTGTTGCCTGACTAGGTTTTAACGAGGCACCCATTCTGGGCTGGTCATACTCTTGTGTGTTTTCTTACTACTTACGTCTTGAAGATGTTAAGTATCGACATTGCATTAACTCACTTTTCTCCTAGACTATGGGTTTTGTCCCGTCTTGGGTTTTACCATAGCCAAGTTTTGTGAGAGTTTTTATTCTTTTTATATGCAAGTTCCCTATATGAGACTAGAGTGTTCTCTATTGTGCCTACGAGATGACTTCATCAACTATCATCCTGAAGATCTGATGCGATATCTACTTGAGTATTTGCACACTCAAGGGGGAGTGTTGTAGATAATTTATAACATGTGTTAAATGTGATTGTGTAAATCCTAGGTAGATATGAATTGGGATATTCTGTTCTGTTAAAGATTAGAATCCTATTGTAATTGTACTTCTTTCACTATAAATAAAGGCACTTGGCATGAGGAATAATGTACTACAATACAACATAATTCCTCAGGCCTTTCTCTATTTCCTCTATATTCTTCTCTTGCCGCACCCTTCACTAAAAACTGTCCACAACACAAGTAATATTAAAAGAAAAATTTTATTTGAACCCATATAACTTCACTCTACACCCAACTTAAAATTTAAGTTTAATTGTCTTTTTTACTCTATTGTATAATTAACATTAAGTACAAGATGAAATTAACAATAAAATTAAAATTTATGAATAAACCCACACTCAATAATCAAACACTTACCATCACTTGGTACTTGGTTGTTAACTTTCAAGTTTCAGGCTTTGTTTATGGGTATTTAATCTTCATGCGATTCTTAAGTATTTGTGAAGTTGTGAACTGGATATTGTTTGACATTTTGAAACTGTTGATTGTAATGCGAACCAAGAAATTTTGGGTTTTTAACTAATTGGGTAGTGCCAAATTCTTTGATAGCAAAGAGAAAGGGATTGATCAAGATTACTTTCCGTGAGAACTTTTCTAGTTTTTTGGGTTTTGATTTACTTTCGCCTTTCCTTTGTTGATTTGCATGTAAGGTTTCTAATATTCTAATATGGGTCTTTTTTGCATACCCCGGAGTACTCCGGGTTTTTTAACTGTTAAATTTTTGTTTAAAATATAAAAATTAAGATTTAACGGTTAAAAAATCTGAAATACCCCGTATTCCAGAGCAACCAAGAATTTTTTATTCTAATATACTTTAACCATGTGAGCTGTAATCGCCTTGCAGCCAAACAATACTTTTAGTTGGCGTGCATCAGATCTCGTCTCCATGTCTCAAGCCCAGTTGAAGACGACGGACCTGTCGGAAGGAGAGAATATTAGAGGAGAGAAACGTATGCTTTGATTTTGGCTTTTTATTTTTTAAATTGGTGTAAAGAAAATTTATATATTGAATTGGATTTGTGAGGGTAGCTTAGGTAGTAAATTTGGGTTTAAAGAAATATTGATAGTTTAATTAAAAACAATATAGGTGTAGAGAGTAAGTTGGATGTAGAGAGAAGTTATATGGGTTCAAATAAAATTTAGCACATTAAAATCTTCCTTATTATTCCCAAGAGAATTTGGCATAATAATCGAGTAAAGAAAGGTTCCATACAAAGATCTATTTATAGCACACACTCACATATATCATTAAAGAAAAACCGAGACCGAAAAAGGAGGAAAAAAAGAATTATAAGCTTGCAGCTAGCGCGCATTTAAATATGTGTTCCGTTTGTCTATTCGATCTTAGTCCAGTCCGATCCGAACGGTACTTAGTTATCACATTCACATCTTGTCGGGATCAATATTTCGGAAGTCCAATGTTGAATGAGATCTGCGGAACTGAGACAGTGCACTGCCTTCAGTATGGTTGATGATATCTGTTATAGAGGCCTGTAAGAGCGTGAAGTTGTTGATGTTCTTAAGAATGTCGGGATTGATGTTCTTCAAAGCATTCGGATGACCTTCGGTGGTCGGGAATCGTTTCTGATGAGAACGAATTATCGGAGAAAGAGATGCGTGCAAGTTGTCATATATGCTGTTGCTTCTTCTGCTTCTGCTTGCTTTGAAAGTACTGGAGGAAGTGCTGCTGCTTGCACTGTTGCCTGTCTCTTGGTCTTGGTCTTGGTCTTGGCTATGCATGCTTCCCATCTCGCTATGGATGCTTCCCATATCCTGGCTGTGCCAACTTCCCATTACTTGCCGGTACATGTTTGGTTCCGCCTTCTTTTCCAGCTGCGAAAACTAAACAAGTACAACAACCGTATATGTACATCGATCGTCATGAGCTATATGTATCAATCACATGCATGTGCAGTACAATCTTACAACTCCATGTATAAATAAGTGGAATTTAGACTAAGAAAAGGATTAATTAATGGAGAATTCAAATGAAAATTATGATTTAAGATCAGAGATTTATGAAGGTGCAAAATTTACCTCATTAGAAGGTTCGAATTCTCCTCTGACCTCTTGAACCTTTCTCTGAACCAGTCCGCGATTTGTTTGAGACAATTGCTTTGGTTTGGAAGTCCTCCTCCTTAAATACATAATTAAGATGGAAAAGCACACTAATTAGCAATTGTGGTTTTGGTAGCATTTAAACAAAAGCCCTCGATCGCTACATTTCATAATTTCTTGAAGATTTTTACAAGACTCAGGACAGTCATTGTTGTGAGGGTTCCATTTCTGCAATTTCTCCATTACAGAATACCAATTTACTATGAACATAACGCACCATGTCTAATATCAACGGGACATCGGAATATGCCTTCTCAACCACCCGAAAAACAAAAAACAGCAAATCTAGCATCTAATGGATGATCGGAAAAAATGCAATTGATACGCTAATGAATTTGTAAAATTGTACGCGAGAAGGATGTGTTGAAAATTTACTAATTATATCTTTGCGTTATGCAAAATTAAGATTTGATCAGATGTTAAAAACTTCATAAAAACAAATTATATATTCTAATTTGGGCTGTCTTTCCTTCTTTCAGTCTATTAAAATAATTAATGAAAGTAAATTGCAATGTATTTAATTGAAATTTGAAATAGCGTACTTCTTCCGATCCTTGGTGTGAGTTCGTTCGTCCTCCTCCTTATACATTACTGGTAGAGCTGAAAGGTCACATGCCAACGGACTTGAACTGAAAAACTGAACCCAGGAAGAATTTACAATTTGTAAATACATGTTGAGCAGATACTAAAATATATAGATCACTAAGACATCTTTTACTTTCTCAAGCATCGTTGTTTCTTCACTCACTTTTCTCTTAGAGCGACCAAATTTCAGATGCAGATTGCAGTTGGTGAGCCAAATAAAAGGGAAGCTAGGGACTAAAAAGCAGTAACGGAAAATATTGAGTACTCGAAGATAGAGCTTCATGATTGTACTCACTTGACTTTGGAGAGCAGAAGCAGCACTGCCACGAGATGCCGGGTCCAGAGCAAGAAGTGTTGTTAAGAGATCAAACGATGATCTTGAGAAGCCCCTGAAGAATTCTTCAAAACTAGGTTTGTAATGTTGCGGTGGTCGGAAGCTTGTTGGTAACTTCATTTTCTTCCAGTAATCCTCTCCGGGCGAACCACAAAGCTTGAAGATCCTATGAAGTTGCTCAACCTGAATACACAAATTAATATTTCTTTAATTTCTCAAAAATGTTGTGCATGTGGGATCGACGATTCCTTGTGTGGATAAAATTGAGGTTTCTGGTGTTGAAAATGAGGTTTAAGATGAAATCATTTTACCTCGGTTCTCCCAGGCAAAACTGGCCTCCCAAAAAACATTTCTGCCAATAGGCATCCTGCACTCCAAAGATCAATACCAACTCCATAATCTGTAGAACCTAACAAGAGCTCTGGCGCTCTGTACCAGAGTGTCACAACTCGGCTTGTAAGAGGACGTTTCTTCGGAGGGAAAAAATTTGCAAGCCCAAAATCTGCAATTTTCAGCATCCCATTTCCGTCTATTAGCAAGTTGGAAGCTTTAATGTCTCGGTGTAAAATCCCGTTTTCATGGCAGTGCTGGAGACCAGCAAGAAGCTGCTGCATATAGCACTTGACCTGTATGAAAGAGAAAAAGGGGAAAAAAAACACCTAAATCTGTCTGTCTGATCATTGAATACTATGAATTCCACACCATTTCCGTTAAGACTCTTAGTTCATCTGTACTTACTGCGCGCGTATAAGCCCAAAAGCTACACAACATATATAGATAAATAACTTTTCAGGTGCAGGGATAGACGACGAGGAAAAGTGCCAACCTGGGGTTCAGTGAGCCTCTGTCCAGGACGTGAGATTACTCTAGTCAAGTCGGACTGCATGAAATCAAATACGAGATATAGACTATACTGCATCCTTGATGTTGCTATCCCTTCAAGCTTGATGATATTGGGATGATCTAGCTTCTGTAGCATCGTTATCTCCCTCGCCATAAACTTGACACTCTCTGGCTCTGATGTGTCAAACCGCACTTTTTTCAAAGCGACAATCTTGTTGGTGTCCCTGTCACGAGCTTTGTACACATTGCTGTAGGTTCCCTGCCCTACCTACAATAACAAAGCCAAATATCGAAACCCAAATTGAGGTTGCTTGTCCACCAAGAAATCCCAACATCCTAATTCAAACAAATTAGTAAGTGGAGTCTGTCTAGAGGAGTAATTAGTTACCTTAGCAAGTTTATCATAGGAGTCAGCAGTCTTTGGAACCAAACCAGCCAAGACATCTTGAGGCACATTCTCAACCAGCCACTTTGGCCAGCCATCCACAGTATCTTCATCATCTCCTCCAGTCTTCTTCAACGTCATCCTTCCCGAAACATTCCCCCCGTTCTTACCTCTCTCCGTCTCTCTCACAACCAAGCCTTCTCCTCCTCCACCAGCTTTGCCACCTTCAACAATCTTATCCTCACCATTGGACACCGCCTTAACGTCCTTCCTCGAGTGTTTTTGGGTAGCGGGTTTTCCTCCACCGCTCCCCTTGACATAGCCATTGTCCCGTTTCAACTTGTCAAGGACTTCGAGGTCATGGCTGGGGGAGTTGGTTTTCGCCTGAACACAACCCATTAAGTCTCCGACTGACTGTGGAGCGGACGATATCACCTAGGCGGTGGCGGCAATGGTGGTGGTGAGCAATGACCGCATAGTAAATCCGGTGAGTCCAATGAATGAAGATGGTTGGTAATTGGTAAATAAAATTGATAAGAAAATGAAATGAAGAAATCGAAACAAAGAGAGAGTGAGTGATACAGCTGCCGTTTCTTGGCCGGCATTGCCTTGGAATTATACCAACATATTACATTGTCTTTGTAATTGTAATTGGCTCCGCTTTCTCCGCCCTCATAGCTGGGGTGGGAAATGAACATTCAAGATACTTTTTTATTATTATTTGTATTTGTGTTTTATTTTTTTATTTATTGGTTGAGATCCTCTCCGGATCCTTCTCTCGGGATCTGTCGGACCAAGCCATCTTGGCCGTTCAAAATTGATCTTGAGGTCAGGAATAAAGTTCTTTTCTTTTATTTTCCTGTTTTTTTATTCCCGCGTCTTTATTAAAAATTTTGCACAAAAGTTAAACGTGTGTGATTGTAAATCATTTGGGTTTTTATTAAAAATTTTGACATACACTTCAAGTCTAAGAAGCTCTTATGAGCAGAAGTGATTTATGGAGAAGCATTTCCAAATAACACAAAATTTTTAACAAAAAACTAAGTGCTTGCTGGAAGAAAACTTTTAACCTTTTCTCCTTTTTTTTCAACAATGTCAAAAGCGCATTTGATTATCTGAAAGCGCTTTTAGCAACAGATCAGGTCATCTAACATTCATTTTCGCAAGTCCAGCTCGAATAAAGTCGTTCATGCTATTAACTTTGGAAAACTTCCACAACTGTACCAAGTATTGATCCGAGTATTCTGCTACTTAACAAATCCACTGATGCTGCTTGTACTCTCTCCAGTGATGAGCTTCTGAGAGACGGGGAGGCCAAGATCAAACGGCCCCAAGGAGTCGGTCTGTGCGTGTCCAAGCAGTAAAGTTAATACCATTAGCCATTTGCAATTTCGCAAACTTCAAAACAATCAACAATCACTTGGAAAAGAAATTCAAATACCCATTTGATGCCTGACAGCCCAAGACTTCGTTCATCATTGTTCACTCGCGAACAAATCATGAGAGCTGTATCCGATTCCTGACAAGCACGCTGGTCTTGCGGAAGGCCATCTACACTGTTAGCCTGCAATAGACATCCGACATAAGATATTCTACTTGTTATACTTCAACGGCTTGAAAGGGCCAAGTGAGTTCATACCCCCGACAAGGACCACAGCCATGCTGTTTCAAATCTTGACAAAGCCTTTATACTAATTACTTTGGTAAGATACTAGTGAGAATTATGTAGCCTAAAAATAGCCTCGCCATATGATCTTACATAGGAGATTTACACAGAAGATTTAAAAAAAACCCAAGCAATCTATTGATGTTATGGTCCTATCCTGATCACGTAAAATTTCGAAAGGTCTACCAAACCAAACAGATGATTAAAGTTCTTTAAGTCTTAACAATATAAAAAAGTAAACGACGGCCTTTAACCAACATATCAAAGGTTATAACACCCTTCAATGTCAAGACATTCCCAAACTTTCAGCACTTCAATATATTAAACATTTATCACAGCTCATTTCAAGACAAGTTCTGACTACCAATTAAAACAATTTCAGATTCATGTAAGATCCAAATCGCAATATTTATAGAATAGGACGATCTATGGAATTTATCATACCAATCCAAAAAACTAGTATTCGAATCATAGTTAATTTAAACGAGACTGAAGCCACAACCGATTTTAAAACATGAAATCCATGTTTAAGCAACATAAAAACAGCTCAGTTGCAATAACAGAATGAAATGCATGAACTGAACTTAGCTAACCTTGGCTGCATCAGGGAACTTGAATAGTTTAGAACCAGGATTCTGGTTGAAACCTCCACGACTTCCACCAAACCCCAGAACATCTTTTCCTGACGAAGAGAATTTTTGAGAAGGAAATGCATGGCAAGTTTCTTCAGCGTCGAAAATAGATAAGCATGAGTCATGAGTGGATGGCCTTTGACCTTGAGTTGGTGGCAAGCCTGCATTGCTCTCAACTGGTTGTGCATCAAATTGATTGAGCTTGCCCTGCAAGGATGCTTCAGACAGGAGGCCACCAATGCTTATAGATGGACAATCCCACATCGCAGATGACTTCGAATCATTTTTTATTTCAGTAGGATGAAAGCCTTCATTTTTCCCAATTTGTTTTTCTTCACTGTTATTGCACTTGGCATGTAAGGATGCTTCAGAAAGTAGGCCTCCAATGCTTATATTAGTTACACTGTCAAGCAAAAGTGGTTCCTGAGCATGGTTACCCATCCTCTGAATATCGTCCTAATTACAATAAGAGAGAAAACTTCAGACAATCATTAAAAACCCATGAAAGAAACATGTTGCATAAATCTCCAAAATGCTCTACCCAACAAATTTTCCATCTCTGCTTTTAAATTTGGAACAAAAGGACAGAATAATTATCAAGACTTGTATTCTCAATCCCACATTTCATCACGTTTATATATTTCATTCCCAACTTAATGCAATTCATTAAAAGTCATAATCACCAGAAACAATGAAAATTCAAACTCATACAAGTAAATTTAAGCTTAACCCACTAAAGGTGTGTGAGCACACACACGCATGTGAATAAAGAACAACCAAACAAACAGAGAAAGAAGCTGCTACCTTGAGATCAACAGCTCCAGTAGAAACCTTCTCAGTATCTGCATTTAATGTTTCACTTGCATTGATTGATCTGAAATCTTTTGTTGCTAACGCAGTATGTTTACATAATTCATCATATACATTCTCTGTCGCCGCGCTTCTACATCTCTGCTCGCCTTCAGATTGTAAGTCATTAGCTGATGTAGAAGGTTGATCAGCAGTTTCAAGTTCAGTAGAGAACCAGCCATACCTTAAGAAGCATATGAAGTCAGAAAAATTAAATAATAAGTTGCGTAAAGAAAATAGAGTAAGACTTATACCTTAAGCGAAAAACTGCAGGGCTTCCAATAGCTGCATAGACAGCTCCGGCACTAATATCGCCATCATTCAGTGTCCATCTTCTGTTACTAGACATACTGTCCTGCATCTTATATGGGAATAGAACCGGCTGATCAAGAGCAATGCTTGAACTGCCCCACTTGTCATTAAGGTGCTTTAGTACAGAAGTAATCTTCTTTCGTGGTCTAAGAATGAGTTCTAAATATGGATGATGTCCATCCTAAGAATGAAATGACATAAAAGAAAAGAAACTTAGAAATTAAAGTGACAAAATCTTGTAGCTTGCAAATACATAGTGCTGTTCTAATTTTTCAAATCTTCATGATTTATGATCAACCTTTTTCAATCGTATGCGGGTGGCTTCATTGACAGGGAAAAGCTGCAACTTGATCTTTGACTGCGGAAGAAGTGTTTGCCCTTGACAACACTCAAGATCAGGCGGCCTCTTTCTTATTACTGAAAAGGGCCCACCTCTGTCAGGAAGCTCCAGACACATGCCATCAGCACGCTCATCCTTTTCAACCAAGAAATCGCCACCTTTCCCTAAAAAAGATAAGATGCAACTAACTTAAAGGAACGCCCAAGATAGCCACAATTGAAAACTCAATACCCATAACTGCTCATAGAATGAACAGGCTAATCAAATCAAAGGAGATTTGTCTAGAATTATTTGTAAGTTGAATATTATGTGGCAAATATTCTACGTGCAAGAAAATACAAAAAAATAACAGTTGAAGTTAAAAGCATTGAATCATTATACTCGGATGAGATTTCCTACCTGTTGCTTTGTGGCAGACTCGGGTAGTTCTCCCTGTAAATTTCTGTTCTCTCATGCTACTTCCTATACCTGCTCTGCCCTCTATAGGAACCTTGATCACCTTCCTATTTGTTTCTCTAGAAGCCTTCATGCTGGTTTGGCTTCACCGATCTTTAGCCTACTGTCACACAGTCCTTCTCGTAAGTAAGACAAAATAATGCATCTTTTCAAGCTTCAACGAAATTGGATGTCAAGAATGAACTAATTAATTGGTGTAAGCAAAAAAATATACATATTTTTATCACACCACGAGTATTCCCGCTTTTTGTAATTTTCAGTTTCTCGTTTTCTTTCATATGAAACAAGAGCCTATATCGTTTGGATGGCACGAAAGCTACACTGCCCTTTCTCGCACATATTATCCTAATTGTTTCCTGCAATTTTCTACCCAAAACATAGATTTCATAACAACCTGCGCTAAACAAAACCCGAAACACAAATGACCAGCCAATTAAAATTCTGCACCACAACAATCCTGTGCTCTCGTCAGTTAAAGTTCAACCGTTCCAAATTGACAATCCAATTTCGAAAATTTGTGAATTCTCCGTATTAAATTAAACTAATTTGCCCTTGCTCGTTGAGAATTTGAGATTTAATGATTGAACTTTGAAGCACAACCCCTTGCCAGAATTATATATATATAAATAAATATATGTATACATACACGGAATCCCTAATAATTCCAGCAGCTAGGGTTTCGATCATTACCCATATAAACAAATGAAAGTAATTTCAAAGATTTTGAATGAATTATTGTGCCCTAATTTCTCGTAATGGAAAACCAAATCATAGAAAATAAAAAACACAATTGAATCTGTAAACATATATACCTCTTGGGTCGATTCATTTTTCTAAAATTTAGAAGAGAGAGAGGCGTACCTTAATCCGAGAGAGAGAGAGAGAGAGAGAGAGAGATTGGCGGGAATGAATCTGGAATTTAGAAAGCTCTGTTTGAGTTTGAGTGGGTCTCGACCAATATATATTGCCGCGTTAAAGCGCACTCACTCAATTATTTATGGGGTTTTTGGTTTGGGTTAAGTAGGCCAAGTAGAACTCTTCTTGTTGGGCCTTTGGGCTAACTGGTGTTGCTTTCGTTTCCGTTTTGGGCTTTAAAGGCCCCGTTTGAAAGTAAAAATAAAACATTAGGTTTTAGTTTTACGGGAATTGAATTTATCATCTCTACTCACAGAATAACTTACATTGCACAAGTACATATGCACAAAAATTAGTATAAAATATCGTTTGTATTAAAACTAGTGTGGAATATCGTTTGTACTGACGTTGCTCCTCTTGTACATGGATGTTAAATTAATGGCCATTTTCGCTCAAGTATGGTGAAAGCCTGAGACTTGAGGATGCAAAGCAAAAGGGCAGCACGTTGAGGGAGTGCCAGCCGATGACTGACTGCTTTTCACGTTTCTTGAAACCTTTCTTTAAATTATAAACAAAGAGAAACACCTCAATCACTTTTCTCTTTTTAATTAAGGATCACTAAATATACATATGCCAGTTTGGTACATGTTTCTGTATATGTGTTTGTTAGAAAACTGGTTAATTACACTAACATTTTTTGATATTTTTCGTATTTTCACAAAACATTCTCATGTTTGTGAAATTATATTAACCCCTTGACATTTTAATTCACTTTCACATCATCTCCTAAAGACGAATTTGCCCTTGCATCTCTTACTCAAAAAAAAACCAAAACCTTTTATAAATAAATAGAAAAAGATCAAGTAAACCCTAAATACAAAAACTAAAAAAAAAAACCTATGCATCTTCTTCTCCTACAATTTTTTTTCTCATTCTCACTATCACCAACTTGTTGGAAAAATAGGGTTTAAATTGCTATATTATCACATATAAAATCAAAGAATAATTCATGCAATTAAATAAACAATTTAATGCATACGAACAAATATAAACAATACTAAATGCACATGAGAATTGGGTTAGAAACACCTGAAATTGGTTGAGGCAAATGTTGGACGTTCTGTACTTAAGACAATTTTACGCCCCACTATGGTGCTCATGGTTGATCGGCGTTTGTCTCCCAGGATACAACGATCATGTCCTTGTAATAGTAGCACTCCAAATCACAAGGCTCCAGTGAACCGCGATAGTGTTGAACTCTCTCAGACTCGCTTAATCTCTAAGTATGATATGACTCACATGAACATGTACGACTCAACTAAATATATTAACTTCATGACTCAATGTGATGATGTCTTTATATAGATGTGGAAAGGACTCTTCATAATAGTTACATCTTTCATTGAAGAGTCAATAGTTGCATCTCTTCAATTAAAAGACAAAGGTTGCACCCTTTTGTCTTTAATTCAACAATCACAACCCTATTCATAAATAATCACAACCCATCATATATAATTTTCATTAAAACAAAACAATTTAATTCATTATGAATTAAATTTTCCAACACAACCCAATCACAAGCCATTAGCCATTCCCATCCATTTAAGGGGTGTATATAATTGGAATTTTAATGGATTTATAAATCCATGAATTTTGATAGATTTTAATTGATTTCTAGAAACTCCATGTAAAATTTTGAGTGAATTCCCTCAAATTCTGTGGGGAAGAGGTGAAATTTGTGAATTCTTAAAATACACTACGAAATCCCTCTAATTCCCTCAAATTCTTCAACTTTTAAAATCTTCTAAAATTAATTCATAATTGAATACAATTGGAATGTTATAATCTTCTTTAAAATTTTAATTGATTACACTCGAATTTCTGTGGATTTTAATAAACTATTTTAAAATCCTAATTGAATACACATAGTGACACACCCCGACCCGAATAGCCACGTGGACACCGGATCTCGAGGCGTGCTGACCGACCACTCCGTAGGAGTGACGAAGTCATAGGAAGATTAAATAAGAAATTAGAAATAATAAGCAAAATTTAATCAGAGTTTAAAGAAAATACGGAAGTGTAATGTGGGTAGAACCCATTATTACATAGTGTCAGAGCTAGGTGCAGTAAAGGAAATTATTCACATCCAGTAGGATGGATAATTAACAGAACAGTAGAGTTAAAATTAAACATACACTGCAGAAAAGAAATAAGCTACCAGCAGCTGCCACCACCGAATCGTCGCCAACTAAAGTCTAAGTCCTGGAGGGGCGAAAAACAAGGGTGAGTGGGCCAATATCGATTTTCTAAGTAAAACGTTTCCAAACTTTAGGTATAACCCCTCACTGTAAAACCCGTAGATTTACCAAAATATTTACTATTAAAATAAGTACTGAGCACAAGTAACGGGCTAACGCCCACAAGGATACGGGTATAAATCATTTATCACAATGAAAATCAACATTACTTATCACATGGAAATATGCACACAAGTCATATAGAAAGTAGCTACATGACAGGCTGGGTGTTTAATCTATTACGCTCTAGCACTACATGCACGTGAAGCTGGCACAAAATGTGCGTCACAACGAGTCTAGTCGCCGAGGCGACATAGACAGGCTGGCACCTACAATGGATCCAAGGTGAGCGTGTCGGTGCGTGTGAACATACACGTGAAGCTGGTCCTGGCCCGGACAGTGCTAACACCGTGCATAATGTGAAATAAGTAATACAGTTAAAATCATGTGTATGCATGCCAAGTTTCATCATAAAACCCAAATCATAAGTCAATAATCAATAAGTAAGAGTTTATCACAAAATAAATCTAATTTCATAAAATAGGCATGCCACACATATATTTCAAAACACCATAAAACATATTATAATAATAATAAAAGGGTAAGTACTAGGCCCACTCACTGATACGTAGTCGGATCGTAGCCCCCGTAGCGTGCCTGAGCTCGTTGCTCCTCCGGATAGGTCTCACCTATATGAGAGTTTACTAAACTAATCATTTAACAAGTCTAATCCAATTAAAGTAATGAAAAAGACTTGAAATCGCCTTTGTTTGCTCGAAACGGGACTTGAATTGGTCGGAAAATGGGTTCACGCGCCGCCACGCGCCGCCGCGGGGCTCCACGCACCGCCACAAGGCGGCACGCGCCGTCACGCGCCGTCACGCGCCGTCACGCGCCCACACGCGCGCTCACGCGCCAACACGAGCTCACACGCGCGCCCACGCGCTCACACGCGCGACTGTGCAGTCGCCGTTAAAGTTAACGGCGTGCCGTTAACTTTAACGGAATATTCTGTATAGTTAACGGAATATTCTCTAACGGCGTTACGGAATATTCCGTCGCCGTTAGGGAATATTCCTTGACGGCGTCAAAGATGAAGGAATATACCTTCTGGAATATTCCCCGGTTCGGACCGGGTTGAACCGGGTTGGACCGGGGCTCGCTGACGTCACGGGCCGGTTCGCTGACGTCACGCCGCTGCAACTCCGGCCGCCGGACGCCGCCGCCGTCCACCGCTCGCCGCCGCCGGAAACTGGAGATCTTGCCGGAATTTCTGGAAAATCGTAACTTCGTCAAATCAACACCAAAATTCATGAAATTTATACCAATTTGAAGCTGGACTCACGTAGAGTTCGGATTTACCTAGACTTGGGCCAAAATATGGCCGGAGACGGCCGGAATTGGCTTCGAGAGGCTCGGCCAAGGATCGGGTTTCACCGATCTCGGTCTAGACTTTGCATGCAGAGCCTGGTTCGAGTCCCCAGAGCTCCAAGGAGTTCAGAAATGGTGGTTGCAAGTCGAAACGAGGCCTGAATTGAGGTGGTTGGCCACTGGAAGTTCGCCGGAGAAAATGGCGGTTCGAGTTTCTCTGCAAATCGTGGGTTCTGAGTTCCAGAGATGGCTTAGAAACGATGAGGATGATGATGATGATATTTCTGGGGTCAGACCGAGTCGAGGGAAAGCCACAATTTGCACAGCAAGGACTGTGGGTGTGAAGAGTAATCTACTGGGTTTCTGGGTTTCCTCTGCAAATCGGGTTTGTCTGGTTTGAAGGCAGTGCAACTCACTCGAGGATGAAAGTGAGGACTCGAGTCGAGGTTTGCTCACGGGGAAGGCAGAGGATGGTGATGGTGGAGGTGATCTGGGTGGCCTTAGTAAGTTTTGGGTTTCTGGGTTTGTGCAGCAATTTGCATGCACAGATTGTATGTGTGAGTGAGGCTCGGGAGGGATGGCAGAATGGTGGAGTGAGGATGGTTGAAGTGTGAAGCAATGCACACTGAGTGCATAATTTTATAACCCAAAGTCAGTCAAAGAAAGGAATCTCCAATTTGAAATTGCCCAATGCATGTCAATTGCATGCAGAGAAAAGAGCTGGAATTTCTGAATTGAAAGAAAAGAGAATGCAGGCTTCGTGCCTTACAGAAACCATGGGCAGACCACGGTTTTGGAAATACTGCTTGTGGCAAATTACCGTTTTGCCCTTCATCGTAACTTGTCCGTTACAAGTCCGAATCAGGTCCCGTTCGCGTCAACGGGTTCGTATCGAAGTGTACAATACGAAAAATACGTCGAAAGTACGAGAATAAGTGAATAGGAAATAATTGTCCACGTAGGACTGAATAAGCCACCAGGGGCATTTTCGTCATTTCACACTGTCGGGGAATAAAATACATTAAAATTAGAGACGGGATGTAACACATAGACTTTTAGAAAATCGTTTAAAATCCTAATCAAATATCCCTGAAATTGTAAAAAAATTAAAATCCCTCAAATTCCCAATTGACTACACCATCCTATCTCTCTTCTTCTCTTTGCATCCGTTCGTCCGCTTTCAAAGTTTAGCAAAGGTGGAGTAGAAACTCATTCTATCCGCTCCTTCAAGCAATTTATTATTTTTATGTTACATCCCGTCCCTAAAAATATTGTATTTTATTCCCCAACTTTGTAAATTGACGAAAATGCCCTTAGTGGCCACATATGTCCTACATGGACAATTATTTCCTATTGACTAAATCTCGTACTTTTTGAGTAGTACACTTCACCACGAACCCGTAGGCGTGAACGGGATAATTTTCGGACTTGTAACGGACAAGTTATGATTATTTGGGCAAAATATCTTGTGCGGTATTTTTCTTTTCTGTGGGCTGTACACCCTTGGTTTTCAGCCAAACCAAGGTGCTCTGCACCTCTACTATTTTCTGACTACGTGACTGCATGCGTTTTGACTGCATATTCACCTTTTGAATTTTTCACGCTTTAAATTGGGCAGCTTCTGTGTGGAAATTCACCACACCTCTACTGCCTATTCTACTTTGTCTGTCTCCCAGCATATCCCCAAGATTTGCAGAAACTCAACCTTTTTCTTCTTCAAACTACTCAAGCCACCCCGTGGCTCTTCCCTCACTCTCTCTCGGTTTCCTCCAACAAAACTCCACCCAGCAACCATCCACACCATCCTGTGACAAAAACTTAAGCCAAATTGTACCCAGAAAATCTGAGTTTTTCCCGACGGTTTTCGAAATTTTCCCGGCGAAGAACTCGTTGTTTTGGATCTCGAATCAACCTAAATTCATCACTAAACGTCTTCTGGAAACCTTGGGAACCCAACCCAAGGCCTGCAAGTGAAGAAAACGGCGAGAACGGCGACGTCGACTTTTGGCCAGTTCTTTCGAGCCATTTTTCGGCCACTTCCGACCATCTTTTGAGGTGTTGGTAAACAAATTCGAACTCTACTCGTTTCTAGCTTCATTTTGAGATATAGATCGTTGAAATTGGCCTAGAAATGAAGAAGTTATGAAGTTTTGAAAAAATTCCAGTGTTCCGGCCACAAATTCCAGATTTCGGCGACCGGCGACCGGAGTAATGACAGGGATGATCGGCGCTGACGTCAGTGATGACGTCAGCAAACCGGTTTAGACCGGCGTTGACATCAGAGTGACCGTTGACCGTTGACCGGCGCGCATGAGCCGCGCGTGGGGCCGCGGCTTAGCCGCGTTTGAGCCGCGCGTGAGGGCGCGTGAGGCATCTTTTTCCAATTCCGTCTTCGGGAGGCAACTCGTGACGACACGTACTACCTAGGGGTGGTACGTATGGTAATTTTCGAGGTGTTTTAGACCTCCAATTCGAGCAAACAAAGGAGATTTTGAGTCGTTTCCTTATTTAATTTGGGATAGACTTGTATAATGATTAGTATAGTGAATTCCCATATAGGTGAGGCCTATCCCGAGGAGCTACGAGCTCAGGCTAGGTACAGCAGCTACGACCTGACGACATACCAGTGAGTGGGCCTTTTCTTTATTAAAATATTATTATTTCTAGTATGAGTTTAAATGTGATTTTATGACTTGTATAGCATGCCATGTTTTATTAAAATTGTTAAATGTTTTACTTAGCATATTATGATGTGTTAATCATCCTTTTGGCGTATTTGAATAAATGTTGGCATGTTTATACGTTTTAGAGATTTATTACTTATCACGCATATTGCACGGTGTTAGCACTGTCCGGGCGAGGACCAGCTTCACGTGTATGTTCACACGCACCGACACGCTCACTTTGGATCCATCGTAGGTGTCAGCTTGTTCTAGGTTGCCTTGGCAACTCGAACTCGTTGTGATGCGCTTAGCGCCAGCTTCACGTGCATGTAGTGCTAGAGCGTAAATTGTGAACACCCAGCCTGTCATGTAGCTACTTTCTGCATGATTTGTGTGCTTTGTTTATGCGATAAGTAATGTGATATTTTATTATTGTTGTTATTGTTTTTACCCGTATCCTTGTGGGCGCAGTCCCAATTATTGAGATTTGAGTATTATTGTTAGTAACTTATATGTTGGCAAACTACGGGTTTTACAGTGAGGGGTTATTACCCAAACTTTTGGAAAGGTTTTACATAACAGTACTTGGCCCACTCACCTTTGTTTTTCGCCCCTCCAGGTCCTAGAAATTAGTTGGCTGACGAGTTTGGTGGCTGTTGCTGATATTACCTTTTTACCCTATGTGGAAGTATGTTATTTCACTTCAGTTGTGTTTATACTCAGCAAAAATAACAAATTTTCATTCGCAATTCCATTAACAACACATATATATAAGAAAATAAAACTAAAATCAAGATTACTTTTCAAATCACAACTTCTTAGTCATATAAATAAGAATAACAATCATTTCAATTCCAGACATGTTTATATACATATATATTCCAAAGGTATATTCCGTTTCATTAACTAACGGCGTTAACTGAATATTCTAACGCCGTTAGAATATTCCGTTAACTTTAACGGCGCGTGGGGCACATGACCGGCGCGTGAGACCTCATAGCGGCGCGTGGCAGTGTGTGAGGGCACGTGCGGCGGCGCACGGCGGCGTTCTTGGGTTTTCCGACCCCGAAACTCCAAATTTGAGTTTCCGAACTCCGTTTTCTTCGTAGTTTTCAACTAAATTATTAATTATGGGTGTTCTAACTTAGGTTTGACAACCTGTGGAGTACGAAAAGCGTACAAACAAGCAATTTCAGCTACGGTTACTGTGAGTGGGCCCTTTCTTTATTAAATTATATATTATATGTGTTTTGAGAAATGGTATTTATGCTTATGCTTTGAAATGAGATTTACAATTATGTTGAAGTGAACCTTGGATTTAATTACTATCTTGTACTTGGTTTACTTACTACGTTACTTGACTTTAGTATTTCAAGTATTTTAGCATATTATCGGTATTTCAGATACGGCATCCGGGAATACCTATTTAGAAGGTTTTATTATGATATCTACTTTAGAAATGAAGTACCCCACTTTTTATATTAAAAATTATCCGTGGTATGTTTTCATACACGCTCAACTAGGAATGCTTACACAGTGTCTTTAGTACTGTCCGGGGCCAGGACCAGCTACACATGTATGTTCACAATGCACCGACACACTCACTTTGGATCTATCGTAGGTGCCAGCCTGTTCTAGTTGCCTTGGCATTCTAGAACTCGTTGTGACGCGCTTAGCGCCAGCTTCACGTGTATGTAGTACATGAGCGTATTATTATTATTACACTCAGCCTGTTCATGGCAGAATATCTCTGCATGAACTCGTCTGTCTGCACTACCTATCGAGCGTACCCTAATTTTTCTTATATTGTGATTTATATTACCGGATTTCACCGATGCCACGGAGGCTTGTGATGTTTTTGGGTTTCTCGTATTATTTTATACGTATTGATTTCTGGGAAAGTATTCTTATATTGAAGCTGTGTTTTTTTTACCCGTTTTGGAAACAAGTACTTTTCCGTCCTCGAACTGTTTTTCATACCTACTATTGTAGTATGATTTTTTTAGAAATGATTTTCAGAACTATTACAGGTTTTTACGGCAAGGGGTAAGTACTTTCAGAAAAGAAAAGTTTTAGAAAAACTATTGTTTATAGCCCACTCACCTTTCTGTTTTGCGCCCCTCCAGGTTTAGTAGGCTTGGAGCTGTTGACGTCGTGACGCGGTGGCATACCTCTTCCTCAGTGTAGGAAATTCTTTACCAATAATTGTAGATACTCTGTATTTTCTACTATGTTCAATTAATTATTCTGTTATTATTTTCTTCTCGGTTCACTCATTCCATGCACTCTACGATTATTTTAATTCAAACTCCTTTTAATTACTCTTTTATCTTCCAGATGGCTTTCGTCACCTCACGAGGTGTCGGCCAGCACCCTCGGCAAACACAGTACAACAACAACTTTTTCTTTTACAGCATTTTAGCAAAATACAACTTGTGTCTCACAAAATACAACTGAGGAGCTGTTCCGCATTCAAGATTTTTCTCGTCTCCAAGCTTCAGTTGGCATCAACTATTTACACCAAAAATGCCAGCCTCACTACTTGCATAGCATATAGGCACTTCTTAAAACATAAGTCATCTTCGTCAGACTTAACGAGTCTAGATGGTCCTGATCTCTCTGCAGGTCCAGGTGAACCTTCATCTTCCTCAGGATCCTCTTCCTCTGGATCTTCTTCCTTTGGATAAATGACAGAAGGTGGACTAACTGGTGGTGCTGGGATTTCTGCCACATCCGAACTTCAAGTTAGAGAATGACGATTTGGTGTTGGTGTTGGTAGTTGCGGTGTTGGTGGTTCGAGTACTGGTGGCCGCGGCATTGATGGCTGTGGGATAAGGTTGGGATTTATTTCTGGTATCGGCATAGGACGCAAATGAGTTCCCAGCAGTGGCAATACATTTCCTCCGAGAACGCTTACCTCTTCCATGATCTATCCAAATAAATTGTTGCTCTCCTCTAACTCCATTCTATAATGACATTTGATGTGTAGACAGTAGTTGTGATATCTCACTAATGCCCTCTGCATCTCCGAACGATAAATTTTTTTTTTTGGTTTGCATGATTTATTTGCATCATATCATTCACCATCTCGCTAAAAGCTTCATGACGGAGACATGTATGAAAATACTCTTCATTATACGGCTCTAAACCTTCGGAACCCAACTTATAACCACCCCGAGCACCACAATCAAAAGGAGGATTCATCCTAAAACACCAACACAAAGTATTCAAAGTCAGAAGTTAACCAATGAATTATAAAAACTCATCCTTGAAATATTGACATATAAGACACTCATCTTAACACAAGAATATAAAAGCATTTCTAATCCTTATTGTGGATTGTGTGTGTAGCAAAGAAATATACATATAGCATTGCAGAAAGTTCACTGATTAAAGCATTCCATATAATTGAAATATTTAGTTCACAGCCGTTAAAGTCACATATCCTGGTACAATATAACAAGACATAAAAAGTAATTTTTCACTACGTTATAAGCTCACCAAAACAACACACAACTCTAACAAAAAAGGAAACCAAGAAATTAAAAAAAACAACCATTTAAAATTAAAATCTTGCTGCAAAAGTAAAGCTTCCAGATGGTTATTCAAGTCAAAACCACCACCATCCAATAATTCTCAGGTCCAATCCCAATTCAACATCATATATTCTTTATGCACATATATCATATCAAAACTATTCAACCATAACAAATGCACAATTCTAATAAGTAACTCAACTTTGATATAGCATGTAATTTGAGCAATAGTGAAAATATAAATGTTAATATTGCACCAGATGTCACAAACTCAAATATGCAGAGAAACCTAAGCCAAAACCATGTTCCTTTGAGTTAAAGTAAAATGTTAATAACTAACTAATACTAGCAGCAAGGAAAATAACACAAATAACCCAAACAATTAGACAAACCATGCTCTGATACCACCTTGTCACACCTCAATCCGAGATTAAGTCTAAACCTCGAGATTAGGACGTGATTCACACTTTAATTAAATTTGCTAATCTAACGTAATTAAAATGTGAAAAAGACAAAAATAAAAATTTATAATTAAATATGGAAAAACCAATAGAAACACAGACTTTATTTGAGTATTTTTACATTCGAAATTACAACTTTCGGACTACCCAAAAGAACACACAAGTAGTCTATTATTCCAAACAAACAGAAAACAAAGAAAGAAAAGAAAATGAAACAAAAGAAAACATCCAAGCTTCTTCGTTTATTCATATATACATGCTTCACACCTTACACAAAATACATAACTAGTTCTCCAGTCCGTGACCTGCACAAATTTGATTAGGGTGAGCCTACAATCTCAGTAGGGACTTATACCTTTAATATAAAAACAATACCGAAATTTAATTTATAATTCATATGCAAAATGAAATGCACAACACTTCATTTATTCCCATTAAATTTTGAATAATTAAACACTTAAAACTTGCACATCCCATATCATGCTATCCCAAGTGAACAACAATTAAAATTCACCCAAACCCAAACCATTCCTAATTTACCCATTTTTGCTAGTCATCTTGCCAATCACTTTGTCGCCAGTCCCGAATTACTCTAAAAGAACCTTGTGCATTTGGGCTAACCTGGGAATCTGGTACCTACCAAGAGTCAGCTCAACTACACAAAAATTCTAACCATTACCCAAAATCCCAAACTTTTCTTCTCACTAAATCGATTCGATCTCACAACATAACTATCAAATTCTATTTCCTCTTTCCATATGACAGACAGAAAATAAATAAATTCCGATTTGCATTCAAACAGATAGCAAATCAATTTAATATACTCAGCAAAAATAACAAGGTTTCATTCGCAATTCCACTAACAACATATATATATATATATATATATAAGAAAATAAAATTGAAATCAAGATTACTTTTCAAATCACAACTTATTAGTCATATAAACAAGAATATATTTATAGCAGCAGCATAATCACTTCTAATGGATAATAAATCAACACAATAATTCATTACAAGAAATCCATATGCATAATTATATTACTGCAGAAACAAATCACATCAGGAATACATATATATATTTTTATATAGATAGAAGGCTTCCCAGAACCCCCTACCTTATTTACAAAAGTCGAGCTTCTCCGTAAGCTTCGTCGAACTCCTACAACGATCGCTCTAATCTCGCACGCATAGATGCATATAATAAAATTAAAACAAGGATTAGAATACAAACTTATGAAATATTAAATTCTGGAAAAAAAACTAAGTCACTATTTACGAGTACTATTCATAGACACTATTCACGGACATTATTCATCTTCTTCCCAAAATAAATTTGTAAAACTGATAAAATTTCACTTCTCTAAAATTAAAATACGAAATTGAACAATAAAAAAACTAACAAATTGAAGATTGAAACTTACAAAAACGAAGTTGAAATTTCCCTTTCTTCTGCAAACACACAAACCCTAAAACTCTCAGATTGGGGAAACAAAATTAAGGTTTCCATCACTGGGTGTATAGGGTCAAAACTAATGATTGCTTGTAACATCCCGTCAAAAGTTTATTATAAAATAATTTCTGAGAGGATATATTTGGACACGTGCATGCTAAATATTTACACAGAGTGTACAGTGTTTGGCACTGTGTGCCATGTGATGTGATTGTGCAGTGTGGTTGGTGCGTGTGTGTGGTTCAAAATTCACGGCTCTTTCTATTAATAGAAAGTTGGCTCGTGAAGTTTCTCACACCTAAACCAAGATATCTCTCCTTTCTTTTCTCTCCAGTCATTCCCTCAACTCACTCTCTCTTTCTCCCTCATTTTTCTCCTCTTCTTCCCATAGAAACACACCCACAGACAAACAGTGGCCACGCCACTTTCTTGAAACCAAGCCAAACCACCACCACCATCTTGTTCGTCTCGACTCCTTGAACTCAACGATACTAACCGATCGTCCAAACTCTCCGCCGTTTGATGAAAATCGCACACGGCCCGGTAATATTCTTGCCAATTTAGACTGAGGTGAGATTTCTAACGACTACCATTAGATTCCTCTCGTTGAGTAGATAAATTTTCATATGTCATTTGCTTGATTTGGTGGAATTTTGATGTAGATCGAAGAGCTACAGTAATCGCGGTGTTCCAAGGGAAATACAGGCCATTTTTCAGCTTTTTGGCCAAACTAAAGGCATATCGCCATTCTACTCATCTCTAGCTTCATTTTGACATAAAGAACGTGAAATTTGGTTGAGAAATAAAGATGGTATGAGCATTTGAAGTTTTTCCAGAAACTGGCGACTTTTCTTGCGATTACATATAGCGGCGACAGGTGGTAGAGCTCCGGTGACCTGAGGTAAGAGACGAGGAAATATTCCTCGAAATATTTTGTCAGAATATTTCGTTAAAGCTAACGAAGATTCCAGCATTTACCGTTAAATCTAACAGCGTCAACTAACATCATTAATTGACCGTTGACTGGCGTGAGCTGCGCATGAGCCGAGGCTGCCAGCGCATGAGCCTCGTGTGAGGGCACATGAGACCACTTTTTCAACTTTCATCAATACGATGCGACTCATGACGACGCGTACTAGCTAGGGGCAGTACGTGTGGTATTTTTCGGAGTATTTTGGATCTCCAAATTGAGCAAACAAGGGATAAGTGTCATTTATTAGTTTAATTATCAACCTTTATGAGTTTAATCATTACTATAGTGATATCTCATATAGGTGAGACTTATCTAGATGACTACAGGGGTTACCCAGGACAGGGAGACTACGACTCGGCTACTTACAAGTGAGTGAGTGGGTCTTTGTTTTGGTAAAAATATATTTATGTATGGTTTTCACTGCTTTCTTCAAATTGTTAGCATGACTTATATAATATGTGATTGTTAGAGGTAGAAGATGCGTATTATATTTGCCATATATTTCTTATACTGTTGCTCATCAGTAGATGTAGAACACCCATGTATCAGTAGTCAGTCGTAGGGTCAGGACTAGCTTTGACGTTTGAGGTTCACTCCCAGTACCACTACGCAACTTTGGATCAATTGTAGGTACTAGTCTGTTTTAAGTGGCACTAGGCAACTAGGACTTGTGGGTGAGGCGCTTTGCGCACAACAATTAGTTTTATGACTCACGCCATTGTAGTACTCATCGTATTCTTTTATACCTAGCCTGTCCTTGTAGCTTATCTACTTGGTCTTATGTGTTTACATATGAGTGAGCAATTCAGTCTTGTTTTCAAGCAGTTCAGTATGATTCTTACCACTGATTTTCAAGGAGTACCTGTATTACTATTATAGTATTTTGAGGATCATACCGGAGAGTATGATGTATTTTTAGAAACTATACATATTTTCCAGCGAGGGGATAGTTTGCTCTTGAAAACAAAGGTTTTATCAAACTTTACTTTTTTGACCCACTCACTTTTTATGTTTTGCGCCCCTCCAAGACCTAGTGGCGGGTTTGAGTGCCAGTGAGACGAGGGCTTCCTTCAACTAGTTAGTGGTATTGACAGCTTCTCCAGACTAAGTAGGATTCATTCCTACCTTCAGTTTAATTTCTGTTTATCCATCCTTACAAGGGTGTGAATATTATATATTTTTTGCACTATTTACTATGCTCTGACTGTTATACACCTGTAATAATGGATTATACCCATCACCACACTCTTTACTTTTGCTTCCAACTCTAATTTATTCACTTTTCTCAATCATTTGCATAATTGGCTTTCGTCACCTAACACGTGTATCCCAACACTTTTAGATACCTGGCGTGTTAAGATCAGAATGTGTCATTGCTACCTAAATTTAAACCCTCCACATGCAGCTACTAGGCTAGCCTAGTCAGCCCAGTAGACTGATGAATAGGATCCCTAATTCTCTAATTGGAAGACACCTAGATCCCTAATCATCCTTCCCTATCTATCTGCCGCCAAGCATATCCAATCCGAAACTAGAAACTGATTGCTCAGATAGAATTTTGACTATGGAAAAGACAAGAAGAAATTTCTGGGCTTGCTTTGAGTTGTTTCTGCGAGAGAATGAGAAGATAGAGAGAATGGTCGAGAGAGATTGAGAAAAAATGGAATGCGGAAGGGATACAGAAAGGTAAAAAAAAATAGCACGTGCATAAACTAAAAGCAAGAGACAAACAATTGTACTGCCTTCCCTTTTTTTCTTTTTTTTACTCTAATAAATCCCAAAAAAAAAAATATATATATATATATATATAACTCCAAACAAAATATAATAAACAAATAATTAATTAAGTAGAATAAATAATATAAGAGTTATTGACACATCCCGATCCTAACACGCCAGGTGTCGGAAAGTACTGGCCGACACGTGTTAAGTGACGAAAGCCAATTATGTATGTATATGAGAAAAAGTGAAAAGTTATAGAGTTGGAAGCGGAAGTCAGAGTGCGGTGATGGGTAAAACCCATTATTACAGATGCATAACAATCAGAGCATAGTAAATAGTGCATAGAATAAAAACATTCACATTCTTGTGAGGATGGATAAGTAGAAATTAACTAAAAGTAGGAACAAATCCTACATAATCCGGAGACACTGTCAGAACCGCCAACCACAGCCAAAGCAAGCCCACGTCTCACTGGAAATCGAATCCGCCACTAAGTCCTGGAGGGGTGCAAAACATAAAAAGGTGAGTGGCCGGGTAGCCACTAAGTCCGCCACGAATCCGCCAACCACTACTCACTCACCTATAAGTAGCCGGGTCGTAGCCCCGTGTCCTGGGTAGCCCCGATAGTCCTCTGGATAAGTCTCACCTATATGAGATATCACTATAGTAATGATTAAACTCATAAAGGTTACTAATTAAACTCATAAAGGTTACTAATTAAACTAATTAATTAAACATATCCCTTGTTTGCTCAACACGGAGGTCCGAAACACTCCGTAAAATACCATACGTACTCCCCTAGATAGTACGCGTCATCACGAGTCGCCTCGCGTCGACGGAATTCAAAAATAAGGTCCCACGCGCCCTCACGCGCTGCACAGGCACGGCTCCACGCGCTAGGCCATCGCGGCGATCAACTGACGGCGTTAGATCTAACGAAATATTCCTGCATCTACGTTAAATCTAACGGAATATTCCTAACGACGTTAAAGGAATATTCTCGGTCGCTAACGTCATTGCTGACGTCACCAGCCAGTCGCCGCTGCAACTGGCTCCAGTCGGTCGCCGGAATTTTGGCCAGTTTTTTGGAAAATTTTTAAATCTCCATAACTGCTTCATTTCTTGGCCAAATTTCACGTTCTTTTGTCAAAATGAAGCTAGAGATGAGTAGGATGACGGTGTACCTTTGGTTTGGCCATACAAGCTCGAGAAATGGCATATAATTGCCTCGAAAGGCCGCGGGTACTGTAGCTTCGTCGATCTACGTCAAAACTCAACCAAATCAAGCAAACCACATATGAAAATTCATCTACTCAACGAGAGGAACCCAATGGTGGTAGTTAGAAATCTTACCTCGGTCTAGAATGGCGAGAAAATCGTCGGGAAGGTCTGGTTCTTTCGTGTGCTTTTCCTGTCAAATGTTCGGGAGTTTGGACGAACGGTTTGCACCGTTGAGTCCAGGGCATCGAGACGAGGATGGTGGTGATTTTAGTTCGCCTCGGTTCGACGAGTTTTCGTTGACGTGCACTGTGCACATACGGTGAGAAGAGAGAGAGAGAGAGAAATAAGAAAAAGAGAAATAAGGAAAAATACGGGAAAGTGACGGGGAAGAAGAGAAGCAAAAAGATATTTTAGGTTTTTGGGGTATTGTGCACCCACCAAAACAATAAAATTACACGGTCCCGTGTACAAAATAATCACGCACGTGTCTAAAATATCCGCTCTGGAATTATTTTATAACAAACTTTTTACAGAATGTTATAGTTATTTAATATTAGAAATAATTTATACACATAAACAATAGTTAAGAAAATTTAACCATACTATTTAACAGTAAAGTAAATTAGGGTCTTCACATTTTAAGGGTTAGGGTTTCCTCTACTCCCCACCAATTCCTAATCCTAAATTCCATTATTCTTAATCACACCACTCATCGTCTTCATCTCTCCCTTACTCTCCGATTGTCCTCCTTCTCGCAAAGTATGATCGTTTATGATCTTGAATTTTTTCATGGTTTTTCAATTCCTCTGTTTTCAAATCAAGTTTGCTCTCAGCCCTTTGTTCCTCGCATTGTTGCAGAAATAATAGTTGTATCTCATGATTCTTTTGGGTTTTACCCACCGAAACAATTTTTTTTGTTTCTTTTTTCAAAAAGATGAATTTGGATTTTCTATACTTTGGCATTTTTTTATGTTTAATGTAATTTTTAATTTATTTATAAAAGCTTTTTATTTTTTAAGTAATTATCTGTTAGGGCTCCAAAAAATTCACGTAAGGCACAAAAGGATTGAAGGCCTAAATGTTACAAAATCATACTAATCCCGATTATATTTTGGTATTTATAAGAAAATAAATAGTTCATCAAGCTTATACACCAATTTTAATGACATGCCAAACAAGAAAATATATCACATCATGCCAAGCACATTCCTTTAAACCCAACAGCTACCAAGCTCACATAGCCCCAAGACATGTGGTTTCACAGGGCTTGCTTGAGGGGTTGAGGTGTGGAAGGTTACGAAGGTCCACAAGGCCCATGAAAACTCTTCGATAATGGGAACTTTGGTCTACTTGGGAGCACCAAAGTCCAAGCCCAACTTGGAGTAATCCCACGTTGGCTAAGCAAATGAGATATTTTTCTACATCCTTTTTTAGTCGTGCACTGACAATAATCTAACTCTACAATAGCCTATCCACCCAAGACATATATCTTCTTCTCTTTTGCACCAAGACATATGTTTCCCTTGAACCTATTCATGCTACAACCCATCTCACTCTTTTATCCATAGGACACTAGGAAGATTTCATTCCACCCTTTTAGCCGTTGAAAATAAGCCATTTACGGTGCCTCTTATTATCCATAGGAAACAAGAAGGTTCCAATCCATCCATTTACCTGTTGGAAACAAGTAGTTTCCAACACACCCTTTGACCCAGCATAAATAAGAGAGAGCCCTCACCTCTATAAAAGCAAGCCAAGATCAGATGAATGAGGAGGAGGGGGGGTGGACGGTCAGTTGCAAGCAAAGGAGGAAAACCCTTCCGCCCAGCTGCTGAAAATCTCTCTTTAAGCTACTGCAAGGTTCCTGCACCAGCCACAACCCTAGCCTTAAGCTTCCCACTCTCCTACTTCCAATTCTTTCCTTTCCATCTACTGTAAAATCACCAAATCCATAAACGAAGCCTCAAGTTCCCACTTCCCTACACATGGAACTCAATCATCATGACCAAACTCATTCACCATCAAAATCTCTTAGAAACCTTCACACTAAACTTAAGCCTAATTAACACCAAATACCATCTCATTTGCTAAACTTGTGGATCTTTAGCTCCCACACTTCAAGCTCTCATGCCAAGCCTTTTTCAACAATAACTTGTCACCTCGACAGTCACCGGAAGAACTTCAACTACCGCCGGAAGAGCAGTCCTGGATATGCATCAATAGCCAACTGCCGGAAACACTTTATCAGCGCTGAAAGCATTCAACATAACATCAAATCAAGCACTTAGGAGCTGTCGGAAGAACAATAAAGCATTCTCTAGGACTCACTTCTTCTTCGGGATGCTTTGGGCCTAGTTCTTGCTAACTCAGAAATGGGGCACAAAGGCTTTATCAACGTTTTTACATCACAAGCTCAGTAAAGCCTTCGAATAAAAAAGACCCCAACATTTTCTATAAGGGTAAATTGGTCTTTAAGGAGGTGATGTGAAAGTGAATTAAAGCCTCAGAGGGTGTCAGTGTAATTTCTCAAACATGAAAGGTTTTGTGAAAACATGAAAATCTCATGAGGTATTAGTGTAATTAACTTGCTAGAAAAATAAAAACGTAAATTATACAAGAACAAATTGTTATTTTGGTTCCTGCATTATTATTACTCAGATGAAAATTATGTTTTTGAACTCATTTAAACTTGCCAATTTCATCGCTACTATTAAAGTCAAAGCTGTTTTATTAATTTAAATTTTAAATCTTGTGATTTGCATGTGACACATTTTAGAAGGTAAAACCGTCATTTTCTCGTTCATAAGCTCTTAACGATGCATATAGGTTGCAAATCTAATTGCCAATTTATCGTCCAAAGTTAACTTTAGTCACTATTTTTTTTTTTTTTGGAAAAACAAGTTTTTAAACTCATTAAATTGACCAAAAATTGAATATTGAAGGAATAATTTTGTCCTAGCTAAGAACAATTCAAGAACATTTGAATACTCATGCAAACTAATAACAATTAAAGTAGGCATGCATTCAAAAACAATTCATAAAACCCATGACTTTCAAAGCCTAGAATATGGTGAACCAAATGACTCTTTAACAAAATTAAAGAGAGGGGAGATTTGAGATTCATTACCCTTGAAGCTCATTCTTGTTTGCACAAGAGATTCACCCATGTGGAGGGCCTTCAAGTCACCTCCTTGCTCCATGTAATCTCCTTGTGATTTTGAGAGGACCGGTTCTCCTTGAACACCAAAAATTTAGTGTCTCTAAGTCTCTTCACCAAGGATGTGGTGTGAAGAGAAATGGATGACTTATGTGCAAGAGATTGCTAGCCCTTTGCACTCTAAGTGGTCGGCCTCCCTTGAAGAAATTGAGGAAGAATCTCAACTCAATTTCACCAAGAAAAACCCCTTAAGTGATTATGGCCATAAAGTTCCCTTTATGCCTCATCACATGTGAGTGGCAAACTTGTAAATAAGCCAAGTTTGCCTCCACTCACTCTAGGCCGGTTTTGGCATTGTTTTTGGGTTAATTTCCATTTAGTTTTTAGTTGTCACACAACCTAAACTCAATGGGCCTTGTGGACCAAAAACCCTTTTGGACCCCGAAACCCAAAACCAACTTAAAAGCCCAAATACGAACCTTTCGTATAATTAATTAACTAATTAATTAATCATGATCATTCTCAATTAAACAATTTAATTGCTTATCCATTCCTTTATTTCTTCACTTTCATCCTTACTCGGTGTACGATCCATTAGGTTCCAATTAGCGAGGCAGTGGGCGATTGTTACTCTTAACGATCGATTGTGAATTGAAACCACATTTCAATTCTCCCTTTAAGATTAGTGTTGGCTAATCCTTAGGGCTTCCACAAACCATGAGTGACACCTAGCAGTATGTCATGGCTACCCAAGCTAAGTAGAATTGGTTGGAGAACCTATCCAGTTACAATTACAATGCAATACGGTCCTTCTCTAATACAATACTCCTAATCACATTGTTTGAGTGATAGTTATTTTCATGTCTACTATCCAATGTGATTCTCTTCTATATGATTCAATTGAATATGATTTGAAACAAACTTCCAAAATCATATTCATATGCTTTGGCCAAAGACTTTCGAATCATATCTTAGAGTATTCTCCTTCCACCATGGAAGGTTAGAGATCCCTTGTTGTGCATTCATATGCCTACATGACTAGATAGCTTGACCCCAACAATGCCGTGGACACTCGCAATGGAATGCCTTTGACATGATCAAAGATCAAGGACCCAATCATTAGACATCAATGATGCCTCAGGTCAAAGGACTACTTTGCATATTGCAACTTAGAAGTTCTTACATGACATGTATGTACGAACTCCTATTGATCGTTGTTCAGTGTACTCAATTACTTTTTGAGCACCTATGTGTTTGTCTCAGTGTCCAACACTAAATGACTTGAGACTAGTCATACTCACGATTGAGTTAACATAACACATACTAACCTTAGCGGATTGTCAATGCCCAATTGGCAATCCTATGGCTAGGAACGTTTTAGGAATGAACATAAGAGAGAGGTCTCGTTTATCTAACTTACTTAGATCACTTCTCTCTTAGATCAAATACATTCCTTGGATTCTCTTATTGATTAAACACATGATACAATAAATAGTGATTAACAATAAGCTTTGCCCTTTCATTAAACTAACAATAGTTTAATACAATAAGTATTCCAAAAGCTATTACATCAAATGAGTGGCTTTGTGGGCATACTTCCAACAAATATAATGCCTTCTAATCTTATAGTAGGGAGAAAATTGATAATTTTAATGAATTTATGACTTATTTTTATGAAAAAAAATATTTATGACTGTTGCTAATATTCTAGATATTATGTGATCGTATAAATCCTTAGTTGATATGGTTTAAGATTTCTACGTAATCTTGTGATTCTATCATATTATGTATGTATTTACTTGGAGAGCAAGTTTCTCTTTCCTTGTGCTTTACTATAAATAAAAGCATTGACGTAAAGGAAGTCATATCACAATTTCTCTAAACTCTATTCTCTTTGTTGCCGCCAGTCTCCCTCTTTCCCTTTTCTTTCTCTTCAACAAATAAATCACAACAATGACATAATTTTCCCTTGAATAATAATTCATGGATCGGCACATTACCCTCTTAATCCATAACATTAAATCCATTTTGTTCAAGCTTTTGACTAGAAAAATGCTTTCACATGTGGCAAAATAGAAGAAAGAAACTCCCAAAAAAAAATACACGTGTGAAATTTAATCCATAACGTTATAATTCAAAAAGCCAAATAGTGCATGAAGTTTCTAAAGTTGACCACAAAGTCTAAGGAACTCTCACTTTAGAGCAGCTCCAGCCCAGAAAATTGCTGGGGGGCTGTGGAGCAGTTGCTGGGGGGAGTGGGCTGGAGAAGGAAGTCCATCGGGGTGGGTGTGGAGCTCGGGCTCCAGCCTAGTGGAAAGTTGACAGCCCAAGCCACCGAGGTGGCTGACGTCAGCCTCACGACGTCAGCCACGCCAATAAGAATTTTGCTTCAGGCGTGCAACGCAGACCTTTGTGAGAGCGTCTCCGACAAGCCCCTGCAGTCGGCGGGGCCCGTTGTGGCCACTCTGAGAATCCTACCGTTAGGGAAGCCCGGGCTTCCCCTGGACCGTGAGATCTCAACGGCTCTTTAATGTGAACCGTTGGATCTTCAACGGTAATAAAAAAAAAAAGGATTTAATCTCAACCGTTGGATCTCAGATCAACGGTTGACATTAATTCCTTTAAAAATTAAAAAAAAATGTTTTAAAATTCAGAAAAGTTACCGTTGTGACACGTGGCACAATCTGGAGCGTTGAAATTCAAATTTTGTTAAATCCAACGGCAGAGATTAATTAAGGGAATAAAAATTTAAAAAAAAAAATTGTAAAAAATCTGTAAAAATCGGGAAATTTTTTTTAAAAAATTTGTAAATTTTTTTTTTTACTTTTCTATAAATACCTTGGCAATTTCATCTACCTTACACCACAATTCCATATTTTCTCAACATCTTTCAAGCTTTCTCATATCTTTCTCTCAAAGTTTCAATCCATTTTTTTTCAAAAAAAATGACAACCGGTGCAGGTATGAACTGGACGCTTCTTGAAGATGTTGCGTTGTGTGCTAGCTGAGTTCAAATGACTCATGATTCGATTTCGGGGAATGAGATGCAGTTGCGAGAAATGTGGAGTCTTATTCATTCCGCATATATTGAGAAAATGGGTGGCCAAAGAACCAAAGATTCATTGTCCAGTCGTTGGAAGACCTCCGATGACTCGACGAGAATGTGAGGCTCTTGCCATTCTTGATTCGTCATCTCTCCGTCTACGCTCGTGATCCTCATCCATCTGATTTTCGGCCCAAACCCCGCCAATGAACGTTGCTTCTGATTGGCTAAACAATTGTTCCTCTTCTTGATCGATTTCCCACATCATCTTTGAAGAAGAAGAAGAAGAAGACATTGTAAAAGAAGGAAGCAGAAACTATGAATGGTGGTGTGAGATTTCTGAGGATGGAATGATAGGGATTTTGGTGAAGAAGGAAGCAAAAACTATGAATGGTGGTGTGAGATTTTTGAGGATGGATGGTGGATTATATGGAGGATTCAGAAAGGATTAGGTTGTTGATAATGCCACGTGGCATGCTATCATTCCTTAAAAAGTCGGTGGAAATCTTTACTCGAAATGTGTCATCGGGTTGTGACACGTGGCATGCCGTCATTCGTTAAAAAGCCGGTGGAAATCTTTACTCGAAATGTGTAATCGGGTTGTGATACTTGGCATGCCGTCATTCGTTAAAAAGTCGGTGGAAATCTTTACTCGAAATGTGTAATCGGGTTGTGACACGTACTCGAAATGTGTAATCGGGTTGTGACACGTGGCACGCCGTCATTCGTTAAAAAGCCGGTGGAAATCTTTACTCGAAATGTGTAATCGGGTTGTGACATGTGGCACATTGAGAACGATTAAAAATTTTATCCGATATAACAAATAAAATTATTTTGAATTATTTTATAAATAAATAAAAAATACAAATATTTTATTGTTATTGATTTTTTCGAATAATGACACGTGGCGCAACGAGAACGATTAAAAATCTAATCCAAAATTACAAATAAAAATTATTATGTATTATTTAATGAGTATAAATAATACTAATATTTAATTGCCAATTGCCAGGGCAATTTAATTGTAGGGGTGGAGATGAAAAAAGCAATTGCCAAGGGAATACACTGTTCATTAGGGCAATTACTGTTCATTGGGGTGGATTGAATAGTGATTGCTTGAGGGAAAGTGGACAGGGGTGGAGTTGCTCTTACAATGACTTAGGCCAACTCCACCCATCCCCAATTGCCCTTGCAATTGGTGGGCAATTGCCCTATCAACCCAAAAAACCTCTCCAGCGGGCCTTTTTTCAAAGGGCAATTGGTGGGCCCAAGCATGCCAAAGCACAAGCCCGAGCGATTTTCGCCCGAGCAGGAGCCCGTTGGCTGTTGACGTCAGCGTGACGTCAGCAAGCTGTTTTATTTTTTTTTTGTCAGGCGCGTGCATTGCACGCGCGTGTGGGGGAGAGTGGCCGACAGAAACTGTCGGTGGGCTCCACCTGCAGACGCTGATGCCAGCCAGAGCCAACGGCTTTATGACGTGGCGCGACTGCTGGCCGTTGGATCTCCAACGGCTACTTAATCTGGACCGTTGGATTTCCAACGGTAAAAAAAAAAATAAAAAATCTTACCGTTGGCCACGTGGCACAACGGTAAGCGTTGGATCAAAATTGTTTTTTAAACGGACGACCAGGATTAATCCGATTTTAATTTTTAATTTTTTATAATTTTTTTTCTATAAGTACCCCCAATTCTCTTTTTCATTCCTCACTACAACTCAATATTTTTTTTCTACATCAATTATTTTTGTTTTCTCTCTTCCAAATCCTTGTTTTACAAAAAAAAAAATTATGAGTGAGAAGGCAAATTGGTCGATTGCCGAAGATCTTGCATTACTGGAGGCTTGGGTGCTTGTGACTCATGATCCGATCAACGGAAATGAGATGAGGGTCAACAAAATGTGGAAGAAGATTCATGCATTATTCGTTGAGAATATGCAAGGGTCGGGCCTGACCGAGCAATCTATGTCCAGTAGGTACCGACATCTACATAAAGAATTGAAATCTTGGAAAGAAGCCATCACAAAGGCGGAAACCCTATATCGAAGTGGCAATAATCGAGCTAACGAGGTAATTGCAATTTATTTTGTTGTTCATCAATTCTTTATGCTAATTAAAAATAAGGCCAACAAAAAAAAATTGTCGGTGGGATAAGGCCAACAAAAAAAAAAAAAATTGTCGGTGGGAAATTGTCGGTGGAGTGTGTCGGTGGAAATTGTCGGTGGGATATTTAAGCGTTTCCACCCGTTGGTTAAAGGCCAACCAAACCAAAAAAAAAAAAAATTTCCTTGCCCTTGCCCTTGCCCTCCACGAACGGGTGGAGTTGCACAAAGGCAAGCACTGTTCACGGAGGACAATCACTGCCCTTACCTTTGCCCTTGCCCTTGCCCTTGCCCTCCACCAACGGGTGGAATTGCTCTTAAAGATGCACATTTTTTTTTTCTTTAAAAGGAATAATTAAAGATGAGGTAAAAATGTGATTAAAATATGTACCCCTAGATCTAATGTGTGGCATCAATTGGCACTTTTAGAGTGACAGGTTGTGTTTTGAAAAAACAAGTCTAACGAGAAAAAAAAAATTCTTACAACACAAGTTACCCGCTAGTCATTCGATTTAAAAAAAAAATTTAGATTCAGCTCACGTAGACCACGAAAATAATATACATCTTGTGATTAGTTATCAATTGCAAAGCATGATCAATTTGAGCTCCCAAAGGGTCAATAGAAGTGTCATTTTTGTTAGGCAAATATCCAATCTTCCATAAGGCTAAAGACATAATTAGGCACCAAATTAATGTACCCAAAAAAAAGTATCTTTAACATATTTATGTCAAAACTGTGTTGAAAGTTCAACTTGGTCCATCATTATTAAGGCAAAATTTGGGGTTTTCACCAAACCCATTTCTATCACCACTTGAACAACAATGAAAAGAATAGAAAACGACTTTTATTGGCACAAACGAACAAAGAAAATGACACTCATATGCCCCATATCCAAAACCTACTTTTTAAATAATTGTGGTTTCTCAATGATCAAATTAAATTTCAATTCAATCCCCACAAGATTCATTATTTCATACAAGACCCTTCAATGATATTATGCTAATTCCAAGTAACATTAACAATTATTAACTCACATGAGTCACACGGTACTGATCAACTTATAATTTAGTAATTTTTTTCTTCTCCACACATAAGATGTTTCAAATTCAAATTGTTGGTTTTTAGTTCATAAAATGAAAAATGTATTGACTCGCACGATGCCATTTACTACTGCAATTTACTAATATTTCTCTTTACTTGTAAATGGTAGGTCTTAAGTTCGAATCTTACAAATTACGAGTTCGCAATTAAGATATTATTAATTAAGATTTAATGAAAAATGTATTGACTCCCGAGTGACGGAATGCGCACAAAATGAAGCACTTTCTTCCTAATCTAAACCCAATTAAGATTTTATTAATAAAACCCTTATTAAAATAAAACTAATAATAAAATAAAACGTAGAGAGAGAGTTGATTCACTTTCTCACAGTCTACGTCTCCCATCTGTGTCTTTAATGGCGACGAGGACGGCGTTGTTCAATTCCGCAAACGCCATCGAATTCCGGACGTTGTTCTTCTCTCAAACTCCTCCTTTTACTACCTGCGCAAATCCCGAGGCCTTCTCTCAATCTTCATCTTCCTCTTCCTCTTCGTCTCTCAGGTTCCTACTTTCAGCTTCCCACTCGCTTTTCGTTTTTTATTGTTTTCCCGGGAAATTGAAGATTTGGAGTTTTTGTTCAATTGGGTTGCTTGCTGCTGCTTTGGATTGACTTACATTGACTGTTATTGGTTCTGCGATTTGAAATTCTAATTATCTTTTATCATATTTTGTTTCCCTCTGATTTTTTTCATGGATCTGTTTGGAATTGTAACAATGGCGCTTCAGATTTTGGAAATTGTTTTCCCTTTTGTGTTTTGGGTTATATTTTTGTATTGAATTCATGGTTCTTTTGAGTAGAAATTCAAATCTGGGATCAATTTGGAAATTTAATTGTTTCTTCTGTGGTTAATTTGAAAAATGCTGATTTTAGTATTGATTGTGTGTGACATGATGCCCTAATCCTACACAGATAACGATTCGGGCGGGCGGATTGATTTATGAAGACTAAGTAAGCAGTGAAGAATCTGGTGATCAAGTAGGAGCTATATAGGTTCAAAATGGCTTCAGCAGGCAAAGCTGATCGGAAGGCTTCTCTTGATGCTGCCTCATGGTTGTTCAATGTTGTCACATCTGTTGGTATCATCATTGTCAATAAATCATTGATGGCTACGCACGGCTTCAGTTTCGGTAAGCTTCTGTTGTCCTGTTTTATTCGCTGAGTTTCTTCATTAGCATTCCCATATCGAATAAATAATCAGTTTGATGCCTTCTTTTTTAACATCTATCAATTTCTGAGGATTTTAGTTCTTAGAAATCATATTGAAATGGCGTAAAGGACCCTTCTTGTTTCGTTTATACATTGTTATGTTGTTAAAAATTCGTTATGAAAGTATTTATTCTTGGCTTTTGGGTTTCGGTTTGCCTCACTTGAGTTGGAAAAATTTTGTCACTGTGCTTTTTGGAAAATTACCTTCTTTAGTTTTCAAATCGTATTCGCTCCTCCTTTTCCTCCAATGAAATTTAAAGACGGAGGGAGCTGTCAGTAACCTTGAAGCCATACTTTACTCAATGAATATAGATCACTTGCCATTAGGTAAGGGGGAGGGTTGGGGGAGTTTATAGACATTGCTTATAATGAGTCAATTGAGAACTAGATATTGGAAGTTGGAATTAAACTTTGCACTCGTTTTATGATTGGTGTGTGGAGAAGGATCTATTTGATCTTGAGTATAAATAAAACCTCTACAACTTAAAGATGGTCCTGAAAATCATTGCATAAAGTTGACTAAAGAGGACACATATCTTTCTTTGAAATGTTAATTCTGCCTAATGATTTAGGTTCTAATAGTTATAACTGAAAGGTAGTGCAGGAAAGGAAAACAAAAATGCATAGATCCTTCAATTCACTGTAGACTTGTAGTTGCCTCTGTAATGCTCTTCAGATTTGTTGTAGTCTCTAGGCCCCCTTGTTCTTGTCGGTAGCAAGGGTCGAAACATGGGGATGATGGTGAAACAATTTGGCCTGCTAAACAAGATGGATTGATGATGGTGATGATAAGATTGGATATGCTTCTTTTTGAATGTGCATTTCTTATTAGATTTAAACATTCTCCAAGAAGTGGGGAGTTATGAGAAGTGAAGAATTATGCAAATAAGTCTGTAGAACCCTAATTTTCATCAAACCATTTTTATTTGAGGTTCATTATAATCCAGTTGCAAGGTTAATTTGTAAGCCCAAAATTTGTCAAAGAGAATCACACAACCATGCGGTGGGCACAGAAAGAACTATTCTCTTCTACTAAATAATTCTCAAAGAGGAGCTTGACTTTTGTGCACCTAAGTCCCTTTCCACAATTAGAATAAAGTCATTTAAATCATATTTTGGCCTTATTTGTTTTCCTTAGGGAGAAAGTACAAGTCTACAAGCGTGTTTGGATATAAATGAAATATTATTTAAGTGATATTGCCTGAGGTGTATTCTTAATGTGTCATCGACATGGCAACCTTCTAGTAGTGTGCATGGTTCATAATCTAACAATGGCGGAGCCAAGATTTTTTCTAAGGAGGACCAGCTTTAAATGGTAAATAGTGATTATTAAATTTAAGGCGCCAAAACAATAAACTCATCTATATATGCAATGCAATCATTATAATCATTGCAATACCATTGCAAAATCAGAATCCGAATGAGAATGTGAAATAAAAAACAATAAAGGAAAAAAAACAGCGAAAAAACCACAAGAACGAGATAGGGATAACGAACAGGGAAAGATTTTAAGAAGCTGACCTTAGATAGGAGGATAAAATTAATTGAAAATTGAGGCATTAATTGGCACACATGGATCAAATATAAGTAAAGAGAGTCCAAAGGTGAGAACTCCGAAGGGTCAGCTCTAATATAAAATCAAATAAATTAAGATACTGTATGAATGAAAATAAATTAAGATACTGTACGAATGAACACAAAATAGGCAAAATGTGATATGGGCCTTGAATGGCTCTGCATATGTAATCTAACATACTGCTGCTTCAAAAGAAACAGAAGATTTTATTTTGGGAAACTGTACCAGAAGATTTTCATTCATCTTGACAGTTTTCTCTACATAATGCAGCTACAACATTAACGGGTCTGCATTTTGCCACAACAACTTTACTGACTGTTGTTCTTAAATGGCTGGGATATATTCAGCCCTCTCAGCTACCATTACCTGATCTTTTGAAGTTCGTTTTATTTGCGAATTTCTCCATAGTCGGAATGAATGTGAGTTTAATGTGGAACTCTGTGGGATTCTATCAGGTGAGTGTTGGTAAACTAGTGAATACTACATTTATTTTTTCGTGATATAGATTTGATAAATTAACGTGGTTTTGTTTTCAAATATTATTGTCAGATCGCGAAGCTGACTATGATCCCAGTGTCATGCTTTCTTGAAGTTGTCTTGGACAATGTGCGTTACTCAAGGGGCACAAAGCTGAGCATAACATTGGTTCTCCTTGGTGTTGCAGTTTGTACTGTTACTGATGTCAGTGTCAATGCCAAGGGCTTTATAGCTGCTTTAGTAGCAGTTTGGAGCACTGCCCTACAACAGCATGTAAGTACCTCTTAAGAAATGTTCAAGTTGTTTAACCAGCTAACCTTAATACAATAGCCATATTATTTCTAAATGAGTGGGGATGTGAGATGTTGATTATTTAGATCAATTTGTGTATAGGATGTGTTTATAGATGTGGATTGACTAATGTTGGTCAACTCCAAGCCCCACTTTAGCCATTTCTGATTTTATTTATCCCTTGCATTGCAACATTGTTCACTATCTCTGTTTGTGCAGTATGTACACTCTCTTCAACGGAAGTATTCTCTTGGATCTTTCAACTTATTGGGACATACTGCGCCAGTACAGGCTGCATCTTTGCTGATATTAGGCCCCTTCTTGGACTACTGGTTGACAAATAAAATAGTTTACGCGTATGACTATCATTTGATATCCATGGTAAGTTATATATGATAATCTTATTATTCATAGATTCAAGTATGCCTTCATAGTTGGCCCCAATTACGCAATGTTTCAGTACCCTTTATGTGAATAATATTCTTTCATTATTCATGCTCAGTTGCATGCGCTCTGAATGTTAGGCCCACATATTTTCTTGTGACTGCATCTCTCATGTTCATTATTTTCAATATCATAGTTAACCTTTCAAAATAGTTATTAGATTTTTTTCTTTGTATTCCATGACAAGTTTGCACGATATTTAAGTTGGTCTCTCTTGCTAGATCCTTGGTTGCTCCAACGTATTATGTTTATTATTTTTTCAATTGTGGTGTCAAGCTTTAACTGTGTGGTTGTGGTAATAATGTCATGGTATTTTTGAACGTGGGCAGCTCCTAATCTGTTGAGCCTGAAAATTTTTCTTAGCAGATTCCATAAGAGATTTATGGTCTCAAATCAATTAGTTTTGGCAATTTTATTTGTTAGGAAAAGAAACCATCTCTCTGTATTGTATCAACCTGAAAATGTGCCAATATCAGCGCACAAAACAGTTTACTACTTCAAGCCAACAATGGTGCACACATCATCTTATTGGCAATATTACACAATTATGTTTGAAACCCTTTGATGTCAAAACTTTATAAATACAAGTCCGTTTCTCTTGTGCAATAACTATGCAAGATTTGTGGCCTCTCATTCTCTGTTGATCTTATTGATGACTTCAATTGATTTTCACGTTTCATGTAATCCACAGTTTCTTCTTTATGATAATCTTTATAATGTACACATGACTTTTTTTTTTTTTTTTCTAGTGTTTTTTTCCCTTCTAGGGCCTGATTGACACAAATAGTCCTGGATGTTAAGCAAACTTTAGCTAGACCATTTTACGATCGGTCTTTTCAGACAAATAAAAATGGATTGAGTTTGAATTTGTTGTGTGTGTTAGTAGTAGTATTCTACAACTTTAGTTGGACCATTTTTTTTACAGCTGATTATTATGACATATGACTACCTGCATTTTTCTTACGGCTGAATGACTGTGTGACTGCGGCTAGTGATTTGTGCTGCTATATGTTTTGTGCAGTCATTAATTGTCCTGTCTTGCACCATTGCGGTAGGGACCAACCTCAGCCAGTTCATCTGCATTGGTAGATTTACTGCTGTGTCATTTCAAGTCCTTGGCCATATGAAGACAATCCTGGTCTTGATCTTAGGGTTCATATTCTTTGGAAAAGAGGGTCTCAATCATCAAGTAGTGCTAGGTATGTTCATCGCGATATTGGGAATGATCTGGTATGGCAATGCCTCATCCAAGCCAGGAGGCAAGGAGCGTCTTCCAAGCAGCAAATCCCAAAAGAACAGCGGCTTATTATCAGAATCTTCTGACGTGGATGAGAAGGTATAGAATTCAGTGACAGGTTATGACAACAGTTGGAGGTAAATCGAAAGAAATAGAGCGTATTAGGGTCAGATGATTCGAGGAGTTTCTTGACAACGTTTCCTTCATCCCTCGGTAATTATACAACAGTTTTTGTTTTCACCATAGTTCATATTTGTGTTGTTGAATTTACTCATAGTGAAAGTTCCATTGCATTGGATGGGTGTAAAAGTTCCCCCTTGGAAGTTTACCTTGTACCACAGTTATTTTTTATAGTAATTTATTTGTTAAATGAAATTCTGACCATCTCATGTTGTGTTGTATTTCATATCAGCAATTAAATTTAAAAGAAGCTCATTAAAAGCCTGATATATGTTGGGTGGGCTTTTACTATGTATGCAGTTGAAATTCCTGAATAATTGAAGCTCCCCCACAACCATAAGAGCTTCTAGCTGATTCACTTGGTTGGTGGTCCTGGACACATCTTCGACTATATCTGTCTATTTAATTTAACACAAACACGAGATATTCTGCCATGCAACCGAGAGTTTATCTTTCTCTTTATCTCTATCATCGCTTGTTAATGTTACACTAAAACAAGAGATTCCGTCATAAAACAGGGGCATATCCCTCTCTCTCTCTCTTTGTATTAAAGCATTTTTAATGTGGGATGCAAAATGCTTTAGAAATTGACATTTTACATTTTTTTGTTGGCCAGAAAGCTTTTCAATGGAAGATTGTAAATATTCATCTTTTCTGAAAAATGTAAATATACATATTTTTCACATCTTCAGAAGGTGGGCCCCTTATGAGTTATAGAGAGAGTAAAAAAGTGGGAGTAGGCTACAATGCTCGCAAGCATTGAATGCTTACACCGATCTCACCATTAAAATGAGGGAGGAGAGAGGAGAGAGGGGGGAAAGGAGGGTGAGATTGGTGTGAGCATTCAATGCTTGCGAGCACTGTAGCAAGTCCTAAAAAAGTGAAATCCTCCATTAGAGTAAAATGCATATTCACATTTTCCGGAGATTAAAAATTATGTAAAAATAATTTTTTTTCGTTTCAGATTTGCATCTCTCTACTAAAATTACACTCAAAATTTTATCCGCAAACATACCTTACATAAGCCACAGGTGTAAGTAAATATAAAGTAGAATTTTGGATAGCGTAGAGTGGACATTTATGGTATGTGATAACTGCATTCCATTGGTGTCGCCTGGTTTTCTATCGATCACGGGCTTTGTTTGAAAGTTTTTAGCATGTGCAGTGTTAATGTAGGCGAATAATTTTTTCTTTTTGGTCAAACTTGGTGCATGTTTTTTAGCGTATCATAACACTAACAACATGGAAGTAAAATATAAAAAAGAAAAAAAAGAAAAAAAAAAAATGGCATTCTGGCATTGATTTGACTTTGATGTATTTAATTTGATTTGGGGCTTCACCAACTTCACTGTTCAAGTGCAAATTCCAGTTGTGCATTTCTGCCATTATTTTTGCACTCCTGCACTGAAGGAAGAATGTGGTTTTATCTTTTGTGTTATAAATAAAGAAAAAGAATGTGGGAGAAATGAAAGAATGAAAAAAAGAGTGAAGTGAAAGAAGCTTGGCGGACGAAACGTGAAAGGAATGTGCAAGGAGTAACACACAAATTGAAAACAAACAACAAAATATTCAAAATATTTTAAGTTGTTTTCACTTTCATCTTTTTGTTTTCGTATAATCCAACTTCATTCTCCCTCCTCTCTTCTTCCTTCTCAATTCCTCATTTCTCTTATATACTTTTCCGCTTTCTCGAGTATACATAATGAAAACTAAAAGGACAATACTTGGGCTCCTTATATAGAAGGAGCCATTCTTCCTTCCTTCAACATCATTCACCGTACAAATGTTATAATAAGAACCGTTTACAAGTAACACTTTCGTGATGAACCGTCAATAAGTTTGATTCATATGGATGACTGAACGGTTTCCAAATTGAACACATTTGTCTAGAGATGATCTTTAGATGATGATAAAGAGAATTAACGGTTTTCGACTAAGACGTTTGTACAGTTAAATGATGTCATGTCGTCATTGAGGGAGTAATGACTTTTGACATGTAAAGCGGCAATCAATGTCCAAACTAAAAGACCCTTCTGTACCCAAGCGGCAAGTCTCTGAAACACGAACTGAAGGACCCTTTTGTACCCAAGATAGGGAATATGGCGCCTCATGTTTTGATGTTGGCAACCGCAGGTAATCCACAACTTTCTTGGATATGAGATTTTCACAATTTTGCCATCAATAATCAGGGAGAAAACCTTGTCGTTGATTTTGCATAAGAATCGAAAAATCTTCTCTCGTTGTCCCTTCTCTTGTTTTGGACTAAGAAGAACTTGTTGAAGCACTAAATTAACAACATCTTCGTTGTTCTCATAAGAAATTCATCACCATCATAATCTTCTTCTTCCAGATCTTCAATTTCAGGCTTATTTTCCCCCCTGCTAGGACAACAGGCTTATGGGAAGGACATTGGTTGGATAGCGACTGGTGCCTCCACATCAGTTGCAAGTATCTTCATAATACTTTGCATAAGGGTTCGTTGTCGAAGCACAACTCCTTTAGTTGTTCTTGTTACTATTGCTTCCTCTGGCTCCCTTGGAATTCTGAAACTTAGTATTGTTTTGGACTAGAACTTTTTGAACTTCTTTGTTCTTATTGTTAACGCTCAAAACTGGGAGGTCAACAAAGACCAGTCAGGTCAACCCTTTGAGAGCTCGGTTTAAGATATGCGAATAAATGACAACAAGGTGTAAGTGGTTCACCCTTAAAACTGGGCTACATCCACTGTAGTGATCTGTTTATATATAAGATTTGGTTTACAAAAGTGCTCGGGTACAGTGTAATCTGAATCCCTTTCTTTTATCTGACCTCTTATAAGAGATACTCATCCCTCTTATATAGGCTTTGAGTGAGTCCAAAAAGACTTACATCTTTGAATACTTCACCCTTCTCGTATTAAATAAACTTAACACGTAGGCATAGTATGCAGGCTACTCCTTAGTTGGTTAAGTGACACATGGAGGAGAGTGGCAGTCGTTCATAGCTAGTAATATAGAATTCTAGGCTAACACGTATCGACCATAATGCTCGGCCAATGAGTGGTTGAAAGTCTTCCACCAAGCACTAGATCTGACAACCTTTACATCCCTTCACAGACTTTTGTTCTTGTTGATGGTTAGCGGGTGGCCTAGAGTTGGTGCTTGGGTAGTTTCGCCTTTGGGGCTTCGTGCCCTAAAGTTGTCAGGTCCACCAACTGCCCTGGGTGGTTGGATTTACTTTCTTAAAAGTGCGTGTTCTTCTTGTCTGTAGTCAAACCAAAGCAGTAGGCAGCTGGTCTCACTGGGCCATCTTTTCTCTTTCTTTGTTGGACTATTTCTAGGCCCATACCTGTGGGTCCAATTGCAACTGTATATTATTTTAAGGGTCTAAAGAGTACTTTGCATTAACAAGTCCCCCAACTCATTGTGCAAGAGCTTTTTCTTGAGCATACAGTTGTAACGGTTGGTTGGGCACCTCGGCTCGAAAATAATATGGTGTTTTTTTTGTTTTTTTGTTTTGGGGCTCTGGTTTGCTCCTCTTTTAACTCACTTTTACAATCCCCCAACTCTGTGCACAAGGTGAAAGTGGTCGGTCTTGCAGATGCATGTAGTACATGTGTTTAGGTTTAACTGGCAGAGTAATCAAGGCGTCTTTGTATTGAAGGCACAACAGAAAGGCTTGACTTTGTGGGCTGTGTAGTCGATTCACATTGTTTCAGTTTCAAAACGACGTAAGGTGTTTGGCCAGATGTCACAATCTGGTTATCCTAAGGCTCCCTTTTTGAATTGATGTGATCGAGCAACTGCTGTTTATATATACTTCTACCCTGGGGTAGTTTTATTTTTTACTTTCCATTTCTTCAGTCGAACTAGTGCCGGAACTAGTTCGTCTTTCTACCGTTGACTAGAGTTTCCAATCGGAGCATTCTGCAACTACATTTTGCAAATTATTTCAAGTAAGATCCCACATCCTCACCGTACCTTGTGTTTGAATTGGTAGCATCTATCTATATATATTTTTATCATAAATAGGATCTATATTGTTGGTTACTGCCAACCTGAGCATTACCGACGAGGTATATCCCCCCCAGTAAACTTGGTCGGTAGTGTAGATGAACAATATTTTTGTTTGATTTGTAGACTAATTAGGTTAAAAACCCATATTAACGAGTACTAACCAAGTTAGTAAATAGGTCTTAACTTGTGTGAGATTTATACGCCTCGTTTCCGAGAATGACGATCGAGAGGCTTCTAATTACAACCAGGGAGTCAGAAGTGACATTGATTGGGATGAAATGGAGGAAGCTGCTGCTGCTCTTAGAGATAAGTTGTTAGTTGGGCAATGCGGGGATTTCATCCATCGACCAAGAAATCGGACCCCATTTATAGACTTAGGGGATTCTTCTTCGTCGACCGATAATGACAAAGAACCTTCTTCGGGTTACCGAGAAGAAGATTTGGAAGAAGATGAAGACTGGGCAGGGGTTAGTGAAATGGGTGACGAGGACCCGTTCGATGTTGTGGACTACTATGAGCAATCCGCCTCTCCTATCGATATTCTGGATTTAGACGATCGAGGTCAACCTATTCCGATTAGCTCTGAGTGGGGATCGGGGGATCTTTCATGTCCTTACAGGTGTGAGGTGCCTATTGACCCCCTATTATTATGACGCTTTGGCATATCCCATCAACCGTACCGAGAATGTACTGTCCCAAGAAAGGTTGGAAGAGCTCAGGTTGAGGTTCAACATCCCTAGCAATATTATAATGCAAGCGCTAGTAAGGGGTGATAAATCGAGCTGACCGCTTAGCGGGTGGGTGGCGCTCTTGGCCGAGCTATTCAAGTTAGGGGTTCGACTACCATTCCATCCTTTCATCCAACGGGTCATCGCTCACATTGGCCTAGCTCATCACCAGCTTAACCCAAATAACTTCTGCTTCTCCTTGAGCATGTATGTGCTATGGGTTGAGCATTTTAGACAAGGACCGAGCCTTAACTTAATCAAATATTGCTATAAGTTAAAGAGTAGTCTGGGGCACATGGGGCTTTACTATGCAGCCATCTCGGGATAGGTTGCTAGCTAAGAACTCGTCAAACCAGAGGCATTACAAAAAGAATTGTAACTATGCCACATGAAATTGGGAACATCCTGCAGGAGTTGAGTTTAATATGTTGGAAATGTGCCCTAAAACCAATCATATGATGATACTTTACGGACATTTCAAATGTTAAACTAATTTAGTTTAATATAAAGGGCAATGATTATTGTTTAAAGTAGTCTCATATAAATGTTATATGCTTAAACAATAAGTCCAAGGAATATGTGCTTAGTAGAATGTAATCTAAACAAGTTAGGTTCATGAGACCATTCTCGATCATAGACATATCCTAAACGTTCCTGATCATAGGATTGCCAATTGGGCATTGACAGTCCGTTAAGATCAGTACATGTTATGTCTTCTCTCAGGGAGAGTGACTAGTCTCGATTCATTGGTGTAACTGACACCAAGACAAGCATGTAGGTGCTCAATATGGACTGAGTCCACTGAACACGATCAACGATGAGTTTTCATGATCATGTCACATGAGAACTCATAGTTGGGATAATGCAAATTAGTCCTTTGACCTGAGGCATCACAGTTGTCTTGTGGTGAGGTCCTTGATCTTTGATTATGTCAAAGTCACCCCATCCGAGGGTGTCCACGGCATAGTTGGGGTTAAGCTACTTAGCCATGGAGGCAAGTGAATGCGCAACAAGGGATCTCTAACCTTCAAACCGTTTGAGGGAGAATACTCTATGATATGATTAAGAATCTCTGGCCAGAGTATGAATAAGATTTAGGAAGTCGTTCCAAATCATATTCAAGGTAATCATATAAGTAAATGAATCACATTGGATAGTAGACATGAATAAACTATCAAACCAAACAATGTGGTCGAGAGTATTGTATTAGAGAAGGACCGTATTGCATTGCAATCCTAACTGAATAGGTTCTCCACCTCTTCTGATTAGCTTGGGTAGTCATGACATGCTGCTAGGTGTCACTCATGGTTTGTGGTAGCCCTAAAGGTGTATGATCACTAAAGGGAGAATTGAAAGTATGTTTCAATTCACAATCGATTTGAATGAGTTCTAATCGCCCACTGCCTCGCTAAAAGGAACCTAATGGATCGTACACCGAGTAAGGTAGAGTTTGATGAAATAATGGAGATGAGTAAGAATAATTAAATGGTTTAATTATTTATGGCAAGGATTAATTAATATGTTAATTAATCAAACGAATAAGTTCGTTAAAGACCTCGGGTTGGTTTTGGGCCTCAAGGCCCAATGGGCTTCGAACGTCAAGCCCATTGACTTAAGTTGTATGACAACTTAATGACTAATGAATCATTAGGGCCCAAACAGCCCATTGAACCAATATGGCCGGCCATTGAGAGAATGTGTAGCAAACTTGCTTTAATTGCAAGTTTGCCACTACATTATGAAATGATATAAAGGAAACTTTATAACATTTTCAACTTAGAGGTTTTCTTTTGGGAGAATTGATGAGCATGAAAATGCTCTCTTCTCTCAAAGAGGCCGGCTCCCTAGAGGAAAATAGCTAGCAATCTCTTTCCTCTAGGGCACTCATCTTCTCATCAAGGCTCTCCTTGGTGTGGAGACTTAGAGGTTCCCTACTTTGGGAACTTGGAGAAATCTATTCTACCATTCTCATCCAAGCAAGGAATGAAGGCCCTCTCCATGGGTGATTAGCCTTTGCTTATGCAAAGAGGAATCTTCAAAGGTATATGATTTCACAACTCAAATTGTGCTTGAGTTTTTATAATGGTTCACCATATCTACTAGGCATAGAAGTTCTTGGGTAAAGTTTTGAATTTGAATGCATACAAGCATGATTCCGCCAATTAATTGTTAATTGCATGCTAATGATGTTGTTCAAATGAACTTGGTTTTACGAAAATTTCCCTTCAAGTGGTATCAAAGCCTAGGTCTAGTAGATTGGTGAATCCTTTTGGGTTTTGTGATTTCATAGCTTGTGATTTAAATGTTGTAATTGTTACAAGCTTTATTCTTGCTTCTTTGAATGTAAATTTTATTGGAAAATTTGCCATCTCAAATGTTGTAGATGTAGTTCATATGAGCATGAATTTTGGAGCTAAAATTTGGTGCCATGATTTTTGGGAAATTCGGCCAAATCCAAAGGTTGGATTTTTGGGTTCTTGTTTGACTTGTTAAAATGGTTTTAAAGTGACATTAGGAACCCCTAAGTGCCCTATTATGGTAATATGTTATTTCCCTTAAGTTTGACAATTTTTGGAAGTGTTTTTGGATGAAAAATGTTCATGGAACTCCTATGGGTTTTCATGGATGTTCTTCATTGTTCTTGAAATGTTCTTGACAAAGACAAAAAGTTTGGTGGTTTGATTCAAAATGTTTGTTGTTTTTCAAAAAGTTTTTGTTTGTTTTTTGATTGGTGATGGATGATTATGTTTGTGATTGAAAATTATTTTCAACCCATACCAATCACTTACATGCCTTACCAATCAAACTTACAAACCTTACCTCACACTATTCAAACCATACCTTGTCTTCCACTAGCATTTTCCACTTCTTTTTCTTCTCCAAAACCGGCCATCCCTTCAAGTGGGATATTTTTGGAGCTTTTATGCAATTACATAAAGTTTTGATACTTTTGTGTATTTGCACTTTGACCTGAAAGTTTACGTTTTTACGTAAAGGCCCAAAATCACTAAATGGCAAATTGTTTTGTTCCTTTAATGAAGTTTTTGTGTTTGTTGAAATTTTTGGGTTCTAGTTGTAATAACATAAAGTAATGGACTTATATGTTTTTACAAAGTGACCCCAAAAGTTTATGTTTTTGCAATATGGCCCAATAGTTGAGGTTATTGCATTTTGGCCCAAATTAGTTGAGAACAAAATTGTTTTGTCTCTTTAAATGAGAATTGGATTTTCATTTCATTTAGCTCCATTTAAATCAATTCTATGGATACAAAAACCAAATGAAAATGTTGCATTCATGTTTAATTAATTAAAGCGTTAATTAATTAAAGAAAGGGTGATTATGAACCTAAGCCTACGATAATTGAGCTATGTGAAAGGCCGTCTCAAATTTGTTTGAACCATGGGAATGTGTAGATTAGATTTTGGTTGTAATTTGATTTGATCAAATGTTGTAAAAGAGCATAAGCTCTTCTTTACTTTAAGTACTCCTTTCTTGTTTTATTTGATATGCATGAAATTGGAGTAGTTGAGTCCAACGCTCAATAAGACAACACGCCTTAATGTGATTAAACGTATAACTAAAATCAATCACCATCCCTAGACCGAGATCCAACACTAGGCTCGTGTTGGATCGAATCAAAGGTTCATAATCATCCTAAGGCCCTAAGGCAACTATATAGTCCATCAAAGAATGCAAATCTAATGTTAGTAGTAACATATATTCTTGCTTAAAAATCGTTTTATAAGCTAAGCGGGAATATTATATACTACTAAATCACTCAAATGGACCAATAGTTGCAATAGGACCAAATTGTTTTAATAAGATTAAAATGATTATTTGTATGTGATGAGACCTAAAAACCCTCAAATCATTATTAAGTTGATAAGCGTGAGAGTGCTTTGAACACTCTTTCGTGGCCTTCCACCATGGTAGGCTCCAATCGTTTGTGACTTGTACACCGACTTCACCCTATCATGGGGGAGTACAAAGTGCATGCTTACACTCAGGAGGAGTCTATATGCATACATGATGTTGTGAAGGTAGGCAACAAGAATGATCAACATCATATCATTGTGAGGTTGTTCTTGAACCCCTACCCGAACTTGCATGGTGGGAATGACTTAACTAAGTGCAATGGTGCCAACATCATATCATTGTGAGGCATCATTCTCTAGAGGCCAAATAAGATGGGTACTTACATTAGATGTAAATGAGTAAGTGTACTCTCTCATTATTATTAATGCTAGCCAACATCATATCATTGTGAGGTGGGCTTGGTAATAGTGAGCCTCCTATACCCTACTAAGAGTTTCCTCCAAAACTCTCGAATTCCGATGAGGGATATGGAATTTGCTAAAATAGTGGGTGGTGCTATTTGATTTAAAGACCCGGATCAAATGGCTTAAAATCAATCAATTTATATTTGTTATGTATTTATTTACCGATATATTTGCAAACGCTATCCATGACTTGACAAACAAAAGCCGAAGGTCTTAGTTTCCGGACTTGGTACCACAATCCCATAGATTGTCTTGAATGGATTGTATATGTACCTAAGTAGTCTCATTCTCACAATCTTCCTTTTGATAATGTATCATTGGAAGAACTTGTTAGATAGTTGGAAATTATGTTTGGAACATAATGGTTGTTTGACAAAAATAGTCCATAAAGATGGACTTATGATGATTTTGAATCATTAAATGTTGAAGTGTTAAACCGCTTAAGGAGACGGAAACAAGGCAAGGACTTCACCTTTGAGTCCCTATCCAAATGGTTCACTAAGTTTATAGTAAACTATATAGTGAACAATAACCGCACTCTCTCCAAAATCGTTTGATGTGTATAACACAATTGAAATAAGTTTCAAGAGAGATAGTGGGAGTTTAGGGACTATGACTATTGTAGTCAAAGGGGAAGTCGCATGAAGAAGGCAAAATAACTCCAAGGGAACAAACTTTCTTTATGAAAGGATGGACATTGGAAGGGGTATTTGCAAGTAATGACTTGCAAGTGTCAAGAACACACCTTTCGAAGGTGTTGTAAATGTTCTTGAATAATTCAAGACAGTTGGTTCTTCTACTTGAATGCTTGATTCTGTATTTGTGACTATGTTTTACAATCGTTGTAAAAGTGTGGCAAATAAGAAGTAGAAGATTAATGAGAGAAGAGAAAGTACTTCACATTCGGAACGTGAATCAAATATAGATATCTGCGAAAGCAGATAGTACTTACTTCCTCATATGAACTACCAAAGTAATTGGATTATTGTAATCTAATAGATTGTCTCTATAGTAGAGATGATGTGGTAGTGTTAAATGTTTAGAATGGAACGATGCTTAAAACCCAAAAGGTTACAAGTTAGTGACTAATCCCAACTTAATTGTGACACCTCTAAAAGCATAAATTACTAGTTGGTCATAGATGGATGCTTTGGATCGTTAGATCCGGATCCAATGCCTTCTTGTTAAAATTGTATAGAGGCGAAATGTTCGAATCTTTATTCTTTTGGAAAGAATAAAGAATCACAAATTTGTTGAGGTTAATTCACTTAGATGGGTAGGAATTGTGGTAGAGACGATACAAGTACTGTTCATAATCTATGGGTAGGAACCTGTCAACTGTTTCATCTTACATCAAGTTCTCACAGGATTCGTGCCTTGTCTCTGTCTCGTTTTCTGCAACTGATCCCACTACACTGCAACACTACTTTTTAAGTGGAAGGCAAGCATCTTCACTTATTTTGCTCCTAAATCTTCCATAACTTTTGAAAAATACTTCTATATCAACAAGTCAATTGATTATATCTTCCACTGAAAGGTGGCCGTTGAGGTTAGGGATTTCATATTTCATTCGATAGTCATCCCCACGTCGATTAGGTTGGGCGTTTTCCTTCGGGATTTCTTCTTTGGAACCAGACGAACTATCCTCATGAACTTGTGTAGGTTGTCTGCACCTCGCTCCTCTCTAAAGACGTTCTTGACGATCATGGATATTACCCATGTTCTCAAGCATGACATGAATACCCTCAATTGTCACGGCAAGGGCATCAAATTCTCTTCGAGTGATTGGTTCCCCGTCTCCACGGGTCCTATCTTCTCCGTCAGCCCTCGAGCAGACAATCAAGGCTTTGGTAACCAATTGACGCAGCGGATATAACAAGGAAGCTCGAACGTTATTCCTTGGCTAGAAAACTACTAGCAAACCCTAAAATTCTCTAGGAAAAAAAAGAGAGTAAAACTCAAATTTGATTAATAATATGAATAAGATAACAAACCCTACACCAAGAAGGTGTATTGATACGTTCAAAACACAAATCCAAACCTTAATAGGGCTTAACGTTCAAATAGGAAAGAAAACGTACAATTAACAAAGTTTAAAAAATATCCCTAAAACTTAAAACGCAGTTTTGGGATAGTAGACAAAGGTTTTTTTTGCCAAAATTACTCTTATGTCACAAGCAAAGCTGGTGAGTCTTGATCCTTGCGTCATGCTCTTGGAAACGACATATTATAAGCCCTATGCTGACACAGACGACTAGACCTCTAGTTCGGTAGTCTTGTTGCCAGTTTTGCATCTTCCGAGGTGCTCTTTGATAAGCTATGTCATCTATTCTACATCTTCTTAATTTATTTTTCCAAGAGGTAAGGTGTAAGTCCTTCCTCTTTTATTATTCTTTTTTCGGGTTGTTTGAGAGTTAAGTTTATATCCCACTAACTAGGTGTAACTTTTAATTTTTAGTTTATAATTTTGTTTATACAAAGAACTTGGATATGGTGATTCAATTCAATGTTTTATATAAGTTTTTTTTTTTTCATGTTTTTGAAAGTGGTGAATTGACTTTTGAATTTGTTTTTAAACCACTGCGTCCTCGGATCAAACTTTGTCCCTCTCTTTAGTTTAGCTTAAGATAAGAAAAAACTAAACTAAATGATTAGTTAAAAAAGATATAAGACCAGATCCCTTAATTAGAAAGACCCAATAAATAAAGAGATGGAATCTTGATAAATTGACAGTGATAGATCTATGGTTTGCTCTCATCTGAATTCTCTCACGTACGCAGAAAGCCATAAAGCTAGAGAGACAAGGAGGAGAGCGTGATAACAGTCCCATAATTATAGTTAATAATTTTAGGAGAGAGAATAATCTTTTTATTAATTAACAAATCTTGATCCATTCTTTATTTCCTAAACACCATCACTAAACTCACGTACTTTGAAACCACTTATTAATTAACAAGTCTTGATCCATTGTTTATTTCCTAAACAAAGAAACAAAAATTTTCAGAAAAAAATAAAAATAAAAACCGAGAGTTAAAAGAATGATCGATAATGAAAGCAGTAGTACTGTAGTAGGATTAAAAAGTAATTTTGTAGAAAAAAAGTAGAGAGAGAAAGTGTAAATTCAGACAAACAGCCAGACAGACTCCCTCTCCTCTTCTGAGCCAGAGGAGAGAGAAAGAAGAGAGAGAGAGCTCGAGGAGAGAGAGAGAGTCACATGGCATGTGAGCAACCCCTGTGCGTGTCCACTCCATCCACTTGATAAATACCCTTCTTACCTTCTTACTCCGACTTTTGACTCTCTCTCTCTCTCCTCCCTTTCTCTCTCTAAACCAGCAGCTATAGCTTCTGAGCTCTCTCTAATGGCAGACCTCAGAACCTAAAACCAACCCCCTTCTTTTACCACCACCTCAAAACCCAAAATATGAAACCCCACAAGTCCATTTCTCACTTCCCCTTCCCCTTCTTCCTCCTCCTTCTCCTCCCTCTGCCACCCACCTCTGCAACTCCACCACCCACCTCACCTTTGTCTACCTCTTCTTTCAGAGACACCCAGCAACTCCTCAGCTTCAAATCCTCCCTTCCAACCCCAACCCTCCTCCCCAACTGGCTCCCCAACCAAAATCCATGTTCTTTTTCTGGTATTTTCTGCAAAGGAACCAGGGTTTCCTCCATAGACCTCACCTCCGCCCCCATAGCCACAAATCTGACCGTTGTTTCCACTTTCCTCATGACCCTTGATTCCCTTGAATCTCTATCTCTCAAGTCTGTTTCTCTATCCGGCTCCATCTCCCTCCACTTCCCTCCCAAATCCAAGTGCAGCCCTCTCCTCACCTCCTTAGATCTAGCTCACAACTCCCTCTCCGGCCCTCTTTCCGACGTCCCCAACTTTGCCGCAGCTTGCTCCGCCTTGACCTTCCTCAACCTCTCCTCAAACTCTCTCGATTTCCCCACCAAACCCTCCTCCTCCGCCTTCCGCCTCCGCACCCTCCAGGTTCTCGATCTTTCTTACAACAAGATTTCGGGTCCCAACGTCGTCCCTTGGATCTTATCCGACGGTTGCGGGGACTTGCAGAGCTTGGTTTTGAAAGGGAACAAAATCTCCGGCGAGATGAGCATTGTCTCCACCTGCAGCAAGCTGGAGCACTTAGACTTGTCCTCCAACAACTTCTCCATTTCTCTTCCTTCTTTCGGCGATTGCTCGGCCTTGGACCACCTTGACATCTCGGGCAACAAGTTTTCCGGCGACGTTGGGCGCGCTATCTCCTCCTGCAAGCAGCTCACTTTTTTGAACCTCTCCATGAACCACTTCGACGGTCCGATTCCGGCCATGCCCACCAACAGCTTGAAGTTCCTGTCCCTTGGAGGTAATGGGTTTCAAGGTACGATTCCTCTGAGCTTAATGGATTCGTGTAAAGAGCTTGTGGAGCTCGATCTATCGTGGAATACCCTTTCGGGTACGGTTCCTGATGCATTGAGCTCTTGTTCTTCGTTGGAGTCCTTGGACATATCCGGCAATAACTTTTCCGGCGAGTTGCCCGTTGAGATTTTGATGAAGCTCACCAACTTAAAGGCTGTGTCGCTTTCTTTCAACAATTTGTATGGTACTCTGCCCGATTCTCTGTCTAAGCTGGCGACTTTGGAGAGTTTGGATCTCAGCTCCAACAATTTTTCTGGGTCAATTCCAGACGGGCTCTGCGGGGATCCTAGCAACAGCTGGAAGGAGTTGTACCTTCAGAACAATCTGTTTACCGGCACAATTCCTCCGTCTCTGAGCAACTGTTCTCAGCTTGTTTCTCTTGACTTGAGCTTCAATTACCTCAAGGGCACCATCCCTTGGAGCTTGGGGTCACTGTCGAAGCTTCGCGATATGATCATTTGGTTGAACCAGCTGAGTGGGGAAATCCCACAAGAGCTGATGTACCTTGGGTCGCTAGAGAATCTCATTCTGGACTTCAACGAGCTTACGGGGTCGATTCCCGCCGGGCTAAGCAACTGCACCAATCTGAATTGGATTTCATTGGCTAATAACAAGTTGAGTGGTGAGGTTCCTGGGTGGATTGGGAAATTGCCAAATCTAGCAATACTCAAGCTCAGTAACAACTCATTCTCCGGTAGTATTCCCCCGGAGCTCGGCGACTGTAAGAGCTTGCTATGGTTGGATCTCAATACCAACTTTTTGAATGGCACAATCCCTGCTGCGCTTTTCAAGCAGTCCGGAAACATTGCCGTGAATTTTGTTGCTTCCAAGACGTATGTTTATATCAAGAATGATGGTAGCAAGGAGTGCCATGGAGCAGGCAATTTGCTCGAGTTTGCGGGGATCAGAACCGAGCAACTGAACCGGATTTCGACAAGAAATCCCTGCAACTTCACTAGAGTTTACAGAGGTATTCTCCAACCAACGTTTAACCATAATGGTTCCATGATTTTCCTTGATCTTTCGCATAACTCCTTATCCGGTAGCATTCCCAAAGAGATTGGGAGCATGTACTATCTCTATATTTTGAATTTGGGCCATAACAATATATCTGGTTCAATCCCGCAAGAGCTTGGAAAAATGACCAGCCTTAACATTCTTGATCTCTCTAGCAATAGCCTTGCGGGGACCATTCCACCGGCTCTGAGTGGCCTTACCTTGCTAACGGAGATTGATCTTTCAAACAACCTTTTGTCTGGAATGATTCCAGAGTCGGGTCAGTTTGAGACGTTCCCTGCCTACAGATTCGCCAACAATTCTGGCCTCTGTGGCTATCCTTTGGCTTCATGTGGGGGAGCTTCGGGGCCAAGTGCAAATGCACATCAGAAGTCTCATCGACGACAAGCATCCCTGGCCGGCAGTGTGGCAATGGGGTTACTCTTCTCCCTTTTCTGCATCTTTGGTATGCTTATTGTTGCCATTGAAACCAAGAAAAGGCGAAAAAAGAAGGAATCAGCCCTTGATGTTTATATCGACAGTCGTAATCAATCAGGAACTGCCAATGGCTGGAAGCTAACTGGTGCCCGGGAAGCATTAAGCATCAACCTTGCGACATTTGAGAAGCCCCTTCAAAAGCTCACTTTTGCAGATCTTCTTGAGGCCACCAATGGTTTCCACGACGACAGCCTTATCGGCTCTGGTGGTTTTGGTGATGTGTACAAGGCCCAATTGAAAGATGGCAGCATTGTAGCCATAAAGAAACTAATACATATCAGCGGACAGGGTGATCGCGAGTTCACTGCTGAAATGGAAACAATAGGGAAGATCAAGCACCGGAACCTTGTACCCCTCCTTGGATACTGCAAAGTAGGAGAAGAACGGCTTTTGGTTTATGAGTACATGAAATATGGAAGCTTAGATGATGTTTTACATGAACCGAAGAAAGCTGGCATCAAGTTGAACTGGGCTGCAAGGAGGAAGATTGCCATTGGGTCCGCGAGGGGACTGGCCTTTCTTCACCACAATTGCATCCCACACATCATTCACAGGGATATGAAATCGAGCAACGTGCTGGTTGATGAAAATTTGGAAGCCAGAGTCTCCGATTTTGGAATGGCAAGGCTTGTGAGTGCAATGGACACCCATTTGAGTGTGAGCACTCTAGCAGGCACCCCTGGTTATGTCCCTCCTGAATACTACCAGAGCTTTAGATGTTCCACGAAAGGTGATGTTTATAGTTATGGAGTAGTATTGCTTGAGCTGCTAACCGGAAAACGTCCGACAGATTCAGCAGATTTTGGCGACAATAATCTCGTGGGCTGGGTAAAACAACACGCTAAATTGAAAATAAGTGATGTATTTGATCCGGAGCTCATGAAAGAGGACGCGAGCCTCGAAATAGAGCTTTTACAGCACTTGAAGGTAGCTTGCGCTTGTTTGGACGATAGGCCATGGCGGCGTCCGACAATGATCCAAGTGATGGCAATGTTCAAGGAAATTCAAGCCGGGTCTGGGATGGACTCCCAATCAACGATAGCCTCCAACGACGGAGGTTTTGGCGGAGTTGAAATGGTAGAGATGAGCATAAGAGAAGTCCCCGAAAGCAAGCAGTAGGCCCGAAAAAGGCAAAAAGGCAAAAAGGCGATTTTTCAAGAGAATTCTTTTGGAAGAAAGAAGAAACAAGCTGCCCCAATTTTGTTTCCCTCTTGGTTACAAGTTCGAAAGTGCTTTTGGAATTGGATGGAGCTGCTGGATTTTCTCTGCCATTTAATGTATGTATGTAATTGTAATGTTGTTATTTATACATAGAGAGAGAAGGGTGGTTGTTGTTTAACTTGTTATAAATGTGTATATAAACAGCTTCAGCTGTCATGCTGCTTTTGCTTAAATTTGCTTCTCAGGTGTTTTTATTTTTATTTTTATTTTTTCACTTGTTATAAATTCTCAGATAAAAAGAGAGAAAATCCTCCCCCAAATCCAAAAAAAGCTGGTTGCGTCTGCGGCCTCATCCGTCATCACTAACTGCAGAGTTTTTTTGGCCCTTTCCTTGCTGAGCTACCTGATTTGTTTTCACTCTCTCTCTCATGGTAGCCCCCAACCACATGCCTATAATTTTAGGCCACAAATTAAATGCATTATTTAAGGAGTAATGTGTCCATCCGCTTTCTGAATTATTACTTAAGTGAAAACTAAGTTTCAAGACTATGTTTTTTAGAAAAATACTAAAAACTGTCAATTTGCCTTGCTTCAAAATTTGAGTCACTTAATATGCATGTGACACATTTTGGAGCGGAGACTTTCGTTAGATTTGATTTTTACAACTATGAGCTCTGATATTTTTAATATTAGCCATTTTTTTTCATACTATTAAATGCTACGTAAATGAACCCACCAAAAGAAAATGCCAATCCCTTGATGCCAATCCCTTGATTGCATGGTCTCTCACCATTCACATCTGTGTGTGGACCATTTCTGGCGGACAATTGCTCTCAAGTAAGTGTCAACACTTGGAATTGGATTCAAACGTTTCCTTCCTTCCCTTTTCCAAAACCTAATTTTCAAACATAAACAATTAAATTTGTCTGTTTTTCATCGACAATGTGCGATGGTGCACCGCACGTGCTCTCGGCCCAGAAGATTATAATTTTCTCTTCCAGCTGGGAAAATGTGCTTCTCTATTTTAAGCTTTATTGAAAACCCTACTACCCCTAGAAACTAACAAATCAAATAATTAATTGGTTAACATTATCAACTTGTTACGTGAGATCTTGACTTGGAACAGAGCCCAATGTCCCCACCACCCCCATGACTAAGATGTCATTTTATTGTACATATTTGTTTCTTTTAGGTTATTTCTCGGTGAGTTTTAAACACAAAATGTCAAATACCATGAACTGTCACAAAGCTGTCAATTATCTTGTACCCTATTTTTTCTGCCGATTTACTCCCTTAATCAGTACGAGGCTGCCAATTATCTTTCTACCGATAAATTTTAGAGAATTTCATCTAAGTTTCTGTTAAATGGTCTCGTATGGAAGACATGTGACACAGTTTTCAGGACAAACCTAAAATTCGACTTGAGAAATTGACATCTTTGTAACAGTTCGGAGGAGACAGGGTAATTGACATCTTTGTAATAGTTCAAGGGGTTTTCTGTACTAGAAAATATGTGACATGCCTCTCACATTACATCACTTAATGAAAATTTGGATGCAATTCTCTCAAATTTAACGGCAAGAAAGTAATTGGTCGTCTTGTACTAGTTAAGGGGGGTAATCAGCAAGATAAATACTTCAGGGGGTAATCGGTAGGCCTGACGATTGTGTCGTGTTTGCCGTTTTCGTGTAGTACTCTTTATCTCAACAGGTTATTAACGGAGTCGGGTCAATTTACCCGTTAAAATCAACTTGAGCAGAGAAATCAAAAGCATGCAGACCACCCAGCAACCAATGAAGGAACTTGGATCTCGAGGACTGCAACTTTAGCAAGCATTAATTCTAGGCTAGGCCCGTGCACAAATGTGCATTCTCGACTCAGACCCTAATCCAACGTGCAGTCCCGCCTTGGATCAAGAGCGAGTGTTCACATCCGACTTGGTCGCTTGAGAAGCATTCATACCGAACAGAGCTCATGCAAAAGTATATATTTTTGCCTTGGTCCAATGGGGGCACCCCAAGGATCAATCAACGCACCATCTGGAAAGAGGAGGAGCAACTCAACGAGCCGTCTAAAGCAGATTGCACCAACTTTCTCATCTAACTATCGCAGGAACCAGAGCGCAGACCACAGTGACATCGCCGAGCATGGAAGCCATAGGCGGGCTAGCAGCCCTTACGAGTCAAAGACATTCAACGGTTGCTCGACGAGGGATTAAGGAACTTCAGGTAGGAAGGAAACTTGGAGGACGTGTTATGCAGGCAGAGGGCAACCGTGATTCCGTGAATGTTTTGCCATTCACCAACGAGATCGAGCAGGCCGAACCACCTCAAAGATCACCATCCTTGAAGTCATTTAAGGGATATTCAAAACCCAACTGGCATCTGAAGAACTACTAAAGTGTTATGGCACTTCACAAGCAGAACGAAACATTGACGTGCAAAGTTAGAGTTCACTTTGAGAACCATTCACTCACTCTAAGGCTTCAGTAGAGAAGACACCTTTAGACATGCTGTCTCAAAGTAATGTTAAGAGGGATAGTATGTGACACCTTTGGTAAGAACCCCCAGGGATGTATTTATACTAGTTTATGGAGAGTCCTTGTAAGGATAGTATGCCTTGATTAATCGAGAGAATTCTAGAGGAAATCTAAATCTTTCCTCTTAGGACAATAATTGCTTGAGGAGCACGCCAATCCCCTTAAACTACGGATGCCCAAGATACTCGGGAAGCATTCCTAATTAGGATCTAATTAGGTTTTTCTTTTTTGAAAGACAAGCAAATTCCTCTCGACGAAATGAATTTCGTCTACCAATATAGTGTGTATCGAAATGACTTGCTATGATGGATCGGTCCAGTGAGCTTGATCCAGCTCTTTCTACACACTTCAGAGTTTGTTAGCAGGTGCCCAAACATCTTGGTCCCACAATGTAACTTCCCTAAAAAAAGGTAGATACTACGAAGACTTGGTATGACTCGTATGAACAATGATAATTATATGGTGTCAAAGCTGAACAATGACCATCAAACAAAAAAAAGACTTATTTTTAGCTATGTCCCTTGTACTCTTCACAAAATCTCAATTTACCCACTAGGCAGATTGAGAAAGCACTGGATGAGCTTTTCCTTTTGCCTAGTTCAATAATAAAATACCTCACTCTATTAGGCCTACTCCAATGGTGGCCTATGGCCAACAAATTTAGGCCTTTGGCCTTTGGCTTTGGTTCTCCAACAATGGGCAACATTTAGGCCCAAGGGAACCCAAAAAAAAAAAGGGTAGAAATAGGCCAGAGAATTGGCCCGGCCAACTGATGCGGGTCCCACCTTGCTAGTGGGCTTGCGCGAGTGGAACGCACAGATGAAGATTTCAATCGCCACACACGCCTGCCGTTGGGCAAGTGGGGCACGCTGACGTCATCTTGTCGGCCACCAAAATGCTGCCGTTGGAGATCAACGGTCCAAAAAAAGTGACCGTTGGTTGATCCAACGATCATATTTCAAACTTTTTTTTAATTACTTTTACTTATAATCCAACGGCTGTGATTAAATGATATCAAATCTAACGGTAAAAAAAATCATCCAACGGCCCAAATTTAAATCCAACGGCTAGAATAATTAAAAAAAAATATTTAACTGAAATTTCACCCTAAAACTCTATAAATACCCATTCATTTGGTCATACATCCACACAAAATCGATTTCCTTCCCTTTCCTCATCCAAATTTCATTTTTTCTTGTTCCCACTTCTAAATCATTTTCTACCCACTTCTAAATTGACATTCTTCTTCTACCCACTTCCAAATTTTCATTCTTCTTCTACCCACTTCCAAAAAATTTCAAGATGCCAAAAAATAGTACAAAATTACCTAATTGGTCTAAGATGAAGATATAGCTTTGTGCAAGACATGGATCAATATTAGTGAAGATGGTGCTACCAGAACAAACCAAAATATTCAATATTTTTGGTCTCGCGTCTATGAATTGTTCCTTAGCACCTCTCCCCCACTGTTGCCCGACAAGCCATGAACCCTTGATGGTATGTATGATCGATTTAAGAGAATCAACAAAAAATGCACTTGTTGGAAGTCACCCTACAATAAAGCCAAAGATGTTCTTGAAAGTGGAAAGAGTCAAGAAGATATGGTGAGTGTCTCTTCATATATTATTTTTTTTCATGTGCATAATTATATTTTTAATGTGCATAATTACATTTTTTAACTAGTCAATCTTTATTTATTTCATACATAGATTAATAAAGCGATGGCTATATTCATGACACTTGATACCCCTAAAGGTCATGAATTGAAGTTATTTCATGCTTGGAACATCCTCAAAGATTCTCCTAGGTGGAATGAAAATGTATCTACTAAAGTTCCAAGACAACCTTTTGAAGGCGGGGCAAGTGTTGATCTTGATGATGATTTTGTAGATGAGAGCCCATCTTCATCTATAGCAAGACCGTCGGGGCGAGATAAGCAAAAGGAAACAAAGAAAAAAGGGAAGAAAGTGGATTCGGCTAGCGAGAAGTATGAGGAAAAGTTTGACAAACTACTTTGTTGTAGTGAAGAGAGCAATCAAGAGAAGTTGCAAATGCGCAAACTCATGGAGCGACAAATGGCAATGGAAGAGTGGGAAATGGCAAGGAAAGTCACAAGAGATAAATTAGACCAAGATGTGTACGAGTTGGATATAATGAAGGCGAGGACAATTTTTAATAAAATTGACCAGCCCAAGGAAAGTCACAAGGAAAGTCACAAGTGATAGGTGGCTTATTGTGACGACCCTTAAATTGACTAGCCCAAGCGGTAGGACAATTTTTCCACTCCCGGTGCATACAATCTAGACTTCCTATCATGCCGAGGAAACCTCATTTCTCACCCTTACGCAGAAGCCTCATCAGATTATTGCGATTTGGCCTTCGAAGGTATTCACGCCCATATATGGCTTGAATAGCCACGCAGAACCGCTTACGGTTTTCAAGTGCCGTATTCAGCTAGTCGAAAATATTCGTTGGTTGTGTTTGCAGAGCATCCATTGGCCAACATTCGGAATGCGGATGTCAGCTTCTGCTCTGGTGATAAACCAAGTCGGCCTGTAGCATCTCTCTTCCTTGTGAAGTAGTCGTCGTGAGCAACAACTTCATTCAAGATGGATAGGAACATCTCTCTTCTCATTCGATAACGCTTCCGAAATTTTTCAGCAGGAAATGAACAATTTATGTAAAAGTAATCCCTCATGAGGTCTTCATGCCTTTTTACTCTGTCGCGAAAATGGAACTTACGTCTGGGGACTGAACCGCGATGACTAGATTTAGCATTGTCAACATCACCCATCATTGAGATGGTTAATGCAGCTGCCTCATTGATTATTTCTTCATCACGATCATAATTTAATTGAAGTTGTAGCATCTGCATTGCCAAACTTCACCTTCTTGAACCCATTGAGGGAATAAAGTATGAAAGATGATGGTGTGTGTTGACAGATGGATGATTTTGAAGAAATTGGTGTGTGTTCAACTACTTCTTAAATAGAGTAAATGAATTGGTTGTCGTTGGTATGATGTGTGGTGTGGAAGTGTTGAGAGTGTTGTTGGTAGGATGTGTGGTTTGGGAGTGTCGTTGGTAGGATGTGTGGTGTAGAAGTGTTGAGATTGTTGTTGATAGGATGTGTGGTTTGGAAGTGTCGTTGGTAGGATGTGTGGTGTGGAAGTGTTGAGATTGTTGTTGGTAGGATGTGTGGTTTGGGATGTTGTTGGTAGGATGTGTGGTGTGGGAGTGTCGTTGGTAGGATGTATGGTGTGAGGGGTGTGTGATTTTTCAAATTTCATTGTACCCACTTCCAAATTTCATTTTTTCGTATGTGTCTACTGACACATCCCGACCCGGATGTACACGTGGACACCCAAAGGTCGAGTGTGCTGGCCGTCACCACGTAGGGTGACGAAAGCCAATTTGAAGAAATAAGAATATTTGAATAAATTAAGATTCAAGTGTACACAAATGTACGGGCGGAAGAGTTAAAACAACAACAATCGTACAAGGTACGGGATACAGAGTATATACAATACCAAGGAATTTAAAGCTTCGTCATACCACCGCCTCGAACGTAGACAGCTCCAGCCACTAAACCTGGAGGGGCGCAAAAACAGAAGGGTGAGTGGGCCAATAATAGTCATTTTTGTAAAAACCTTTGTTTTCTGAAAATAGTAACCCCTCGCCGTCAAAATCAAGTAGTTGGTTGGAAAAACCGTTTCAGAAAACGTACTATAATAGTAGGTAGAAAACGAGGTAAGTACGGAAATATACTTACCGTCCGAAACGGGCAGAAAGCTACCGTTCGGCATAAAAATACTTTACCCGAAGGTTCGTAAAATAAGGATCTACGGAAAACCCGTAAATCAAATAAATGCCCCCGTGGCATCAGTGAAATTCGGTGATAACATCACAATATAAAACTATAAGATAAACGCTCGTGTACACAATCACGTGAAGCTGGCGCATATGCGCATCACAACGAGTTCGAGTCGCCCATACGACCTAGAACAGGCTGGCACCTACTATGGATTCATAGTGAGCGTGACGGTGCGTGTGAACAATCACGTGAAAGTGGTCCTGGCCCCACAATCCAAGACTACAAGATAGATGCTCGTTTAGGTATAGCAAACACAATAGTTCATACAGATATATTCTGTCATGAACAGGCTGGGTGTATAAGTAACAGTACGCTCGTGTACACAATCACGTGAAGCTGGCGCGTATGCGCATCACAACGAGTTCGAGTCGCCCAGGCGACCTAGAACAGGCTGGCACCTGCTATGGGTCCATAGCGAGCGTATAGGTGCGTGTGAACAATCACGTGAAGCTGGTCCTGGCCCCGGACGGTACACTAAACACCGTGTAAGCAACCTAGTTGAGCGTATGAAAACATACTACTGAATACTTTACATAAAACAAGGTGGGGTACTTTCCCTATAAGGGATGCCCTCAAACTACTCAATATATATTTGGTATTCTCGGGGCCGTACCCGAAATACCAAACATATAGCTATAATACGTGAAATACCAAGAATACGCCACATGGGTACCAAGGTATAGTAATACCAACTTAATGGTAAACTAGGTGAACCCAAAATACGGTAGGAATTTACCATACCCAAGGTTCACCCAAATACGGCTCAAAGCCGTCGGATAGGTATAATACCCATAATCGCAAATAGGTACAAGTAGGGAATTAAAATACTTAATTCCCTAAATTCCCTAAGATAGGGCCGGTTCGATACTAGCAATACGCGTACAAAATAATACGGAAATCACCAATTTAATGGTATAATTCCCAAATGGAAATGTAGGCCCAAAGCCCACTAATTTCCATAGCCTACTGAAATACCGAGCAGAAACTAGTAAACCGAGTAAATACCACGAAGTACTAGGTCTACCAATAATACGAGAGTAAATACCATTTAAAACCACAATAATATGTAGGCATAGTCAAATATATAATTTCCCAAATATAAAACACATTTAAATAATAGGGAAATGGCCCACTCACAAATACCGAAGCCGGGAAGTCCAAACGTACGTTCTCCGAGCGCCAAGGGTTGCCAAACCTATTTTGGAACACCCAAGATTAATAACGTAATTGAAAATACGAAGAAAACGGCGTTCGGAAATCCGAAAACGGAGTTTCGGGGTCGGAAACCCCAAAACCGCCGCCGTGTGCCGTCGCACACGCCGCCACACGCTGCCATTTGGTCTCACCTATATGAGATATCACCGGTACAGTGATTAAACTCATAAAGGTAACGAATTAACTAATTAATTACACCTATCCCATGCTTTCTCAATTTGGAGGTCCAAAACACCTCAAAAATTAACATGCATACTACCCCGAGGTAGTACACGTCGTCACGAGTCGACCCGTGAAAACAGAATGTAATTTGGACCCTCCACGCGCCCTCACGCGCGGCTTGAAGATCGGAGCCGTTGGCTCCACGCGCAGCTCCACGCACGGCTCACGCGCGAGCTGGTCGGCTGAGCCGGTGAGCCGGTCAACTCGGCTCGGCTCGAGCCGGTCAACACGGCTCGGCTCAAGCCGTCAACGCGGCTCGGCTCAAGCCGGTCCGGTCAATGCTGACGTCAGCAAGTCCGGTCTGAACCGGTCTGCTGACGTCAGCAAGGCCGGTCCAACCCGGTCCGATGACGTCAGCACCGGTCAACTCTGGTCTTTTTCCGGTCGCCGGCGCCGGCGCCGGCCGCCGTCGCCGTCGCCGGAAACTGGGAAATTTGGCCGGAATTCTGGGGATTTTTCAAAGCTTCATAACTTCCTCGTTTTAAGTCCAAATTGGACGATTCAAGTACCAAAATGAAGCTAGGAGTGAGGAGATTCAGAATTTACCATTTTGGAGGCCGGTCACTGGCCGGAGGTGGCCGGAATTTGGCTCCAAAGTTTCGGCCAAAACACAAACTTCACGATCTCGATGCTCCCATCACACGCAGGCCCTAGGTTGTGCTCCCAGGGTTCCCAGAAGTCCATTGGTGTATGTTTGGGGTTGAATCGAGCTCGGTTTCACCGAGAATCACGAGGAAAATTTCTCGGGGAGGATCGAAAAATAGCCACGGGTGTCATTAACAGTTTTCTGGGTTTTTTTTTTGTAGTGGCTTCAGGGTTTGATTTGAGTGAAAAGAAGATGGTGATGATTTGGTCTGGTGGGAGCTCGGGGAGAGGGAGAGGAATGGCCACAGTGCCATTAACAATTTGGAGCTTTGCTCCTTGTTGTTTTTGCAGAGAACCAAGGGAGAAGAAAGAGAGGGATGCACGGGTCAAAAGACCCAGACCACATCCCTGATTTTTAGGGATAGGCCATATGGCCTGCTGCCAAATGGGCCCCAGCCCAATAATTCCAAAACTGTCCAAAATTAAATTACGGGGAACGTCGAAAATCAACGTCCGTAAATTATTCGTTCGGAGTCCGAACGACGTACGGCTCGCGTCTACGCGTTCGTATCGACGATCACGTCAAGAAAATACAAGTGAATGCGTCGTACGAGTTACGACGCAAAAAGTCAACCGAAAGGTCAACCAAGGGCAAAATCGTCATTTTGCACCTCCGAGAATAAAATAATATTATTCCCGGGACGGGATGTAACATCTACTGTATCATTTTTCATACTTTATCGAAATTTAAATATTTTTAGGTAGAAATGTTCAAAAAATTAAGCTAAATTAATCTAAACAAATTTTTTTTTTAAAGTTAACGGAAAAAAATATTTAGGCTAAAACGATATTTAACAACTTTTTAGCCTAAAATTTAGGCCACACCATTGGAGAGAAAAAACAGTTTCTGGCCAAAGGCCAAAATCTGTTATTGGCCATAGGCCACCATTGGAGTTGGTCTTATGTTTCACTTGTCCTCCTGTACTCTTTTTTTGTGTCCCACTTTACCCATTTCGTATGTGGTCTTTTCAACAGTGAACATAGGGACATGTCAAAGAAATTGTGAGTTTTAATTACATTTGAGAAAATTGAGCCATTTATGGTTTTTTTTTAAACTTAATATTATTAAGGGGAGGATTCGAAACAATTACAATAATTTAGGGAGGGGGAGTTTCGAACTCGAGACGCATGGCTGGAAACCCAACACCCTATCTACTCGGATATTGGACCAGATGCTAGCTATTTAGGGTTGCCAATGAGAGCTCTTAAGTAATTTTTGTGGAGGTTTTAATTTTTTGTTTTTCTCATCAGGGTAATTTTTGCGGTTTCAGATATTCTAAATGTAAAAAAAAGGTCAAAAGATGAAAGAGCACCTGCCACGTTGGTTAAATTTAGATTTTCTCAACTCAGTTGATAAAGTGAGACACCAAAAATAAGTACATTGGGTAAAGCTAAAAATAGAAAAGGAAAAATAAAACATGCACACAAAACAAAGGCTATGGAGTTTTTTTTACAAAGTTAAAGAGACCTGAACGTGCGGGTCACGATGAACTACGAGGTAGTATCCGGTGGCCCGGGTGTGGTTATTCAACTTGAACGAGGCCGTGTTTATTTAACGCATATTCTTTATTAAATGACGAATCACGAACGAAACTCATGTTATTTTGGAAGTATATGTGACTAAAACATGAATGATTAGTGATATAAGTAAGATTAACACACTCGGCTGTATATTTTTTTCCTTAAAAACAAGTAAGGTTAACGCACAAGTTAGTAGGCCTCACGTGCTTATGTTTATTTGTCTTCCTCTTGCTCAATTTTGTTTTATGCTTGTCTTGTAATAATTGTCGTGCAGAGTTGGAATTGTGATTAAGAAAATATTTTTAAACAAAAGAATGTAATTATTGTTGTGGCCTATTTTACTAAGGGGTGCGGCAAAGAGAAAAAGAGAGAAGAGCTTGAAGAATTGTAGTACATATTTCTCATGCCTAATGCCTTTATTTATAGTGAAATAAGTATAATCATAATACAACAATGACTTTAGGATGATGAGAATATCCCAATTCATATCTACCTAGGATTTACACAATCACATTTATCACATGTCAATATTATCTACAACACTCCCCCTTGAGTGTGCAAATACTCAAGTAGATATTGCATCAGAATTTCAAGATGATGTAGAGATAGTTGATGAAGTCGCCTCGTAAGCACGATAGAGAACACGCGAGTCTCACATAGGGATTTACACATAAGAGTAAGTCTCATAAAAACCTGGCTATGGTAAAACTCAAGGTGGGACAAAACTCATAGTCTAAGGAGAAAAAGTGAGGTAATGCAATGTCGATACTTAACATCTTCAAGACGTAAGTAGTAAGAAAACACACAAGGGTATGACCATCCCAGAATGGGTGCCTTGTTAAAACCTAGTCAGACAACAAAAACCCAATGGGAAAAATGATCCTGATCGTAGGAAAAAGAGTACATTAAAGTCAAGTGACTATACTTCAGGCCTAAACACTTTACATTTCGCAAGTGAATCAAGTTCGACATGGATTGCTTGTTTCCAGTTTGACCAGTCGGTTCTACGTCGGCATTCATCAAAGGAATGCAGTTTGATATCATCGCTTTTTCACTATTTTGGGTAGCTACCATATACGTGAATATCATCGATGATAATCTCATTCCAATTCCATAACTCATCCATGCATGCATAATGGACCAAGACTACAAGTCTCGGGATAATCCGGATTAATTTCATGAGGTAGAATGGTTGAGATAGCGAACGAAGCAGGGATTCATTTCTGTCATGTTTCTCCACTTTTAGGGAGGTGAATCCTTCGAACTGAGTGATCTGTCGCGCTTCAGACCGAGAACAGATTGATTGGCTAGCCTCCGGTGTACCAAGCTGTCCAACAAGGCGGCCAACCGTCCTTCAGGGGTGGCACACCTTTGGGGATATTAACTCGACGTCTGTTACGTACGTCTATCCTTGCAGGCATGTTTGCAGCTGGTATGTGTGATCTCGCCACTTTAGTTGGATCAGAGAAAACGTCTGGAGCAACACTCTGGAATCTAGAATACGGGGATCGAGATGAGACATAGTGGGGACGTCCACAATAATTTGCGCCATTCTTTAGGAACATAGACGTTCTTATCTCCTTTTAACGGCTGGAAGACTGTCTCATCGAAGTGACAATCCGCAAACTGGAGTTAAAGAGATAGCGTGCAAGGGCTCTAAAGATCTAATTTGAAGGAGAACCATAATCGACAAAGATTCACATCCTTCTTTAAGGACCCATATTAGTACATTGCGGTGGCGCAATATGGCATAAGGTGCATACTCGAAACACGCAAATACGAAACATCAGGTTCATACCCAGTAACCAACTGTAATGCTAAAAAGTAGCAAGTAGCAATGGGCCTCATGCGGACTAACATGGCTGGATACAAGATTGCATAGCGTTAGATAGAAACCGAAAGCTTGGTGCGTTCACCAAGGTCTAGGCGATCAATTGATAATGCGCTTTATGATAGCTTCTGTGAGGCTATTTGGGGGTTGAACATGGGGAATTCAATGTTCAATTTCAAACCCAAAAGACATGCAATACTTATCAAAAACTTTTCGATATAAACTCTCCGGCATTATGTAGTCTTCTAGACTTTATGAGATAATCAGGGTGGCGAGCCCTTAAGTTAAAATCGGCCAGGAGTTTAGCAGCAATGTGTGTGGACAAATATGTGACCATTGTGTTGATAAATCAACCAAAAACCATATTTACATGATCCGCATTTTGGTTGGATTAGTCCACATTATTCCCTTGAATCCATTGTGAAAAGAGGGTTATGTAGTAGCTTTGCTAGGGATGATATAAAAATCCAATTTCCCAATTAGCAAGCTTGGCAAAGTGTGCTTGTAGGCACAAAATCCTTACTCCAGATAAGGTATACGTTGTGTAACATGTTGCATCGTGTTTCGACCTGAATGTCCCAAACGGTCGTGCCAAAGCAAGTAAACTGCTCGAATCACCCGGCTCCAAGCCGGCTTATATATGGCATGTCCCTGTTAGGAGGCAGCTTATTGGCCCTAAAATATAGCTTCGGGCTTCATATTTTGGAGGTGATGCAAAGATATTTCACTATATTTTGTACAGCAGTTTTCATGATCATTGTTCTCTCGAATATCCTTAAAGTTCAATGATGTTCTTCCAGAACGGATAATATAAGGCCCTTTCATGGTAATTCAGTATCATTAATACAATGAGGAGCGGTGCCAATGCCATTAATCAGGTTAGATAGACTTGAATTCGTTGCTAGAGGGGTGATTTAGGTATGAAGTTAGTGTGCATAGTAGCACATTCATCCAGACAACTAACTTCCCCACATTTATACCTTATCACATGTTAATTGAATTCGGCCATATGTCTAAGAAACATGATTTAATTAACTCATATTCGAGGGCAATATCCATAACTAAAACAAACACCAAACTTGAATCCAAGAACATAGCAAAATTGTTCACAAAGTAAACCAAATTGGATAGGGGGTTCGGCCAACATGGCCTTCCATGTCAAAATTTTGCTTTTTTAGATGTGTTAGATGAAGCAAAATTGTCTCACAGATTGACTACGGAAATGGTACTCCACAACAACATTAGTAGGGGTACAAATAAGTGCATAAGCAATGGTCTATTCCATCAAAACGGAAGTAGATTAGGCACGGTTGAGGTTCGAGAATACTGTCCCTTATTCTTGAAGTTTTGGGTCTTAATTGCCAAGGGATCACGTGTTTGGTTGCGATGCTACCCCCTTGGTAAACCTTGATTCTACCACTATTCAGTACTCTACAGCCGAAGATGGATGAGCAGATTTGGTAGGCGTTTGTCGAAGTAAAGCCTTGTGTTCGGTACACCTCTGCTGAGCGTGACCTTCTGTACATCCCTGCCAAAGCAAGGCATGCCATGCGGTAGACTCCAGCCAAAACTGGGTCACACCATTCGGTAGGCTCTAGTCGAAGTGGGGTCTATATTGTTCGGTAGACTCTAGCCGAAGCTGGGTCACACCATTCGGTAGGCTCTAGCCGAAGCTGGGTCTATACCGTTTGGTAGATTCCAGCCACAGCTGGGTCACATCATTTGGTAGGCTCCAGCCAAAGCTGGGTCTGTACCGTTCGGCACCTCCCAGCTGAATCACTGGGGTGTCGCTTTCACTGTTGTGCTTTTCAGTGAGCAATGTGGTAATAATCAGATCCGAGAATTTAGTGAACCTCCGCTCTCTACAGTGCTATGTTAGGAGCATGGAAGGACGAGAAAATCTTCTCCAGTCAAAATTCAATCAGATTATATAAACTTCAGAATTGTACCTATTCACACATGGGTTTCAATCATGTCTTGCGTCAGGCAAGATATGTCTTGCTTTGGGAAAGATCATCTTTTCATGGTTGGAATGGTCCGCAGAGCGAGTCAAAGAGCCATGAAATCCTCGTCATCGAGGTACTTCCATTTACAATGCTTTAGGATTAAGTCTTCGAATGAAGATCATGGTAAAGGCTTATTTAGCTCTATCCACGCCATTGTTGGCTTTAATGTATCTCAGCTTCTCAGTCGTCAAGTGGAGCTTCATAACTCATGCCCACATAAAGTAGTTTCTTCCAGAAACTTCCATGTCAGCGAAATCGAATTTGTTACGGTTCGAAAATCCACAAGATGGAGGGAACAAGATTGTGGTTGGTGCTTATGGGAAATAAATTCTTCATAAGCATTAAAGCTAGAACATTCGGGTTCTTAGACATGGTTTGGTTTAGTGGATTAATCATGGAGAACTTCGGGTCTCTATGAGTGGTGAGTTTTAGGAAACATAAAAAATTTATTTCTACGACACTTTTTCGAAACTCCGAGTTTGAATTTTATGAACTTCAAGTTCATAGGTACTTGCAAGCAAAAGCAATATACAAGTACAAATACATATATATATAACACAAATAGAAAAAGTGAATGTGGGTTACTTCGGGACCCATGTGTGAGGTAAGTCATGGCCCAAATATTTTTGGTGGACTATGTTTGGAGCTATGGGCCCAAAAACTTAGGTGGCTAGACTGCAAGCCAGTTGGCAGGCTCGGGCAGAAGGCCCAAGTGGCTGCAGGTGGGCTAGGCCCATATGGGCTGAAAAAGAAGGAGAAGGCCAGGCCTAACAGAGGCCAGGTTTGAGGTGGGTTGAGACAAACGGGGAGGCCCAACAGGGGCAGCTCGTCTTCAGGGCAGCTCGACTACAGGATTTTTTTTTTTTCAAAATACGATTTTTTTTTTCAAAAAAAAAGAAAAGAAAACTCTAATTTTTTCTTCGTTCACACAATCATCAATTCACTTAATATATAGCATATATATTAAATTTAATGCAAACAAAATATTTGCAGAAGATTATAATTTGTTAAAAAGCATAAAATTTGGTTCATGCATCATGGTGAATGACACACTTCGACCCGAATATCCAAGTGTGTCATCATGGTGAATGACACACTTCGACCCGAATATCCAGGTGTACACCGAATTTCGAGGCGTGCTGACTGTCACTCCTCCGGAGTGACAAAGTCATGACGTGGAATAGAATGAAGAATTTGAAGAAAAATTGAAATTTTAAAATCTAAAGAAACCAAAAAGTGCGCAGAGTGGGGTTGAACTCTTATTACATAATTAAGTGTCAGAGCATGGAAAGTGCAGTAAAGAAATAATATTCCCATCCCGAAGGATGGATATAAAGAAACACAGAACAACTCTTCCATACATTCTTGGAAGTGAGAGTCAGCAGGTGCTACAAGTTCTCGTCTGCCAAGCTTAGTCCCTAAGTGCTAGAGGGGGGAAAAAACACAAGAAGGGTGAGTGGGCCAAAAGTAAAGTTTATTAAAACTTTTCCTGAGTTTCAAAAATAATAACCCCTCGCTGTAAAAGTCGTAGTAGTTTCCGAAAAATACAACTTGTAGTAACATACAAGAATAAGTACCAAGTGTTGGGAACAACACCCAAAAAAGATACAGGTACTCAGATAATACAGCAGCAGATTATAAATAAGTTTACTTATCAGATAAATACAAGCACACAAGTTCATGTAGAAAGTAGCCACACGAACAGGCTGGGTGTTATAATTACACTCTAGTACTACATACATGTGAAGCTGGTGCTAAGCGCGTCACAACGAGTTCTAGATGCCAAGGCAACTAGAACAGGCTGGCACCTACGACGGATCCAAAGTGAGCGTGTTGGTGCAATGTGAACATACACGTGAAGCTAGTCCTAGCCCTGACAGTACTAACACTGTGCAAGTATGCATGATAAGTAATAACCACAAATGTATAGTCATGCCAACAATTAATTTCTAACACTCAATAAAGATATTTAATCAAATCATTTCTAATTTTATAAAACATGGCATGCTATACGATAGATTATAAACACAATTTAAAACACATAATATAATATAGTTTAAAATAAACGGGCCCACTCATTGGGAAGTCGCCGAGTCGTAGTAGCCGTATCTAGCCTGGCCTCGGTACTCCTTGGGATAGGTCTCACCTATATGAGAAATTACTATACTAATCATTATACAAGTCAAATCCAAATTCTACTAAGGAAAAGACTTGAAATCCCCTTTGTTTGCTCATTTCGGGAGTTAAAAGTGTCAGAAAAGTGGTCCACGCTTGCACGCGCCGCCACGGGGCTGCATGGAGCGTCACGCGTCTCCACGTACCGCTACGCTCCGGCTGGGAGTCGGCAACACGCGCTGTTAAAGTTAACGGCGCACCGTTAACTTTAACGGAATATTCTGTGTACTTAACGAAATAATGTAACGGCGTTACGAAATTATCGTCGCTGTTAGGGAATATTTCTCTACCGGCGTCAGTTAAGAAAGTAATATACCTTTGTAATATTCTCGGTCCGACCGAATCTGGATCGGGTCTGCTGACGTCAGGACCGGGTTGGCTGACGTTAGAACCGGGTTTGCTGACGTCAGCAATCCGGTCACCTATGCAATTCCTGGCCGTCGCTCCCCGCCACCAGCCGGAACTTCGCTGGAATCTGGAAAAATTGCCGGAAATTTCAATTTCACATAATTTCATCAAAACTCAGCCATTTTTCATGCACAAGTAGTCAAAATGAAGCTAGGAAGGTGAAGGACTTGAATTTACCTATTTCGAGGTCAAAAGATGGCTAGAGATGGCCGGAAAAATGGGAGAAAAGTCACGACCAAAAAGTGGCCGATTCCAAACTCCAATTTCAGAGCCAAGATCGAGCATGCAAGGTTTGAGGACTGATCTGAGACTCTCTAGGAGTCGATTGGTGATGAAAGTAGGGCTGATCGCTGTCCAAATTCGATGGAACTTCGTCGGGATCATGGTGATGGGTTTTTGGGTTTGTGATATCGAGTTAGTCTTGGGTGTGGTGGTGGTAAGTTAAGGGATCATGGTGATGGTCGGTCAGAAATTTCAAGATGGGGATGGTGGTATCCTCGGTGACTTGGGTGGTTTGAGTGTGTGTGTGTGTGTGTTGAGTTTGGGCACAGGAAGAGACAATAATCACATAAAGGGAAGCAGACGTAGTAGAGAGGAAAGGTAAGCTGTGGTTTGTGTGGTTGAATTCCCACAATGGGAACACAACAATTTAAAGACAAGAAAACAATAAAATTTTTTGCATGCAACTGTCCAAAAGCATGCAAGTTTGCAGACTGATTTTCATAGGGTGCAGGGCACCCTGTTTGCATGAAATCCACGGAAACAGCCCACAGGAACAACAACACTGAGAAATGCAAATTACCTTTTTGCCCTTGCTCATAACTTGTTTGTTACAATTCCGAATGACGTCCTGCTTGCGCTCACAGGTTCATAGCGAAGAGTACTAGACAACAATCACAAGAAAGAAACGAAATTACGACAAGAAAATCAAATGTCCACGTAGGACTTACTTAGCCCACCAGGGGCATTTTCGTAATTTTCAACTTCGGGGAATAAAATACAATATAATTAGGGACGGGATGTATCAGTGAAGGTTCATGCAATGAAGGCTAAAAAATTATCGACATTGAGACCGTATTTTAGAAGTACTTGGATTGCTTATGATGATTGTGGATCAATTTGTAGGAGAATTGCCTTCAACTTTGGATTTCCATCTTCAATGCGTTGAATCTCGTTCAACTACAAAATTACAAGGCAAAAATTGAATCAATAGCAAGTATATTAATTCAATATAATAAAAAGTAAATCAAAATAAAAATTATTGAAAATAATACTCCCCATAACTGAAGATGGTCAAAACTCCGGTATAATTCTCTTTACCAATACGAAAAAAACTTGCTGATAAGGTGTTGTGGCCTATTTTACTGAGGGGTGCGACAAAGAGAATAAGAGAGAAGAGCTTAAGGAATTGTAGTACATATTTATCATGGCTAGTGCCTTTATCTATAGTGAAATAAGTACAATCATAATATAACAATGACTTTAGAATGATGAGAATATCTCAATTCATATCTACCTATAATTTACACAATCACATTTATCACATGTCAATATTATCTACAACAATTATGAATATATTAATTTTCTTTTTCAACTACAATGATATATTAATCCAATTCTATTTTAAAACAGAATATTCTCTTTTTCGTAAAGTAGAATATCTTGGTATTAAAAAGGACAATGAAGTATTTTTGAGCGACAAAAAAGAAACGATAGACATGGGCATTTGTGAAATGGAATGATTTCCAAACATCATTTTTTTGTAGAAAAATTTTCCTGTGCAGAAACATCATGGGTTAATAATAATCCATGTAGTTAATAATAATTGTCATGCAGAGTAGGAATTGTAATTAAGAAAATATGAACAATTATGAAATGGAATGATTTTCCCACTGTTTTTTTTTTTGGGGAAATGACATACGCTGCCTTGTTATCATAATATAACTTCACTTTACTCATCGGTTCGAAACCTAAGTCGCACATTATATGGTGGATCTATAGTAACTCACATACTACCTTAGTCATTCCCTCGTATTTAGCCTCAGCACTGAATATGGCTACCATTTTCTAATTTTACTACGCCAAGTTACCATAATTCCTTGTACATATATAAGATATATTCTCAAATCTACAATCAAATTATTGGCTTTAAGGGTGTTAATGTAATATTGGCAATTCCTAGCAAAACGCCTGAGTCTGTAATATCGTTGACTAGTGCATGTTTTTCGGTCGTAATTATTTAAGTCTAAGTTTGTCTCTCGCGCTCTCGATCACAAGAATATCAAATATTTCAGAGACATTCATTCGGGTAAGCTTACCATGCATGTGCATTCATATAGATTAGGTCTTTTTTTAATTAATATTAGTTTTTGGTTTGATTTGGTTATAGACTTATTCTTAAATAAACCAAAATGTTTTTTGCGTGGGCTGCTGTGTTTATTGGGTTTATTTTTGCTTTTGGCTAACATGATAAGTCACTAATGCATTATATCTTATTTGCTTTTAATAGTTATCACTTGCACTTATCTTGTTACTTGTTTTATACGCTTTATCTTATCACATTGAAAAAGCCTATGTTTTTATCCTAGTTGTTTTGCATGCTTATCCTGATATATTTTTTGTTTTTTATGAAAAACAAAACTCTAGCATCAGATAGAGTTTGTGTTTTTTTGGGTTGGTTTTTCACGGCAATCAGAAAGTGCTTTTCAGGGTGTGTGGCTTTTCTTGGCTGTTTTGGTTTTTGAGAGAAAAACAAATGCATGTGTGAGGTTTTGAAAAATAATGACAATCATCTAATCTTGATTTTCCTCATGTATTGCATGCTTTAACAAAGGTCTTTTTGTTTTGAGTTGCCATAATTATTTTGGAACAAAAATCAGTTTTCATTCATGGTTTTAAAAGATTAATCTTTATTGCTGATTTTTCATTGTGCATCAACTAGAAATCAATTATGAAAATGTGCCTTGTGATTTTCGTAATTGGTTGATTTTCAAAAATCATTTTATTTCATACATTCTGCATGATCGCGTTAGTATCTTGCAAAGTTTGAGGCGAAGGTGATTGACGTCCGCGTTAGTGTCGTGCCACTTCCACTCGAAGACTGAAGAGAGATCGAGTAGCAAAGGCGCAGAGACAAAACTGCCTTCTAGTTGTGAGTCTAGCAAGATGAGTTTTGTAAGTCCTTTTTGTACTCTTTTCTCTTAGTGTTTCCTGGCTTGGGAGCCCGAGGATTTTCCCAATGGTGGGTTTTGCCTCGTTAAATCCTACATCATGTGTGTACTATTTTTATTGTGCTTAATATTGTTGTGTAGGATTTAGTTTTGCTAAACTGTTTAATTTAGTTGAGTTTTATTTTAATTAGATTTTAAGTTGGAACCTATTCACCCCCCCTCTAGGTTAGATTATTACCATCCTAGACCTTTCAAAGGGCGTATATCTAATAATGCATATGGTGACATGTGAAGTCAAAACTTGAAGATCACTATAAACATGAAAATTTCTGCAACGAATAACAGAAGAACATGTGTACAAAATAAATTTGCATTAATAAATGTTTAGGGTTTACAATCTCCGTGGTTTATTCCTTTACAAGAATATTTCTCTAATTCGATCTCCAAAGTACAATTTGATTCAAGGGTGATGAACACTTGATCTTGAATCGGGGTTAAAGTTTTTTCAAAGGTCGTCGGGGCTTTCATCTTGAACAAAACAGGACCACGAGGAGTTTCACGTGGTGGGTGATCTTTGACTTTGGTAGTGGATGAACTTGCATGTGTGTTTTTTGTGCTTGTTAATTTTCCACGGGCTTGATGAAGAACACAAGTGTTTGTGACACACCCCACCCTTGATACCCATGTGGATACCGAGTTCGGGCGTGCTGGCCGACACTCGTAAGTGACAAAGCCATTAAATGCATGACAACACTTAGTTTAAGTAAATTAAATTACCATAAAGTTTCGGAAATTAATGTCAACATGCACAAGGTTCAGAGCGTACTAATTTGAAACAACGGAAACAAATAATGAATCAAATTCCTAGAATTTCTATCCATAACAAGGATGGATATTATTAAAGAAACTGAATAACAGAAAAGATAAATCCCTACATGGTTCAGAAATAAAATCAGAGCTGCCACTTGGATGCCTTGACTTCACCAGATGCTCTATCACTAGGTCCTGAAGGGGGCGCAAAAACAAAGGTGTGAGTGGACGAAAATAAATGTTTTCGAAATACCTTTCTCTTTTCAACATAGTAACCCCCTGTTTGAAATCCAGTATATTTGCAAAATCATACTACCGTAGTATGTATCAAAATCATACTATAATATAAGTATATAGCTGAAAGTAAATCTCAACGCGAAATCCGTAAATAATACCATAATAGATGTCAACCCATACTTTATAAGTATAACTGGAAATATATATATATCAACATAATTCCGTAAATAACAATTCATATTCCCATAAATCGTTTCGCCATATATATATATCAATAGTATAGATAAGAAATCCAACACAGGGTATATGAGCAATCACCCATGTACGTGTTGAGGAACAGCCTCTCAATCCCCGTACAAGCGCTTTACGTTATCAATCAATTTGTACTCCTAGTACCACGCACATGTAAGCACTTGCGCATTAGCGCGTCACACCCGAGTCCTTACGTAATGGGGCCTTTTCCCCAAAAATAAACATAAACGTAAGACAAACTTGCACTAGGTATTTACCGGACAATACCCTTGGAGTACAGTGCGTGTGACCCAAACATGTGAGACTTGTCCTACGGCCATGAGACGGTACTACAACGTAGTGAAAGCATACCAAGTGTGTTTGAAAACATACATACATATATCATGTGTAGAAGTGAAGAATATCATATACTTCATAATTTCCCGAATATTTAAACGTTGTATAATCGAACATAATCATGCTTAGAAGCCATAAAATTAAATATCAATATATCCAATGATATTCATCTCTCAAAATCATTTCATAAAATATATATATCCATATATATATATATATAAGCATGCCTCAAAAACATTTAAACTCATGTAAGAAAACCATTTCATAAATATTTTCAAGCATATAAACCAAGTATGAAAACAAAAGTCCACTCACTAGTGATCGGGAGTGAAATCCCCCTCGGCGTTGCCCTCCTCGAAGTGTTGCGCCGAAGAATTACCTATTTAATATTAGGGAAAAAATTAGAACCTCCCTAATATAAATTAATATAGGCCCTATAGAAAAATATTCCAAAAATGATACTATTTTGGCGAAAACGGGCTCGAAAAACGATTTCCAGGGCCCGAAAACCCTACCGCCGCCGTGCACCGCCGCCGTCCACCGCCGCCGACACCGCCGTGCACCGCCGCACGCACCGCCACGCGCCGGGAAACGGTCAGACGCGCCGGCAGGCGTTGGCACGTGTCGCCACGCGCCTGCACGCGCTTGCTGACGTCATCCCACGCGCGGCTGAGGTCAGCCACGCGCCTGCTGACGTCAGCGCCGTTAGTTTTAACGGAATATACCTTTCTGACGGAATATTCTGACGCCGTCAGAAATATTCCATTACCGTTGACGGAATATTCCTCTGTCTTCTTCCCCTCGCCAATCGCCGGAGCCGCCGTCCTCCGCCGTCTGGTTCGCTGGAATTCTGGGAAATTTTTCGAATTAATTTCAAAACTTCAAAAATTCATAACTTCTTCGTTCTTTGGCCAAATTTAACGTGCCATATATCAAAATGAAGGTATTGATGAGTAGAATATTTTCATACCAATTTGAGGCCGCAAAAATGGCCGGAGATGGCCTGAAATTGGCCGGGAAGCTTCGAGAAACCCTAATTCCGTTCTCCTTCAAAACTGCACCAAATTGGACGTTCTTTATATCGATTTGAACCTACTCAATCCAATAAAACCTATGGTAATGGTCTTGAGGCTTACCTTGGTCTGGTTTGCACAGGAAATTGATGGATAGTTTGTCGAAACCGTTACGACGTCGGTTTGATCGATCGGGTTCGAGTTTGGAGATTCTAAAATCACAGCCTTGTCTAGAATGACGAGGCGATTGTGATGGTATTGATTTTGGGCAACGCTTTGACGGTTTTGTGATTCGTCCAAAGGTTAGGGTTTGTGTAGTTTTGGCCGAGAGAATGGGAGAGAGGGAGAGAGATTGTGCAGGGTTAGTGGAATGGCTGCAGAGCAGCTAGGTCAACCCAAAAACCCTAATTAACAAACGGGTGTGAAAATTACTAAAATGCCCCTACCCTTTAAAGCTTCATAAAACGTTCGTTTTAACTCCGAATTGAGTTCCGCTTGCGTCCATGCGTTCGTATCGACGAGTACATCATGAATATGGAAAGAAATAAATTTTCACAAGTCGTCTCGAAAAGTCAACAAAAGTCAACATTGACCACTAGGGGTATTTTGGTAATTTTGCATAAAAATTTGGGACGGGTTGTAACAGTTTGGGTGTTTCGTGTGTTTTTTGTGCTTGTTAATTCTCCACGGGCTTGATGAAGAACACAAGTGTTTGGGTGTTTCGTGCTTGCTTTGGCCAGAGAGCTTTTTGGTTTTCTCCAAAGGCTTGGACTTGCTTTGTTTATTTGAAGTCCCCTTTCTTGAGAATGAGCCTAGTATTTATAGGCAAGGGATTGAGTCTTAGTTTAGAATTCCCAATCTGAATCCCGTAATTCGTGGGATTAGTTTTATAATTTGATTTAATTTGAGCTAATTATTTAATTTAGCTCTTAATTAAATCAGAATATTTAATTAGAAAATTAAACCCTAATTGATATAATTTGATCAAATTAGGATTAATGTGTCCCCTTTTGTACTTGATTTGATTTGTTTGACGAAGATTTCAAATGATGGCGATGGCATGTGTCATTCTTGATAACTCATCCAATTTTGATGAGTCATATCCCAAGTGTCCAATTTATGGGATCCATGGTATGTGCCACGTAAGTCCTGGCGAGTCAAAATTTAATTTGTTAATGAACATTTATTTTGTCGAAATTTACAAGTCTACAATCATGATCCTCAATTCCTATACATTTAAATGAGAGCTTGAAGATCCTAAGTTCCTATGCATCTGAAAAGAATATGAAATAAAAAATTCATATATAACCAAACGAAGACTTGAGAGTTATTTATCCTTATAATATAGCTACGAATCCAAAGTTTTTAAGTCCTAGAAAAGCAAACAAGACTTGAAATCTTCGATTTCCCTTTAATTGGAATCTATATTATTTCTCTCTTTTGAAATTTGAGGGTATTCACTTATGAAATTATTTCCCTCTTCTATCTATCTATATGTCTATATATCTATATATTTGTTAATCTCTATTATCAAGAACAAACATGAGCTTCCTCTCCTCTCTTAATTCGTAGTTCTTCCAATTGTTATATTTTTCATTTGGGGTAAGTGTTTGTTAATTTAATTTAATTTATTATATCTATGTAAGTTATCATATACCAATTTTTATCTTTATGTGAATTACTGTTGGAGGGTAGCATGCATCCATGGAACAACTTTTCCAACAAGGTGTTCCCTATTGATAATTTGTTTGATATATTAATAATTAAACGTGTGGATAATTACTAATTAAAGGATGGTTATGCTAATAGAAATCATAAAACTTACATCGTACCATGATATAGACATGTACGTACGCATACACAATTCTAAGAATAAGATGCTCTCTTATCATTTATTTGTATTTTATTTGTGAATTGTGCCATTCGAGAGTTTTCATACATTTAAATAGGATTTTCATTTGCCAACAAGGGTTGGTTGAGTTGGTAAGAATTGTTCTCTTTGCTAGACCAAGGTCTAGGTTCGAGTCTCATTGCTGACAATTCTTCTTGGTGAACGATCTATAAAAACCAAAAGAGGGTTTGAGACCCTCTCTGTAAATCCTGAAAAAAACTTGTGGTATACTTTGGCCCTGGATGGGGTTGCCTCTTGTCCCTCTAAACTTTTTTTACCAAAAAAAAAAAAGGGTTTTCATTCTTGACTACCACTAACACCTTTATTAATTTATACCACAAAAAAGAAATGCAAGAAGTTATTAATTTTATTAAGCCACCCTTTGTGCTTTTTGAGAGATTTTTAGTGTATCCGAAACATAAAATAACACACTACGTGTCATAATAGAAATATAGAGATACTAAAAAATATATTATTTTTCCACTATATTTTGACATTTACCTACTTCTGTTCCCAAGTATGTATAAAAATCTCTCGTGCTCGTGGACTGAATTCTTATCAATTTGTTTGCCAGCTGCATATAGCATAGTATACAAGCATCAATTTGAAATAAGTTTTATTGGGTCAAATGCTAATAGTTAACTCCAACTATCGGTCCAATTCCAAGTGTGTCGAGTTGGCAAAACCAAGTATTTCTATTTTATTTGTGACACTTGAATTTATGTTACATGTATCCCTCGGTCGTCAGGTGTGTTCGCAAAGCCTAACCAAAAACAAAGCAACCCATGCACATAAGACCATTTATGTATTCAATTATTAGGTTTAATCTTATAGGTTTTGTTTATCAATTAAGGTTCATTGACTTTTGTTCCAACTAATCAACTTTTCTTTTTTATAATGATTAGTCATCTTATTTTTAAGCTTGTGAGTTTCAATATTTTGTGAATGCTGTTTACACCCCTAAGTTTTTTGAACGTCCAAATGTGTATTGAAATTGTCCCTCTCTTTGGTCGTGACCATACATATCAGTTTCATTCAGCCTCCACATCAGCTTCATTACAACCAAACTACTAGGTTTAATAGACGTGCATATTAGATTTAGTAAATCTTCATATCAAGTTTGTTAGACCTGCATATGACATTTATTAAACCTTTATATCAGATTTTTAAACCTGCGTATGAGCTTTATTAAACCTTCATACCAGGTTCCTTCAACATAATAGGTTCAGTAATTCCTTACAAAACATGAGGGATCGCCAGTATTTTGAGTCTAAGACCCAGTAACTTGGAAGAAGTTGGATGCTATTCTTGTTCTTGAAGAAATTTTTTGCATCAAAATCAGCCCACCAAAGCACAAATTGAGTCAACTTTCTTCATTATATTTCCTTCCTAGAGAGATTAATTGGTTTCTCTCCAGTATGTAAATCTCTCGAGATGTGACGATCCGTCTCTAATTTTTTGTAATTTTTTCCCGAAAGTGTAAATTGACCAAAATGCCCCTAAATGGCTAAGTGGAAATCCTACGTGGAGATTTGAGCTCATTTCATATTTTGTCTCATTTCTTACCACATTCTTGTAGTACTCGTTGATAGGAGCATATTTATGCGTCGTTATTATCTTATTTCTCTATGTTTATTTAGTTAATTTCCATTAATTGTAGTATTTTATTTTATTTTTGTTTTATTGTAGGTAAAAATGGCAAAGTTAGAATTAGGAGGCTAAAGGAGCGAAGCAGAGCGTTATTTGGATTTAGAATAGAATGTTTATGTGGCAAGCATTGGAGCACATGGATTTGGGATGTGTTAAGTCATTAGGAGTGGACACAAGTGATGGATAATGATGGATAATGGCCTGATTTTGTGTGGATTAGAAGATAGAAGCTTGGAAGACAAGGAAAATTGCAAAAATATGGAATTCGAGTGAGATATGGGCAGTGCTGTGTAGAACTGCCAACTTTGACAGATCACCCGGAATTCCTAAGGACGAATATGGATGGAAAGCTCTGGATGTCTAGTTTCCACACAACTTTACATATCTCGATTCCGATTCTTCTAGAATTAGTTATCACTGTTTTAGTGAGGAAAGGTCGAAACAGGCGGTAGAGTCCTAGTTGGATTTGGTTTCGAGGAAAAACCGTGGCAGTTATTTTGTGCGTGTTTCCACACTTACTTCAGATGAAATAAGGAGTCCTAAGGATGTCTAAACTCTCTCTAAATCGTGCCCTTAGAGTCGTTCAATGATTCAAGCACTTGGAGACGCGTAAATACATAAAGGAAGCACCAATTTGAAACACACCACCTTATGTGTTACACCCCGTACCGGGAAATAATATTATTTTATTTCCGGAGGTGCAAAATCATTTTGCCCTTGGTTGACCTTTCGGTTGACTTTTGCGTCGTAACTCGTACGACACTTCCACTTGTATTTTCGTGACGAGCTCGTCGATACGAACTCGTCGACGCGAACGGAACGTCATTCGGAGTTCGAATGAACGTTCTACGGACGTTAAGTTGTTTGTGTTCGGTGACTTGGGCCTTGGGCCCAGTAATTTCTGTGGGCCCAGCCCACTGTGCCTCTCTGTCATTCTTGTCTCACTCAGTCTCTACTCTTCCCTCTGTCTCTCGATCCCTCACTCACTTGAGTTCTGCAACTTTGCAGAAAACCCAAACCAAAATCCAAACTCAATTACTCTGGACACCCATGCCTTTCCTCGAGTGGCATGGCGGCTTGCCACCCTCTTCTAGCAAAACCTGCCACTCAAACCAAACCCAGTCGAACGACTTGAGTCCAGAAACCCAGAAATGAAAACCCAGAAAATCGATCAAGTCACCCTCGACTTGCTGCCATTGAACTCGTGACCACCTTCGAGCTCCAGGAGCTCCAGATCATCACCACCAGCCTATCCTTCATCATTTCTGGGCCACTGTCGGGCCCAATAACCTCGAACGGCGAAGAATCTATCTCGGCCATCTTCTCCGGCGAGTCCCCGATCGACCCAACTCGGTCACTCCAGCTTCGAAACAGCCTGCAACCACCATTTCTGGACTTCTGGGGACCCTACAACTCGAACCCAGGTCCTGCATGTTGGATTCTGGACGAATCAAGTGAACTCGGTTTTTGGCTGAGAACTCTCGAGGCCGATTTCGGCCATCTCCGGCCATAGTTTGGCCCAAACTTAGGTAATTTCGAATTCCTTTCAACACCAGCTTCATTTTGATGTAAGAATCATGAAATTTGGTGTTGATTTGAAGAACCTGTGATTTTCCAGAAATTCCGGCAAGGATCTCCAGATTCCGGCGGCGGCGATCGGCGGCCGGAGTTGAGCGGCGTGACGTCAGCGAGCCGGCTGGTGACGTCAGCGAGCTCCGGTCCAATCCGGTCCAACCCGGTCCAACCCGGTCCAACCCGGTCCGAACCGGGGAATATACCCGAGGTATATTCCGTCTCTTCCTGACGCCGTTTAGGGAATATTCTCTAACGGTAAAGGAATATTCCGTAACGCCGTTAGAGAATATTCCGTTAACAGAATGGAATATTCCGTTAAAGTTAACGGCTTGCCGTTAACTTTAACGGCGCGTGAACAGTGCCGGCGCGTGAGGCGCGTGGCCGCGCGTGGTGGACTTCCACCGGCGCGTGGTGGCGCGTGAGGGCGCGTGGGACCTCACAACGGCGCGTGGCGGCGCTTGAGGCCAAACCGCAGCGTGCGGCGGCGCGTGCGGCGGCGCACGGCGGCGGTTTTGGGGTTTCCGACCCCGAAACTCCGTTTTCGGGCTTCCGAACGCCGTTTTCTTTGTATTTTCGAGTACATCATTAATCTTGTGTGTTCTAATTTAGGTTTGGCGACTCGTGGACTTCCGTTAGCGTATTTTCGGACCACTTAGGCTTCGGTATTTGTGAGTGGGCCCTTTCCTTACCTAAACTAAATGTTTTACTTGTTTTAAATATTATTTTGGGTTTTGCCTATGCTATAATTGATTATTGTGATACTTTGTTAGTAAAACTTATTTTATGCCTACACTAGTTAGTGACTTTAGATTGGTACTTATCTCGTATTGTTAGTAGACCTTATATTTCATGGCAAATACTTGGTTTACTATATCGTCTCGGTATTTCATTAGGCCATGGAAATTAGTGGGCTTTCGCCTACATTTCCATTTGGGAATTACACCATTAAATTGGTGATTTTCGTATTAATTTTTTATACGCGTATTGCTTGCATCGAACCAACCCTATTTTTAGGGGGTTTTTAGAGAATTAATTGACATTGTGCTTATTTGTGATTATGGGTTTTTATACCTATTTGACGGCCGTGAGCCGTATTTGGGTGAACCTTGGAAATGGTAATTTTCTACCGTATTTTTGGGGTTCACCTAGCTTACCATTAAGTTGGTATTTCTATACCTTGGTACCCAAGTGGTGTATTCTTGGTATTTCACGTAGTATTGGTTTATACTTGATATTCCGGGTATGACACCCGAGAATACTTTATTATATTGATTGTTTTATGGTTATCCCAAAAAGGGAAATTACCTTATACTGTTTTATTTAAGAATACTCCGTGGCATGTTTTTATACGCTCAACTTGGGAGGCTTACACGGTGTTTATTGTACTCGTCCTAGGCCAGGACCAGCCTTCACGTGATTGTTCACACGCACCGATACGCTCACTATGGATCCATAGTAGATGCCAGCCTGTTCGAGGTCGCATGGGCGCCCGAACTCGTTGTGATGCGATTAGCGCCAGCTTCACGTGATCGTAGTACATGAGCGTAACTCTATTTATACACCCAGCCTGTTCATGACAGAATTTATCTGTATGAACTCGTGTGTCTGCCTTGCCTAACCGAGCATTTATCTTGTAGTTGGATTGTGAGTTATCTCGGATTTTCACTGATGCCACGGATACTTGTATTTGATTTACAGTTTTTCCGTATAGCTTTATTTTTATGAACCTTTTGATAAAGTAAATTATGCCGAACGGTGGCTTTCTGCCCGTTTCGGACGGTAAGTACATTTCCGTACTTACCTTGATTTTCTACCTATTACTATATTATGTTTTCAAGAAAGGTTTTACGAAACTTAATACCTGTTTTACGGCGAGGGGTTAGTATTTTCTAAAGGAAAGGTTTTTACAAAACTAACTTTGGCCCACTCACCCTTTTGTTTTGCGCCCCTCCAGGATTAGCGGCTTGGAGTCGTTGACGTCGAGACCCGGTGGTCTGAAGATGTTCAGAATTTCCTTGTAATTGTAAATTTCCAGTATTCTGTACCTTGTACGACTGTTATTGTATTCAATTGTTCGATTTATTCCTTATTTTATTCAAATTGGCTTTCGTCACCCTACGTGGTGTCGACCAGCACATCCGACTTTTGGGTGTCCACGTGTACATCCGAGTCGGGATGTGTCATTATGCATTCATCCCTCTTTTTCTCTGCTGCTTTCTACCACATCCTCAGCTTTAAAAACCATTTCATTCATCCTTCAATTCAATTCATCCATCCAAGGTGAAGACAAGAAGACGTTCAAGTTGAAGCTGTGGAATTCAAAGTTGTATCTATCCAAACCTTTGTGATTTTGTTAGTTTGTTTTTCAATATTTCTTGTGAATTGAACCATGAGTAACTAATTTCGTTTATAGCAGGGTGAATTTGAAGGCATGAACATATGTTTATTATGAGTTGATGTATCCAATTATTTCTTCGTAAATTGTGAATGTGATTTACTTATCAGTTTTATAGAGAACTTATCTTTGTATGTTTATTAAGGTGGTCAACTTAGTTTGCATACTAGGGTTTGGAGTTAGAATATAAGTGAGTTTCACCTAATCGTTATGAACTTGTATTCATAAGTAGTAAAAATCAAAGGGGCGTCGATTGTTTAAGTAAAATCCTAAGCAAGAGTATCATGCGTTTCATAGTTACAATTGTCTAGTCAATGCTTATGATTTTCATAGAGCTTAACGATCTTTGATATATTTATCTATCATGCGTTTCATAGTTAGATAACTTGATAAGAATAATTTGGTGTGAGTTGCGTTTCATTCAAATCAATGAACTTAGGAAAATCTGAGAATTAATTTTTGCATTTCACGGTTAATTTGGGGCATTGTCATTCATGGTTTATAGAAGGAATAATTGGTAATCAACTTGTATGCATATGTTTGTGTGTGGAGAATGATCCTTTAGCTAGCTTTTCACCATTGTCGTTAAACTTGTCTTTAATTTATTTTGCTACTTGTTTTCAATTTGTTTGCATAGCTGAATTTAATTTAGTCTTAATTAAGTAAAAATAAAATCCCCCCCCCCCATTCGTTTGTTAATTGTTTTAATTAGTTTAGTTTTTGTTTGTTTTAAGTGGCTAGCAATTCCCTCTAATTCCCGGCCTGGAACGATCCCTACTTATCTATACTACGATTACAATATAGGGTTTTAAATTGTGTGTTAGCTTCTAGCATATCAACTTTTGGCGCCGTTGCCGAGGATTAGCAATTTTGCTAATCCCTTGGATTTTGCTTTTAGTTCTTTTTGTTAGTTTTTAATTTTTCTTTGTTTCCAGGTACTAGTTTATGACTCGACGATCTAATGAGAATTTGGTTGATTTTGATCCGGAACTTGAGAAGACTTTGAGGAGAAAGAGGAAGCAACCCGAGTACAACCCACCAAGTTCTAGTTCCGAGTCAGAATTTGAGGTTGAAGCCGGAATAGAGGACCAAAAGATTCAAGGAGCTTTCTGCCTTAGGGATAGTGAATGTTGTCCTCAGTTGATTGAGAATGGAGGATGGGAAACAGTGAATGCTGTGGGATACCAAGGTTAAAATCAACAAAAGTATGATCCGTTCTCAAATACATACAACCCGGGGTGGAGAGACCATCCTAATTTCAAGTGGCGTGATCAACAACAACAACAACAAGGCCAAAATTATGGCCAAGCACAGCAAGCACCCCCTGGATTTTATCAAAGGGGTCCTGCGCAACCACTTAATCCACCGCCTTTCCAAGCAAATCCAAATCTGCCCTTGGACTATGAAAAGCTCATTAGTGCTTTAGCTTCTTCACAAGCTAATCAAGCTAAAGAGTTGGCGGAATTGAAAATTCAAATGGGACAAATAGCGGAATTGATGGGACAAATCCGAGAGCAAGGCAAACTTCCAAGCTCAACTATTGCTAATCCAAAAGGAGGTTTTGAAACTGCAAAAGCTATCACTCTGAGGAGCGGTAAAGTAATCAAGGAGGACCCCAAGACTTCAAAATTTGACTCAAAAGAAGATGAACAGCTGTTGTCAGAGGAGAAAACCACCAAACAAGCCACGGCAAGGGTGCACAACACCTTGCCGTAGCCACCTAAAACCACCAGCCCCACTGCTGCAACCCCTAGGCCTTCTTTGCCACTCAAATAAGGTGATACCGTTCCTAATTCAATTATTTCTAACTTCATACCTCCTAATGCACATTTTCCTCGCAAGTTCGCTCAATGAAAGAAAGAAGAACAAAAGAAAGACATCTTAGAAACATTCCGGAAAGTGCAAGTTAACCTTCCACTTCTTGATGCCATAAAGTAAATGCCGAAGTATGCCAATTTTTGAAGGAGCTTTGTACTACAAGGAGAAGAATTCAAGAAAAGGAAGTGGTCAAAGTTAGTGAGAATGTGTCCGCGGTTTTACGAAGGAAGCTTCCACCTAAGTGCAAAGATCTAGGAAGCTTCACTATTCCTTGTATCATTGGAAACACAAGATTTGAACATGCCATGTTGGTCTTAGGTGCATCAATTAATGTCATGTCATATTCAGTTTATGCATCTATGAATCTTGGAGAGCTCAAGAATGGAGTGATAATTCAACTCGCTTTAATGCATATCTGAAAGGCGTCTTGGAAGATGCTTTGGTCAAGGTGGATAGCTTAGTATTTCCAGCTGATTTCTATGTGTTAGAAATGGAAGACTCGGTCCATGAATCTAACTTGCCACTTATTCTTGGTCGACCATTCATGAAACAGCCCATACCAAGATTGATGTATATACGGGAACTCTAACCATGGAGTTTGATGGTGATGTGATCAACTTCAATATTTACAAGGCTATGAAGTATCCCATGGAAAATCATTCATGTTTCTGAATAGCTATGGTGAACACTATAGCGCAAGAATACTTAGAATTCATGAAGGAGGATGCGTTGGAGACAACTATTGCAAAAGGAGTGGGGATTGCGCAAGAAGGGAAAATCGGGAACCAAATACCACTTATGGCCTTGAGCAATAGCCCAGATTTTCTGGAAATTGCAGCAACATTAGAGTCTTTGCTACCCCTACATCATCCTCCAGCCCCACTTTCAATTCTTGCGAATTCTGAGAAGATGCAACCTTCGGTGATTCAACCACCAATCCTTGAACTTAAACCTTTGCCGGATCACTTGAAATACATTTATTTGGGAGACAACGAGACACTTCCAGTGATAATCTCATCCTCACTCACGACATTGGAGAAGGAAAAACTACAACGAGTGTTGAATGATCATAAGAAAGCCATAGGTTGGACTTTGGCCAACATTAGGGGTATAAGTCCTATAACTTGCATGCATCGTATACTACTTGAAGAGGAAGCTAAAACAAGTCGAGAAGCTCAGCGACGTCTCAATCCTCCAATGATGGAAGTCGTGAAAAAGGAGATTATTAAGCTTCTTGATTGTGGAGTCATTTATCCAATCTCGGAAAGCCGTTGGGTTTCACCAATTCAAGTTGTTCCAAAGAAATCCGGAGTAACGGTGGTAAACAAACGCAGAGAATGAGCTTGTGCCTACAAGGATTGAAACAGGTTGGCGCGTTTGCATTGACTATAGGAAGCTCAACGCCACAACAAGGAAAGATCACTTCCCCTTGCCATTCATTGATCAAATGCTTGAAATGTTAGCTGGTCATTCTTTTTATTGCTTTATTGATGGATATTCGGGATACAATCAAATTGTCATAGCCCTAGAGGACCAAGAAAAGACAACCTTTACTTGTCCTTTTGGTACTTTTGCCTATCGTCGAATGGCATTCGGTTTATGCAATGCTCCCACCACCTTCCAACGTTGCATGGTAAGTATTTTCTCAGATTTCATTGAAAAGATTATTGAGGTGTTTATGGATGATTTTAGTGTGTTTGGAGATTCTTTTGATCATTGCTTGGATAACCTTTCTTTGATATTAAAGCGCTGCATAGAAACTAACCTTGTTTTAAATTGGGAAAAGTGTCACTTTATGGTGAAACAAGGTATAGTTTTTGTTACAACCCGTTCCAAAATTTTGTGTGAAATTACCAAAATACCCCTAGTGGTAAATGTTGACTTTCGTTGAATTTTCGCGACGACATGTGAAAACTATTTTCTTTACATATTCAAGATGTACTCGTCGATACGAACGCGTGGATGCAAGTGGAACTCAATTCGGAGTTAAAACGAACGTTTTATGAAGCTTTAAAGTGTAGGGGCATTTTAGTAATTTCCATCCCGTAGGTAAATTAGGGTTTTTGGCTAGCTGTTGTGCAGCCAACCCTTCCCCTCATTCCTGCACGTTCTCCCCCTCTATCTCTCTTTCTCTCCCACTTCTCTCTCTCGGCCAAAAACTTCCAAAACATACACAAACCCTAGATTTTGGACGAATCACAAAACCATCAAACCAAAACACGAGACTATAGCCATTACGATCGTCTCGTCATTCTAGACGAGGCTGTGATTTTAGAATCTCCAAACTCGAACCGGATCAATCAAACCGACGTCGGAAAGGTTTAGGCAAACTGTTCGTCAATTTCCTGTGCAAAATAGACCAAGGTAAGCCTCGAGACCATTACCATTGGTTTTATTGGATTGAGTAGGTTCAAATCGATATAAAGAACGTCCAATTTGGTGCAGTTTTGAAGGAGAACAAAATTGCTATGTCCGGCCATTTTACCGGCTATCTCCAGCCATTTTTCCGGCCCCAAATTGCTATGAAAATATTCTACTCATCAATACCTTCATTTTGATATATGGCCCGTTAAATTTGGCCAAAGAACGAAGAAGTTATGAATTTTTGAAGTTTTGGAATTAATTCGGAAATTTTCTAGAAATTTCGGCGAACCAGACGGCGGAGGACGGCGGCGGCTCCGGCGACCGGCGAGAGGAGGAAGAAGAAGGAATATTTCTTCAACGATAACGGAATATTCCTGACGGCGTCAGAATATTCAGTAAGAAAGGTATATTCCGTTAACTTTAACGGCGCTAACGTCAGCAGGCGCGTGGCTGACGTCAGCAGGCGCGTGGCTGACGTCAGCATGCGTGTGGGGGTGACGTCAGCATGCGCGTGGGGGTGACGTCAGCAGGCGCGTGGGGACACGTGCGAGCGCGTGGCGACACGTGCCAGCGCGTGGCGACACGTGCCAGCGCGTGGCGACACGTGCCAGCGCGTGGCGACACGTGCCAGCGCGCGGGAACACGCGCCAGCGCGTAGCGACACGTGCCAGCGCGTCCGACCGTTTCTCGGCGTGTGGCGGCGCGTGCGGCGGCGCACGGCGGCGGACGTCGGCTGTAGGGTTTTCGGGCTCCGGAAATCATTTTTCGAGCCCGTTTTCGCTAAAATAGTGTTATTTTTGGAATATTTTTTCTATGGGGCCTGTATTAATTTATATTAGGGAGGTTCTAATTTTTCCCCTAATATTAAATAGGTAATTCTTCGGCACCACACTTCGAGGAGGGCAACACCGAGGGAGATTTCACTCCCGATCACCTGTGAGTGGACTTTTGTTTTATTAAATGATTTTCATGCTTTGATTTAATTATGGCTTTGTTATACTTATGGTTTTAAATGATTTTTGAAGCATGAATTTATATGTTATGAAATGGTTTTGTGATATTATATATATATATATATATATATATTTCTATATATATATATATGCTTTATGAATTGGGTTTAAATGGTGATTGTGGTTATGTACAAAAGTATGAATATATTTTATGAAATGGTTTATACTATGATCTCACTTATGCGTAAATATATATTGGTTTTTGACATATGATTTCGAGAGGAAGTATTATTTAAGCGATATTATATATTTGAGGATTATGAAAGGGATATTGCTCCTTGTATCTAAACACATGATATATATGTATGTTTTCAAACACACTTGGTATGCGTTCACTACGTTGTAGTACCGTCTCACGGCCGTAGGACAAGTCTCACATGTTTGGGTCACACGCACTGTACTCCAGGGGTATTGTCCGGTAAATACCTTAGTGCAAGCTTGTCTTACGTTTATGTTTGTATTTGGGGAAAAGGCCCCACTACGTAAGGACTCGGGTGTGACGCGCAAATGCGCAAGTGCTTACATGTGTGTGGTACTAGGAGTACAATTTAATTGAATAACGTAAAGTGCTTGTACGGGGATTGAGAGGCTGTTCCTCAACACGTACATGGGTGATTGCTTATATACCCTGTGTTGGTTTTCCTATATACATATTATTGGTACCTATTTGATGAAATGACCTATTGGAAATATGACTTGTTATCTACAAATTTTATGTTGATTTACGTTTTCAGCTATACTTATAAAGTACGTTTTGATACATATTATGATAGTATGATTTTATAATTATACTGGATTTCAAATAGGGGGTTATTATATTGAAAAGAGAAAGGTTTTGCGAAAACTTTATTTTTGTCCACTCACACCTTTGTTTTTGCGCCCCCTTCAGGACATAGTGATAGTGCATCCGGCGAAGTCGAGGCATCTGCGTGGCAGCTCTGATCATCTATCCCGACCATGTAGGGATTTATCTTTTCTTTTCAGTTTCTATAATAATATCCATCCCTGTTATGGATAGAGATTCTAGGAACTTATTTTATTATTTGGTTTCCGCTGTTTCAAAATTAGTACGCTCTGAACCATATGCATATTGACATTGATTTCCGCAAACTTAATGGTAATTTAATTTTGTTTCCACTAAGTGTTGTCATGCATTTAATGGCTTCGTCACTTACGAGTGTCGGCCAGCACGCCCGCATTCGGTATCCACGTGGGTATCGAGGGTGGGGTGTGTCAGTTTTGGGCCATGTGGTTTCGACCAAAGGTATTGAAATTGATAAATCAAAAATAGATCTTGTTCGCTACTTACCCTCTCCCACTTCGGTGAGAGAGGTTCGTTGTTTTCTTGGTCATCCAGGATTCTATAGGTGATTCATCAAAGATTTTTTGAAGATTTCAAGACCTCTATGCCGACTTCTCCAAAGGATGTGGCTTTCAAGTTCAACGAGGAATGCAAGACGACATTCAACCATCTCAAGGAGTTGCTTACCACGGCACCAATCATTGTGCCTTCGGATTGGAGCCTTCCATTTGAACTCATGTACGACGCCTCATATTATGCTTTAAGGGCTGTTTTGGGTTAAAGAAAGGACAAAAAGTCGCATGTCATCTACTATGCATCTCGGACGTTGAATGATGCTCAATTAAACTACTCCACCACGGAAAAAGAACTTCTTGCCGTTGTCTTTGCTTTAGAAAAATTTCGTTCTTATTTACTTGGTACCAAAGTTATAATCTATTCTGACCATGCAACTTTGAAATACTTGCTTACCAAGAAAGAAGCAAAGATGAGGCTTATTCGTTGGATGCTTCTCCTCCAAGAGTTTGACGTGGAAATTAGAGACAAGAAAGGGAGCGAGAACGGCGTAGCGGATCACTTGAGCCATTTGATACACATTGAGGACTCTTTGCTGATTTTAGAGAGCTTCCCGGATGAACAATTGCTTTCTATCCAGGTAAGTGAACCTTGGTATGCAGATATAGTTAATTATCTTGTAACTAAAACCATTCCACTTTCCATGAATCGTCACCAACGAAATAAACTTAAGCATGATGCACGTTTCTATGTTTAGGATGATCCTTATTTGTGGAAGCATTGCTCTGATCAAATTATTCGTCAATGTGTGCATGATTCTGAATTTAATTCGATTTTAACTATTTGTCACACTTATGCATGTGGAGGGCACTTTGGTACTCAAAAGACAGCTCTTAAAGTTTTAGAATGTGGATTTTATTGGCCTACTATTTTTAAGGATGATAGAACCTTTTGCTTAACATGTGATAGATGTCAGAGAATCGGAAATTTAGGCCCCAAGGACCAAATGCCGTAGACCCCTATGCTTTTTGTTGAAATTTTTGATGTTTGGGGTATTGATTTTATGGGACCTTTTCCAACTTCATATGGTTTTGTTTATATATTGCTCGTTGTGGATTATGTTTCGAAATGGGTGGAAGCAATTGCCACCGGTACTAATGATTCCAAAGTGGTTTCAGATTTTATCAAGTATAACATATTTGCAAGGTTTGGAATGCCAAGAGCAATCATAAGTGACAGAGGCTCTCACTTTTGTAATCGAACCATTGAAGCTCTGTTGAGAAAGTATAATGTCAAACATAAGGTTTCAACACCTTATCATCCACAAACAAGTGGTCAAGCAAAGGTTTCTAATTGAGAAATCAAACGGATTCTGGAAAAGACAATTGGGCCAAATCACAAGGATTGGAGTTTAAGGCTTAACGATGCATTGTGGGCTTATCGTACTGCCTACAAAACACCCATAAGGATGTCCCCTTTTCGGCTCATCTATGGCAAAGCATGCCATCTTCCAGTTGAATTGGAGCATTGTGCACATTGGGCAATCAAAAATTCAACATGGGCATTGATGCCACAGGTTTGCATACAAAATTGCAATTGTCGAAGATTGAGGAACTTCAGAATGAAGCTTATGAGAATGCTCGAATTTACAAAGAGAAGACAAAAGTTTTTCATGACAAGATGATTCGAGGGAAAACATTCTCTGTGGGGCAAAAAGTTTTGCTATTTCAATCCAATCTTCGATTGTTCCCTGGTAAGTTACGGTCTCGTTGGATTGGCCCTTTTATTGTTACTAATGTCTTTAATCATGGTGCAGTTCAAACCAAAAGTTATAAAACCAGGAGTGAATTCAAAGTGAATGGCCATCGTTTGAAGCATTACTTTGAGAATGTTGGCGAGTGTTTTGAAGAGCATGTCGTGGAGGATGTACCCCTCCATGCCGCAGCCCCTACTGAGGATTGATTGATGGTACCGTCCGGCTGGAAGACATTAAAGCAAGCGCTCCTTGGGAGGCAACCTATGTGGATCGAAGATGGAACAACGATGGATTCACGGCTTCTACAAACAGATTTGCTTTCTTTTACCCTTCTTTTTACCGCTTCTACAACGATGGATTCATAGCTTCTACAAGCGCTTCTTGTTTTGTGTGATTGTTTGCTAGTGTGTCTTTTATTGCTTTCTTGTTTAAAGTTTTATTTTAGGGTTTAGAAACATTGAGGACAATGTTTGGTGTAAGTAGTGCGGCCGGGGGGGGGGGGGATAAACAGACTGCTTTTGCATGATTTTTCGTCGATTTTCACCACACCTATCACTACTAATGTTGTTTTTCATTGCTTCTTTTGCATGATTTTTCGTCGATTTTCACCACCTATCACTACTAATGTTTTCCATTGCTTTCAATTTAAATTTTAAAAAAAAAATTCGGAAAATGAAAAAAAAAAAAAAAGAAGTTTTTTTTTGTTTTCTTGGGTAGTTTTAGGTTGTTTGTTTGTTTGTTTTTGTGTCTTAGGGTACCTTCCAACACAATGATGAGGATTTGATTTTTGATATGCTCTTTGGTTGATACTTAGTTGTAGTTGTCATTAACGAATTCACATTTAATCACAAAAGAAAAAGTTTTGTGTTTTTAACATGCTTGAAAGAAGTCACTCAAATCAAAGCTACAACCCTGTGAGATTTGAGCCTATGCTTTGTTTGGAGAGTTGTCTATGCGTAATCTTTAAACTTTCTTGTTTTCTAAGTCGTTGCATGATCTCATTATTCTTTGCTTGGTTACTACTTAGAATGTTTTTTCATATTTTTAGTTCCAAATGCTAGAACTCATGCCACTTTTGTTCAAAGCGTTAAAACTGGTTGCATAACAGTATAACAAGATGAAAGTGTCTAGATAACCACCATAGCCAAATGGCTTTTTCCCTTGTATATATATTGTAGGTTTAATCCCTTTGAGCCTTATAGCCTATTTTCTTTGTTAACCCGCATTATTCCTACCTAACCTAGTATAGAAAAATCCTTACATTTTTCTTTAAAGAGTAGTTGAGCATAACTTATTGGGAATTTCTTTTGATCTATGGTTAGTGAAGAACAAGTGTGGAGGAGAGGTTGTTGGTTTTATTTTATTTTTCCTTGTATTTTATTAAATTTATGTATTTAGTTCCATTCAAAAAAAAAAGAGAAGAAGAAAAAGAAAAGAACAGAGGTTATTCAGTTCTTCATGTTCAGTTTTATTTTTCTTTTATAGTTGAGTTAAATAGTTTTGAGTGTTGAAGATGGGTCCATAATGTGAAACCTGGCCCTGTAGTTTGCTTATCTCTCCTCTACGTTTCATTAGTTTGGTATTGAGGTCATATGTCGGATTCAAAGTCTTAACTTTATCATATCGCACTACTATCTCTTTAAGAACTTTGTTTATCTTTATCCTTCCTTTGTTAGCCCCTACCTTTAGCCCCATTACAACCCGTGACCTTTCTCTTGATTGTTATGTGTTTCAATTAGTGGAGTTTGAATTTGGTATGAGCATATGGGATCCCTGGTTCTCGCTTCTAAGTAGTGGCATTCCTTTCATGAGATCATATTTTCCTGAAAGTGCTTTCTTTGTTATTTCATATGTGAGTTTAGTTTTCATGTTTACATCAATCTTCTCACATATACCTAGAATAGGGAGTGTAGTTAGAAAGTCTAAGTGAAAATGAGAGTATGCCCTGTGAGGAACTAAGTGATTCTTTTATGGCATGTTCATTGGTTTTTAAAAAGGGTTTTTAATTGATTAATTGCTAGCTAGTGAATGCTGCTGATTTAAGGAGATGCTAAAGAGTAAGGAGGGCTTTAGTTTATGTTTGTAGTGATTCTTACATGTCATGATCCGTTGGAAATTCCTAAGGCGAACGTTGGAAGATTTAGGTCTTTGTTTTGTTTTGTTCTCTTTGTTTTGCTCGGGACTAGCAAAAGCTAATTGTGGGGAAATTTTATAGGAGCATCTTTATGCGTCGTTATTATCTTATTTCTCTATGTTTATTTAGTTAATTTCCGTTAATTGTAGTATTTTATTTTATTTTTGTTTTATTGTAGGTAAAAATGGCAAAGTTGGAATTAGGAGGCTAAAGGAGCGAAGCAGACCGTTATTTGGATTTGGAATAGAATGTTTCTGTGGCTAGCATTGGAGCACAGAGATTTGGGATGTGTCAAGTCATTAGGAGTGGACACAAGTGATCGATAATGGCATGATTTTGTGTGGATTAGAAGATAGAAGCTTGGAAGACAAGGAAAATTGCAAAAAAATGGAATCCGAGTGAGATATGGACAGTGCTGTGCAGAACTTCCAACTTCGACAGAGCACCCAAATTTCCTCAGAATGAATTACATATCATTCCATATATGGATGGAAAGATCTGGATGTCTAGTTTCCACATGAGTTTACAGATCTCAATTCCGATGCTTCTAGAATTACTTATCACTGTTTTAGTAAGGAAATGTCGAAACAGGCAGTAGAGTCCTAGTCGGATTTGGTTTCAAGGAAAAAACGTGGCAGTTGTTTTGTGCGTGTTTCCACACTTACTTCAAAAGAAATAAGGAGTCCTAAGGATGTCTAAACTCTCCCTAAACCCTCAAGACGTTCAAGTCAAAGACATGGAATTCAAAGTTGTATCTATCCAAACCTTTGTGATTTTGTTAGTTTGTTTTTCAAAGTTGTATCAACTTTTTGCAAAGCACTAATGATTTTTCAAGCTAACACACAATTTAAAACCCTATAATGTAATTCACAAGAAACATTGAAAAACAAACTAACAAAATCACAAAGGTTTGGATAGATACAACTTTGAATTCCACGGCTTCGACTTGAACGTCTTCTTGTCTTCACCTTGAATGGATGAATTGAATTGAAGGATGAATAGAATGGTTTTTAGGTTTGAGGATGTGGTAGAATGCAGCAGAGAAAAAGTGGGATGAATGCGTAAGGTGGGGTGGTTCAAATTGGTGCTTCCTTTATGTATTTACGCGTCTCCAAGTGCTTGAATCATTGAACGACTCCAAGGGCACGATTTAGAGAGAGTTTAGAAATCCTTAGGAATCCTTATTTCATCTGAAGTAAGTGTGGAACACGCACAAAACAACTGCCACGTTTTTTCCTTTAAACCAAATCCAACTAGGACTTTACTGCCTGTTTCGACGTTTCCTCACTAAAACAGCAATAACTAATTCTAGAAGAATTGGAAACTAGACATCCAGATCTTTCCATCCATATATGGCATGACACGTAATTTGGCCTGAGGAATTCCGGGGGCTCTGTCGAAGTTGGCAGTTCTTCACAGCACTGTCCATATCTCACTCGGATTCCATTTTTTTGCAATTTTCCTTGTCTTCCAAGTTTCTATCTTCTAATCCACACAAAATCAGGCCATTATCCATCACTTGTGTCCACTCCTAATGAATTAACACATCCCAAATTCTTGTGCTCCAATGCTTGCCACATAAACATTTTATTCCAAATCCAAATAATGCTCTGCTTCGCTCCTTTAGCCTCATAATTCCAACTTTGCCATTTTTGCCTACAACAAAACAAAAATAAAATAAAATACTACAATTAACGGAAATTAACTAAATAAACATAGAGAAATAAGATAATAACGACGCATAAATATGCTCCTATCACTCGTCACTACGAACACATGAGCGCAAACGGTACGTAAATCGAGCGTGCAACAAAAACGTTACGTGCTTTTAAATTCAGAGACAAAATGGTAATTTGCACCATGGATATTTTGTGAAGCTTCCCGAGTCTTCCCAATTACATGGGAAGATTTTTTTTTTTTCCTGTTTGGGTGTTGTGTTATTTACAGCAAGTTTTCCTTTAGGGGAACTCACTCCCACTGACACTTCCCTTATATCTCTCAATCTCTCTCGTCTCTCTCTCTCTCCTTCTCTTCTTCTTGTTGCAATGCACACACACACACAAGGAATGGCAGTGACATCACCACCTTCTTCTCCGGTGAACCGAGCTCATAAACTACCACCATCTTCATCCTCTCTTCAAACCTAACACGTTCATACCCCGTTTTCTCAAATTCAGACCCAAAGCTTGAGAACCACAAACCCAATCGAGTTTGACTTTCCTGGTGACTTGCAGAGCACTACAAGGCCTTTTCCGACTTAATCTCATTGAGTTGGACCAGATTATCACCACCAAAGGACTCACCATCGCTGCTATGTCAAGATTCAAGCATTTCCTACTCATATCTACAAAGATCAGAAGTTTGACTTTTGAACCGAGTTTCTTCGGCCAATTTCAGGCCATTTTTGGCTATCTTTTGGACCCCAAGTTGGTAAAATCTTGTTTCTCATCTCTCTAGCTTCATTTTGACATATAAATTTGTAAAAATGGTTGAGTTTTGACCCTATCTTGGTGTTGATCAATTTCTGGAAACGCTTTGGTGAAAAATCCAGATTCCAACAAAATTCTGATCGTAGCGTCTGATAGGGTTAAATGCATCTTGGTATTTTCTTAAAACACACAGTAATTTTTCCTCTTCTGTGATTGTTAAATCTGAAGCAATAATAACTGGCAGCATTTCATCTACCCCAAGATGTGTATATTTTAAATGTTCTGGCAATGGTTTTAGCTTCAGTTTTGGGGGCTGCAATTTAGAAGATTGTAGGGGGGTTTTTGGCTCTCCAAGGCTTTCGTAAACATGTCTCCAACGTGGTAATTGGGCTGGTACACTGTCTAATGCTGTTACATACTAAAAAATGTCTGCATCCTCTGTTTGTGATGTATCTGGACTATGTAAAACACTCAACAATGGATCTAATGTCAATCTGGTCATAATTTCTGCTCTAATAAACCTTCTAACACATCTGCCTGCATACATTCTTGCTGTTCTTCTGGGCGTTTTGCAACTTCAAATAGGCTAAAAACCACAGATTGGTCTTTAACTCTAAAAGTTAAAGTGCCTACTTCCACATCAATCAATGTTCGAGCAGTGGCCATAAATGGTCTTCTCAAAATAATTGGCGTTTGCAAATCTTCATCCATGTCCAAAACTACGAAATCTACTGGTAAATACAAATTGTCAACCTTGATAATTAAATCTTCAATGATTCCCCTAGGATAAGTAACATAACGATCCGCTAGCTGGAGAATAACTGATGTAGGCTTTAGATCTCCTTGGCCCAATCTCTGAAAAACAGAATACGACATTAAATTAATATTAGCATCTAAATCAATTAATGCGCATTTAAAATTAGAATTTCCAATAATGCAAGAAATTGTAAAACACCCTATATTTTTTTTTATGGTGGCAATTTGTGTTGTAGAACTACGCTGCACTGTTCAATAAGAACAACCTTTTCAAAATCAACCAGCTTCTTTTTGTGTGTACACACATCTTTCAAAAATTTGGCATACAATGGAATGTTTTTAATTGCATCAAGTAGTGGTAGGTTAATCTGAATTTTAGGTAACGTTTGCATGAAGTCCCTCAATTTCTTGTCTTTTTCTTTTGGCTTCAAACGTTCTGGATATGGAATTGGGGCCTCCTAAATAAGCTCATAAACTTATTCTGGGATAGTTTATGTACCAGACAGATTCTGTTTTTCTGCAGAATCTGCAAGTTCTGCTGCTGTTTCAATATTTTTTGCATAAATTTTCACTGTTGGTTGATCCTTTTCACTGCTATTTTTACGATGATCATAACTTTTTCCACACCGTAAAGTCCGAACAACATTACAATCTTCACGTCCTCTTGGATTAGGCATTGTTTGACTAGGAAATTTGCCTTTTTCTCTGTCTAAAATCTGTGCAGCTAGCTGTCCAAATTGTTGCTCCAAACTTTTAATTGATGCTTCAACATTTTGAAATCTTTAATTGTTGCCATCTATGAATGATTGAGTTGTTGCTGCCAATTTAGCAAGTTGATCATCCAAAGATGGTTTGGATGGAACAAATGGGTTTTGTGCATGCTAGAATGGTTTTTCATTATTTTGATTGTCACCCCATTTGAAATTAGGGTGATCCCTCCATCCTGGATTGTAATGAGTTGCATATGCATCATTCCTAGGCCTTTGATAGTTGTTCATCATATTAACATGTTGCTCAACAAGCTCCGGGTAGGATTCTTTATACGGGCAACCCATTATGTTGTGTGTAGCCATGCTGCAAATACTACAAAATGTTGGTATAGGTGGTTATTGTTGCGTAGAATTTGCAATTTGTTGTAGAAGAATATCAAACTTTGCATCAATTTTCTTCTCCATTTTTTCCATTTGTGCAGACATGTTAGGAGAACCTACTGATAACTCAAAAATGCCCTTTTTCTGCGAATGTTCTGCTGCCCATTGTTGAGATTATGTAGCCATCATATCAAATAGTTCAAACGCCTCTCTTGCAGATTTATTTGACAACGATCCTCCAGTTAAGGCATTAACATGGCTCTTAGATGTAGGATTAAACCCGTCAAAGAAAATATTCATTTGTGTATCTGAATCAATATTAGCATGTGGACACTTAATGTACATCTCTGTATATCTTTCCCACACTTCATTAAACTCTTCATTAGGCTTTTGAGTGAATGTCATGATTTCCCGCTTGTAATTCAATGTTTTGGATGCTGGATAATACTTTTTTAGGAATTTTATATGTAATTGCTGCCAAGTAGTAATGCTATTTGCCAGTAGAGTGAACAACCAAGTTTCTGCCTTATCCTTCAAAGTGAAAGGGAAAAGACATAGCTTAATAGCTTCGGCAGAAAAACCCCTAATCAAAATATTTTTGCAACCCACAAGAAATTTTACAATATGTATGTTCGCATCCTCGTTAGGCAGCCCACGAAACGTTGGTAAAATTTCAAGCATGTGGTGCTTGATTTCGAATGTGTCTCCCTCTTCTTGGGCAGGATAGACTATACAATTAGGAACATTATTTGCACGGGTAGCCAACGACTCTCTAAGTGGTCTGCCTGTTGCAGGTATTGCTAACGCCATTTTAACCTCGCTGTCCACAAAATCAACAAACAAATCCTGTAGAAATCAGATGCTAAAAATTGTTCTCTGCACTGTTTTCGTAATATTCGTTCAGGCTTTGGGTCAAACGGAACAAACTATGCAGGTTGTGATTTGGTGTTGACCATACACAAATTTCAGCAATCTGAAAAGAAAACACAAATTAAAATTAAAACGAAAAATTTTTTTTTAACGAAAATAATTAACTTAGAATATGATAAAAACAAATTAGTTAAAACAATCTCCAGCGTCAGCGTCAATTTCTTGATAGGATTTTTAGTACTTATGCGAATAGGGTTGAAATCACTAAAAATACTTGCAAGATTACAAGGTAATTGTAGTATAAATGCTCATGCAAGGTCATTGTCCCCAAAGATTGTTTGATTAGTTTGTAATTAAACTAACTCGTAATTAATTATTAAAACAGATTTTATCAAAGATTTGAGATTTATGAATTTGAAATGATTAGATAAACAATAAAAAAAAATCTGAAAGTTTGAAAATAATGGCAGCAAAGAAGAAAAATGTTTTTAAAAATTAACAATTTAGAAAAATCTAGGGTTTAGCTGTCACCATCACAATCCTATGCAATTCTATCAATTACTTATGAATTTCCACATACATGCTTTGCAGGTTAGGTTTTCCTAATGCATATTTTCCTTGTGATGTTCAGGCGAAAACGTATATCTAACATGCAATCTGTTACATCCCGTTCCGAAAATAATATTATTTTATTCCCGGAGGTGCGAAATGACGATTTTGCCCTTGGTTGACCTTTCGGTTGACTTTTGCGTCGTAACTCGTACGACGTTTCCGATTGTATTTTCTTGACGTGCTCGTCGATACGAACTCGTAGACGCGAGCGGGACGTCGTTCGGACTCCGAACGAATATTTTACGGGCGTTGGTTTCTGACGTTTCCCGTATTTCAGTTTGGGCAATTTTGTCTTGCTTGGGCTGGGGCCCATTGGTCTGCAAGCCCATGTGGGCAATCCCTGGATTCCTGGGATGTTTTCTGGGCTTTGACCCGAGACTTCATCTCCTTCCTCTCTTCTTCTCTGCAAGAAAACACCAAACCTTTCTTCCTCTCCCCGAGCTCACTTTGAGCCATCCTCTCATGGCCAACAAATCACAAATCTCCCCTATGTACCAGCTGAGCTCTGGCTGTGCAAACTGAACCTTGCTGACCAAAACAAACACAAACCCAGAATCTCCAAAATTTACTAATGGCACCCCGTGAGGGCACCACCCTAATCTACTCGGTCTCCCTTTGATCACACATCAATCCTGTGATCATCATCTTCATCATCATCATTTATGGGCTACATTCGAACCCAGAAACAACGAACCACTGAAGAACCCAGAACCTTGCAATTTTCCCAGTGAACCACGATCGGCCAGTCACGACCACTCAGGCCACGATTCAACCCAAAAATCACGTCACTGGACTCCTGGAGGCCTTGGGATTCAAACCCAGGCCTTGCTTGGCCGAGAATCGAAGCTCTGGGAGTCGGCCATTTTCCAGCCGAGGGAATTTCTCCAAATTCCGGCCAACTCCGGCCGACTTTGGGCCAACTTCTGGTAAATTCGAACTCTCCTTCACTCCATCTTCAATTTGACATAAATTGCGTGAAAAATGGTGAAGATTTGAAGGTTCTGCAATTTTCCAGTTTCCGGCGACGGCGACGGCGGCCGGCGGCGGCGCCGGTGACCGGAAAATTGTTGAAGACGACCGGCGCTGACGTCAGCAAACCGGGTCAGACTGGTCCTGCTAACGTCAGCAAACCGGTTCAACCCGGTCGGACCGGAATATTCCGAGGAATATTCCGTCCGTTAGTTTTAACGCCGTTAACGGAACAGTAACGGCGCGTGACCGGCGCATGTGCACTTCCACCGGCGCGTGGCGGCGCGTGAGGCCAAATGGCAGCGTGTGGCGGCACGTGCGACGGCGCACGGCGGCGGTTTTGGGGTTTCCGACCCTGAAACTCCGTTTTCGGGTTTCCGAACGCCGTTTTCTTCGTATTTTCGATTACTTTATTAATCTTGGGTGTTCTAAAATAGGTTTTGGCGACCCGTGGCGTTCGGAGGACGTACGTTTGGACTTCTCGGCTTCGGTATTTGTGAGTGGGCCCTTTCCCTATATTATTTAAATGTGTTTTATGTTTGGAAAATTATATTTGACTATGCCTACACCATTACTATGGTTTTAAATGGTTTTAGATGGTTATCTATTCTCGTATTTTTATTAGACCTTGTGCTTAGTGGTATTTACTCAGTTTACTAGTTTCGACTCGGTATTTCGTTAGGCCATGGAAATTAGTGGGCTTGGGCCCACATTTCCATTTGGGAATTATACCATTAAATTGGTGATTTCCGTATCTCTTTGTACGCGTATTGCTAGTATCGAACCGGCATTATCTTAGGAGGTTTTTATACTCGTTTGACGGGCCTTGGGCCGTATTTGGGTGAACCTTGGAAATGGTAATTTTCTACCGTATTTTGGGTTCACCTAGTTTACCATTAAGTTGGTATTTCTATACTTTGGTACCCATGTGGCGTATTCTTGGTATTTCACGTATTATAGTTATACGCTTGGTATTTCACGTATTATAGCTATATGCTTGGTATTTCGGGTATGGCCCCGAGAATACCATATATATTGATTAGTTTGAGGGCATCCCTTATAGGGAAATTACCCCACCTTGTTTTATTTAGAATATTCCGTAGTATGTTTTCCTACGCTCAACTAGGTTGCTTACACGGTGTTTAGTGTACCGTCCGGGGCCAGGACCAGCTTCACGTGATTGTTCACACGCACCTATACGCTTGCTATGGATCCATAGCAGGTGCCAGCCTGTTCTAGGTCTCCTGGGCGACTCGAACTCGTTGTGATGCGCATATGCGCCAGCTTCACGTGATTGTGTACACGAGCGTACTGTTATTTATACACCCAACATGTTCATGACAGAATTTATCTGTATGAACTCGTGTGTTTGCTATACCTAAACGAGCGGTTTATCTTATAGTTTAGTATTGTGTTTGTACCACTGGTTTTCACTGATGCCACGGAGGCATTTATTTGATTTACGAGTTTCCCGTATATCCTTATTTTACGAACTTACGAGTAAAGCTTTTTATGCCGAACGGTGGCTTTCTGCCCGTTTCGGACGGTAAGTATATTTCCGTACTTACCTCGTTTTTCTACCTACTATTATAGTACGTTTTCTGAAACGGTTTTCCAACCAACTACTTGATTTTGACGGCGAGGGGTTACTACTTTCAGAAAGCAAAGGTTTTTACAAAAATGACTATTATGGGCCCACTCACCCTTCTGTTTTTGCGCCCCTCCAGGTTTAGTGGCTCGAGCTGTCGACGTCGCGGCGCGGTGGTATGACAAGTGTTTAAATTCTTGGTAATTGTAAACACTCAGTTTCTGTACTTTGTACGACTTGTAATTAGTTAAATTCTTCTGCCCTTACATTTGTGTACACATTGATCTTAGTTTATTCAAATAAATTCTTAATTCATTCATTTTGGCTTTCGTCACCCTACGTGGTGTCGGCCAGCACACCCGACTTTTGGGTGTCCACGTGTACATCCGGGTCGGGATGTGTCACAATCCGTCTGTGATGTTCAGATCAAATATAAACATGCAAGATTCATTAAGCTTCGTGATAACCCTTTGAAAAACCATGCAACCCTTAAGACATGATGTTCGCCTTAAGTGAACTTACAATTACTCATCACAAGAAGCCCTCCTCAATTTCAGGGTGATGTTCCAACAGAAATTGCATCAAATTACTTGTCTAAATATTCTAATGGTGATCAATCAGTAAAATATATAGATAGTTTTAATCGCGGTGATAAATAATTCAAAGCAAACATGCATCCATTCATAAGTAAATTAATAAAATTACATATTCATGCTAAGGCTTATGGCCTCGCCTTAGCAATTTGAATTAGTTACACATACTCATAATTAAAATCAAAGAAAATATCATCAGAATGAATAAGAATGAAACACCTTGAAGTAGGAAATCTTCAAGAACCCTAGGAAAATACTCTCTGTCTCCAAAGTTGCATAAAAGAAAAACGTCCCCCTCCAACTAGGGCCAACTAAAACATTAAATATATCCCTAAAAACCTAGTCTCTTAATTCCACTAGGAAACTAACTAATAATAAAATAAATTAGAATGTAAAGTCCTAATTAAGTTAGGACAAACTACACACAAACTGTCCAGCCACGTTTTAGTCTCAAATCTCCTCTAAATCCGGCTCAAGATAGCTTGTTTTAAAGATAAAAACGTTCTGAACACATCTCCAGAAGGCCATGAACCCATCCGAGGTCGCTTGGGCTCCAAAAATGCAATTCAATCCCAAAAAGTCACTATTCAGCACTGCACATCACTCCTTTATTTTCTTGCCCAAAAATCACCACTTGGTGGAAAAATCTGATATTTTGATACGATCAAACTAAGCGACTCATGAACATCCTCCAACAGGAATTGCTCCAAAATTCATCCATTTGACCACGTTTTGCTCCAGAGGAAGTCAAAAGTCCTATATTGAAAATACAATTTAAAGTATCAAAATTCTTCCAAAATATACCAATAATAGGGATAAATATATAATATAAAATCTACTCATCAGCGTCAACATATTTTGTTAAAACTGAGGTATATTCCGTTAACGTTAATGTCGCGTGACAGCGCATAATGTCACATGACTACGCGTGGCTGTTTTTTAAGTAATTTCAATCCTCGTTTTGAGCAAACAAATGAAATTTCGAGTCTTTTCATTAATATTTACGAACTTTGAGTAGGTTAATGATTAGTATAGTGGTTTCACATAAAGGGGATATTTATCCCGAGAAGTATAGAGGCCAGGCAAGGCAAGATTGCTACAACCTGACTACATATCGGTAAGTGAGCTTTGTTTTCAAACCTATACTCTATTTATATAGTTTTCACAATGGTTTTGTGAAGAGTTTTTATATCATGCCATGCTTATCTTATAAGTATAAGCATAATTTGTGTTGTTGAGATTTATGAAATTATAATGGCATGATCATACTTATTTTATTTGCTCATCATACATGCTTACACCAATTTCTAGTACCCGTCCCGGGAAAGGACCAGCTTCACGTGTATGTTCGCATCGCACTGTTACACTCACCTTGGATCCATTGTAGGTGTCAGCCTGTTCTAGGTTGCATTAGGCTTCGAGGACTTGTGTGTGATGCACTTAGCGCCAGCTTCATGTGATTGTGGTACTTGAGCGTAGATTTATTACACCCAGCTTGTTCCATGTAGCTACTTTCTGCATGAACTTGTGTGTTTGCATGATGAGCATACTGTATTATATTTGAGATACTTGTGTTTTATCTGTATCCTTAGTATAATTGCCTTTATATTGTTATTATGGTTTTCATACTATACGTAGTATGATTTTTGGAAACTATACAGGTTTTTACAACGAGGGATTATTATGTTATATATAAAAAGCAAAAGTTTTAGAAATCGTTATTTTTTGCCCACTCACACTTTTTAGTTTACGCCCCTCCAGGACTTAGTGGTGAGCGAGGGATCATTGGTAGTTCTGACTCCACTTCAGCTAACGTAGGGAATTTATTTTCCTGTTAGTTGTATATTATTCTTCCTACCCAAGATGGGAATATTCTTACTTTTACTGCACTTTTATCTATGCTCTAACATTGCATGCATTTGTAATAAGGGTTCTTCCCACACTTCTGCGCACTCTTACTCTTAGTATAAATTAGTTCTAGACTTCGGTTTTAATTTATCCGCACTATTTACACATCACTTGCATGTTATGGCTTTCGTCACCTTTTTGGGTGTCGGCTAGCATGCCTCGATTTCAATGTCATGTTTAATATCTAAGTCGGGGTGTGTCACGAGCTCTTTGTAAATAAAACCGTTCAAAATAGTAAATGATGGCATCAATTAAGGAATTGATTGAGAATGGATACTGCCATTTAAAAAGGGTGGCATTTGGGGTAAAATTAGACAACACCAAATCCTAATAGATAATCTATGTGGCAGACTGTTTTAATAGTGGACTATAACTCTCAATTTTTTGTAACAAGAGTAGACCCAATCTAGTATGAAAATTTTGGACCAGGATTCATAAGCTCCATGAATAAACAAAGAGCACTACATATTTAAAAGGAAAGTGTCTTTGAAAAATTAAAAAGGGTTGTAACATCAAACCCTTTCTACTGTCTTATTTATATGGGTAATTCTCACTTTACTACCCTCAAGTATCATGAAATTCGCACTTTACTATGCTTATTTTTTTTTGGTCTCACTTTCATAAATGAATATTGGATTGGAAAGTTCAAGCCCTACCAATTTAATACTAAAATTTAACCCTAAAGAGAAGAGAGAAAACAAAAATTGAAGTGACCCTAACTCTCCATTTGCTCCCACGACATAGCAAGAAAGGTGAAAAAGAAAAGGGGGAAAATTGAAGGAGTTTATCTGTCACAGATCTTGCCCAGTTTGTTTTACCCATCTTTCTCAGGAAGTCGAAGATGATGAGTTTTAGTAATAGAGTACGGGGAGAGAGAGATGACGATGACATAGAGTGGGAGAGAAAAGAGAGGAGTCATGCAGCATTGTTAACTGATTGAGAGAGAAACTAGGGTTAGAGTTGGACTTTTTTTTTTCTTTAACATAATTAAAAGTCCTATTGCAACTCATTCGTCAACCCACATCTTCATCTCTTGTGATTTTAGCAATAGAGTGCAGCGTGAGAGCAGAAAGAGCCGAAGAAGAGGATGAGAAGGTTTTGAGATATGAGATTATGACTGTCGATCTTCTCGATAGCTTCTCGACAGCTTCTGTATGGGGTTTTAATTTAAGGGTATTTTGGTCAGATAGGGCTAATAGGGAATGAAATTTAGGAGGATGACTGTTATAGGTTAGTGTGTTTGTAAATGGGCTATTCAACCCAATTTTCCGAGTTAAAAAAGAGTTTGGTGCGGAGGGGACTTAAAGTGGAAGGGGTGGAATGGATGTGCACTGGAGTCAAAGAGGGAGGGGGAGCACAAATTGGTAGGCCACAGATCTGCCATGTCATCAGTTAACAGAGCACTTAATGGATAGACTAACGGAAGTATAAAAGTGTCAGAAAAATCAAACTTTAGATATGAAAGTGAGACGAAAAAAACTAAGAGTAGCAAAATGCGAATTCCACGATACTTGAGAGTAGCAAAGTGAGAATTACCCTATTTATATAGTATGCAAACTAGGGTCATAATAAAAACTAAAGCGGAAAACGAAATTTCAGTCCAAATAAGTCACAACTAGCCTAAATAGAACTTGTAAGAAAAGAGCCGGTTCATCTATTATTAAGTTGCTTAGTAACCCAGACTTGGGCACGAAGACCTATAACCTCTGACCTAGTCGTCCGGTATGTTGCCTGTCTTCTTCATTCCTGCGTCTTTGCTTCTGTCGATCTGTCATTCGACATATGGACACATCCAAATCCTATCCCGACACTTCAACTGCAACTCAATTCTAAACATATGCACCCTTTTGATTAATACTCAAATAAAGTTATTACATGAAATCTTCACAAAAAATCATATCAAATGATTGGTTTTTAAGACATATTTCCTGCATGAATTGCGTTGGACTACCATGACCTTGCATTGTGCCGCGCCCTAGCTCCTTTACTTTCATATCACTTGGGAACGTAAAGCCCTCTTAGAGCTGCCTGCAAGGCTAAACAATGTCCAGCCCAAGCCCGAAACCATCAAGCTGGCCGTCGCAGTCCAACACTTTGGTACACAAAGTTGTCCATCTCATGCCTTCCATCTTCTCATGCCGTCTTGGCCGCCTATTATTATGGCCCACGCCAACTTCTTACATACGTTAGCCCAGTCCCGTTCTACTAAACCCTGTAGTCAAAAGAAATTGAAGTCACTCATCGTCTAATCTTAATGCAACAGTAGGTGGTCATTTAATATTTGTTGTTTTACTTTCTTCTCCCCCGTTAAATTAAGATCGAACAGCAAGTGATTACAATTTTTTTAGACTATGGGGTCTATGAGAACACGGGAACGTTAGCCATCCATGTCTTGATGCACATCTACTGCATTAGTCTTGGATATGATGTAGTGGTCTCTCATTGAGGAGAAATTTTCCAGTGTATCAGAACATAAGTTAGTACACCACGTATCAAAATATAATTGGGAGAAACACTAAAAAATATACTCTACTTATATTATGACACGTGGTGTACATTTTGTGTTCCAGATAAATAAAAAACTATAATGATATCATAGAATAATCTCTCCTCACTCATACGACATATCTATAAAAAGCACTTTTATTGGAATTATTATTAAAACTATCATGATATCATTTCTTTCTTTTCCCTAATATATTAAAAATCAATTATTTTGACATGCATGGCTAATAACATAAACTAAGTCTTGTGATTCCCAAAATCGCTCTGAAAAGAGTTCTTAACCCCAAATGAATGACGAGAAGAGTAAAATCCATGAGTGGTGATTCAGAACTACATTCGACGGTGAAAGCTCTCAAAAGTTGGGAGTAAAAGAAACAATAGTGTTATTTTCATTAGCGTGTTAGAATAAGAAGCCTAACAAAACCGGGCATTGGAGCCCATGCATGTTTATTATTAAGAAATATGATTTTCAAGCTAACTTTTTTTAACTTTTTACACATGTTTTTTTTTATCATTTTTGGTCATCAAATTGAATAAATCAAATAGAATCAACGATCATAATTAAACATGAGTGTATAAGAGGTTAAAAATAGTATGTTTATCATTCCTTGATTATTAATCTCCAATGTATGCAAGTCAAAGACACAGAAACACCTAAATGCATACACAACCACAGTGCAGCAAGCTAGGGATAACATAAGGGCGATCGTTTGAGTCCATAACCCCAAAAAATAAAAAACAAAACAAAGAGAGCTTATGAGCCTATTATGATTTAATATACAGTAGGAGGTAGCAGTCTGGGTTAGCTACCAGAAGAAGTTACTTATGTGAGATGGAGATCGTGAATCTTGATCATCAAGATCATGAGATGGAGAATGTACGTGTCTCCCTTCATATGTAGTGATCACCATCCTCGGGTCCTCGGCTAATCGCTCTACTCGTTTCTTTACGCGGCAGTTATCCATCGTACAACGATAATAACTCCTGCAATTGATTAAACAAAAACGTACGTTAGTTCAGTAACAAGAGATAGTTAAGGCTGTACATTTTTCGTTTTTCTCTGGAATTCAAAAGCGACGAGGATTCATCAAGCTTGTGAAAATTTGAAAACATAATTATAAGCTTATACGAAGTGAAATGCAATTACGAAATCAAGTGAAATTCTCATTAATAATTTGTGCTAAAAACTAATTGTGCTTCAGGGCTGGACATGTCAAAAGCTCTTCAGCTGGCCTGGATAGTAGGGTATTATCTTAATAATACGTACAACCACCTTTTATTAAAATTAAATATAAATCAATCACAGCCATCTATAATCTCGTAGTACCTGATGATACGTAGCACTAAGTATTTTTCCTTATTAGTATGTTAGGTTTAACATTTTCAGAGCTTAAGTTCCTCATAAGAGGACCTACTTGTGGGACCTATTTAACCTCGAAATTCCAAGTCAAAATATGATTCCTGGTTACTTTAGCAAAATAAAGACGATTTCCCTTTAATTAAATACATGAAGCACTCACCTGAAGGCTAAAGTTGCACATGTTTGCTGATCATTCAATTTATTGACCATCTGCTTCTACAAACTCTTAATTTTTCTTCCCTACAAACTGCTACTCACAAAATCTTCATGTACTCTTAGATTGATTTCCTATGGAAAGTCATCGCTTGCCAGAATTGTTTTTGCAAATAGATGCCTATGTGGCTAGACTACAAATTTGAACTACACATTCGGGCAAGAATTAATCTGATCAATGGTATTGCCAACTAGTAACCACACATTCAAGCAAGAATCAAAGATACAAATTTAAAGTTGGTTGTGAAAATGGAGAGAATATCTAGAAAGATCAAAGGGTAGAGATGAGGAAATTGAGAGGAAATGGAAGAAGTGCTCTCTATATTTCTCTCTTACATAATGAGCAGATTATAGACACCTGATCTTACATATGAGCTCTCTAACCCTAACAACAACCTAACTAATTTCCTAATTGAAAACAGCTCATGTGCACAGCACATGCCACAAATAACTAAGTCGTTAGTCAACCCATAGCATAAGAATCTTATATCAAAACGATTTGGCTATTTTTTTTATATATATAGTGAGCTTCAGTCGAAGGATCTCTCAAATATTTAGCTTATTCGAGGGACCTCTTTGCATGGCCAACTTCACATTGTATTTCAAAAATTACAACACTTGGGTACTGACCAATCAATATCCAAATGTATTGGCTTTTTACATGGTCTAATAATATTGTGACACATGCCGTATAAAACTCTCTTCCTACTTTCTCCCAACTCTTGCTATTCCTGAAAACTAGATTGTTTGATCCACTAAGTACTACGGTTTAGTAGTATTCATTTGCACTTAAAAATGGAAGGTCTTGAGTTTGACTCTGATCACGTCGTCGAGTTCGATACCAAATTATTTATTTTTCTTTTTTTGCCAAACTGCTCCATCTAACTTAATACACCCTAACTCTTATGGAAAAGTTTAAATACTTATGACAGACCATTTTAAAGGTGGATTTATTGACTCATTATTCATCAACAGTAAAAAAAAAAAAAATCAAGTTCAGCAAGGGGTAGGGGTTTTTAGTATTTTTTAAGATATTGTAAATATATGTCAATCATAATTCCTACTTTTGACATTGTATACATTTCTTTTCCAAAAAAATAAAAGATTGTATACAATATAGTTGAACACCACAATTAATGATTCCTGAAGAAAACAGGAGACCATACAATTCAACAAATGAGGCCTATCACATATGATTATGCAGGCTATATATATAGACACATTCAAAGTTCAAATCATTTCCGTGGAATTTTGCTGCACTTAATTTCAACTGCTATGGTGACAAAGTGGAGGAAGAATGTCAATGCTAATATAAAAGGAATAAAAAAAACTGCTTCAGAAATGTCATATATTATACGTAATTAAGGTAATATTCTCTTGTCTAATAATAAAACAAGTTATATAAGTTGACACACTGTTGAATTGTGCAATGCACAGATTTAAACAAGATTATACAAATATACTTTATGACATCTGAACGTGCAGAGAATTAGTAGAATGTGTGTACCCAGGCATGCCCTAGAGCCATGCAAAGTTTTCAAGCAATACGTATATAGTTTCCTAAATTTCGGTACAACTTAGGCCCTTTTTTTGTTTTTAACTTTGAAAAAGCAGATACCAAATTCACAGCAGGACAGTGAGAAAGAAAAATATAACGAATGTGAGGATCTAGAAGAAAAGGTATATGCACTGGTGGTGCGTAAAGGACACATATGCAAACTAAAATCAATTTCACATTAATAGATCTCTTTGTTTCTTATTATGTATTTGATTCATGCTCTCTTTTCTCCGTCCTCTTATTAGCTATAGCCCAGGTAGCTTTTTTAAAAAATTAAAATATAATACATATATCATTATATATTTTAAGGTAATTCATCCTAAGTAAGCCTAATAGCACCCAAATTAAGCATAATAACTCACTATCAACACAAGTTTGTATGTCATTGGGTATCCTAGACAAATTTATTTACTCAGTTAGTGAAAAAATCTCTTAGTAATACACTCGTCAGTCCAGGTTTTAATTTTACTCTCCGTATTTATTCGATTTCTAGCATTCAATGAGTCACCCTATAAAATTAGCTAGCCCACCTATTTTAAAATTTCTGGTTCCACCTTCATTTTTTCATTTTTTTCTCTCCTACATACCCACTTTTTCTTTCATTAGGACGCCTGAAAATCAAATATGAAAAATGTTATCAAACATGCTCATAGTTTTGCTACTAGCTATCTGGAACTACACTTGAATTAATTTCATTATGGTATTTTTTTATACAAAATTAATTTCAATATTAGTTGTTAATTCTTATGATTAAACATGGTCACTAAAGTACGGTGAAACTCCACTTATGTAGTATCTATACTAGTACTTCTCCTATGGCAGTGATGATGATTCGAATTCTTGTTCGTACTAACAGCTTTCTTCAATGGAATCTAATTTTTGGAAGGTACATTAATTCAATATTTCATGAAAAAGTGATTAAGAGTCACTTCCGGCCCCCCAATATTATCCACCCCCTTAATTATTTTGCTTTGGCATATATATGATGAATTATTTTACTTTGGCATATATATGATGATTAACTGGCAACCTTTGTATAATTGATCAATCTTTGCACACTAAAATGAATTTTATATCATATGAATTTTAAATCATATGAATTTCATCTTTGAAGAGTAGTAATAATTATAGTTCTTTTTGGAAATTGCTTTTGCAATGGCTACATTAACCATCAAATCTGCAGCACCAAGCCTAGCCTGTAAAAGCCTAATTATGACAGACAATGATACCAATGACAATAATAAAAGAGAGAGAAAGAGAGAAAAAAAGAGAAAAGAAGAACACATCAAGTGTAAACTGTAATGGATACAAGTAGCATAGCAAATATATCCAATGAGACATGCAACTAAAATTTTGTTGGAGTGATTAAAGCAAAAAAAGGAAGAAAAAGGGAGAGGAAAATGATCAGTACAATCTGATTTTTTATGCAATTATACCTTGGATGCTGTGTGTTCTTTACCACTTTCTGTCCGTACTTTCTCCACTTGTAACCATCATCAAGCACATCCACATCGCTCAGGGTCTTGAAGCAAAACCTAGGCTCCCTCACCTTCCTTCTAATTGCCTTCATCTTCTTCATTTTCATTGCTGAAACACCCCCTAAATAAGGATGATGGCGGTCGTCTCCGCCGCTTGATCTCTTGCTGCTCAGGCAGTACTCATCACTCACGTCTCCCCATGCCCTAGAATATATATATATATACACACACACATAAATGATTTCAATATATATTTACATGATTAATAGTAGTGCATGTTATGTAAAAGTATAATTAAAAGGAAATATTCAAGAAGACTGCATGCTGATTAATTAGAAGGGGAAAAATTAAGTGTGATATATTATATTATTTTACCAGAGATTTGCGGTGGATCTTTGCAAAGAAAGGAGATGGCCATGGGGTCCTCCTCCTCCACCAAATTCAGAACTAGTAGTAGTGATGTTATGATCTTGTTTATGCCTTAGAGGAGGAGTAAGTGATGGCCGGGGAACTAGGGTTTCACAGAGAGTGGTAGTTGAAGGTGCATCATCAGAAGCTATGCTAGCCGTACTCAAGCCGCCTTTGAGAGATTGGTGACCTACCAACGGCAACGATGAAAAGGTCAAGTTTGGTGGGAAAGGAAAGAAACCCATCTGTGTATTACAACTCTCTCCCTCTTGATTTTCAAACAAACCCAGCTGCTGCTGGTGGTTCAGAATGGCCGCCTGGGACGCTCTAGATGCCATCTCTCTCTCTCTTCTTGAATGGTGTAGATGATCGATAAGAAATATAATTAAGGTTACTAGCCTTGTAGGGAGATGATAATCCAAGTAAATCTATCTAGGAAGAACCGTACGCAGAGTTTAGATTAAAAGCACCAGGAGGCAGGAGGGTCTCACTCAAACTCCAAGGATATATACATGGAAAAAGGGAATTACCTATAACACATGACTACCACTTTCCCTTGTTACTTTTCCCTATTTTGTTTTTTAACTGTCTTATATTGATACCCCACGTTGTATTAATACGCCACACTTAGTGAATACACCGATATCTATTTTATAAATTAAATATTATCTTACTACTCTCACTTTCCTCATCTAAACTACCCTCACATTACACTCACTAAATAAAGTTTCAACAGTATCCACCAAAACTGTGCACCCTTCAACGGGTATCTGCCGAAATAATATAAAATTTCAGTAGATACTTAGTGAAGCTGTGTATGTTTTTAGTATGCTCCAACCTAAGAGTAAGTAACACATGAAACAATTCAATTTTCAGCGAGAATCCTCAGAAATACCTTCAGCTCTTCGGTGGAGACCTACCAAAATATCATCGCCTTTACAGTAAAGACCTACCGAAAACATGTACTGGGATTTAGAGTTTCACAAGTAGTAAGACGTCGTTCAAATTGATGCAAAAAAATATATATATGAATTCATAACTCATGTGGAGCATCCAAACAATCGACTTCATGTTCTAATCATCAAAATAAGTTTTTTTTATGAACGTGTTGTGCCTTTAGTAGTTAGAGTTTTATTCTACAATGAAAGGTAAAGTGGGTTTGAGAACTTGAAGAAAAAGAATTTTAGGATGCAAATTATCTAACGTTAGAAATGACTTGGGGTGCATTCATAAAATATTTAGAGCCTAAATAAGCATTTCATATATATTAGGGCATACAAGTCATTTAATATAAATATTAAATAAGGTGTATTCAATAAAATGTGGGGTGTCTTACAAAAAAACCATTTAGGGACCCAAACTATTAAAGACCCTTTCAAATTTCGACCCCAAAAAAAATTTTCAAATTTAAAGATGAAATTTTATAAGTAAAATTGAAGGTTTGAACATGAGACAAAGTGAGATAAAATTTCTAAGTACTATTTAAAAATTAATTTACGCCATTTTAAAAAGGTCAACCAGTTTCTACAATTAGTCCAAACTGAACATGTCCAGTGCAACAAATGCTTAGAGTACTAAATAAGTAAATAGTGCAACACAGCCATTTGACCTCAAAAGCATGGAATATACATGTTTCACAAGTCCTTGTTAGTGGAGTCACTGTTTTGTGGAGGTCAACAATAGAGGACAAGTATGCTTAGTCACCAAAATTTCACGTTGTTACATGGTTTATTTGCCTGCTTAATTACCAAAGTTTGTCGTTTAAGTTGGTTGCATGGAGAGCATGTGCAACCTCCCTCAAGCATAAAAGTGAAGGATTTTTTTATTTTGGCTCGAGGGAATCGAGTAAAAGTGGACATATAGATGAGTACACAATAATAGAACAATAGATCTGAAATATAAGTGTGCATACAACTGCAAGTGAAAATAATCACTCACTGCAAAAGCTTTCAAAAAGAAAGGAAAAAGGAAACTGAGGGGTTATAATTCATATGTATATCAATTTGTAGGGCTCCTTTTAGATTATTTTTGTAGGGTTTATTTAGGGGCACCAAAAAGAAAGAAATATTAGAGGTAATGATGATGAATCTTGGGTGCAAATCTACCTCCTCTGCATCGGCGGTGAAGATATCATTATGATTTTTGTGAAAGAGGCCCTATTTGACTTTATGCAGAGAAAAAGCTTCTCACCTTTCTAATCTCTCTTTTGCTATTTACTTTTGTTTATGCCTCACCCAACCCCCACATCTACCACACAAATTCTCAAATTCCAAACCACCGTATGATATTGTTATCATCTCTTCAATTAGGCTTGGTAATCTTTCAATGCCTTTGAGATTTTTTCCTAAGTTAGAAATGTTTGGTGGGCCTTATTAATCGATTTATTGGCATAATAATTCTGCTGATTAATTATTTTCCTAGCTATAATTTAAGAATAATGGTTTGTTTGTACTTCATCCTCTTGTGAAACTTAACATAAAATGATTAACATATGGGTGGTTTTATTGAACACCTCACAATTTAGATTTAAAAAGTTTATTTTGTCAAGTGAAATATGAAATCGATTGGTTAGAGGCTCCACGAGAAGTATTGCTTTATATTATTTTATTGCGTATCAATTTTAAAATGTTCATACTACGGTGGTCGTACAATATGACCAAAATTTCGACAGTCTACCCAAAATATGAAAGTATTTCAGTACATCTATACAAAACTGTTTAACTTTTCAGCTAGAATCTATTGAAATGTTATGGTAGCAGGTCCACACCGAAAATTGTTCAAAAGGGTTAGTAACTACAAGTCGAAATTGTGCAAGCTTTCACCAAATATCCACCAAAATTATGTTTTCATTTTATAATTAGACGAGTGTGTGTTTGTTATGTACGAATTTAGGTGTTGTTTTGAGAGGGTGGGTATGAGGGTAGTTTAGGTAAGTTAGGTGATTGTTTTAAGATAATTTCTAAACCGAAAGTAAGCTATGGGGGTTTTTAGTAGGGGTCCTTTCAACAAATTGTAGGGTGTCAATCTCTCATCATATAAACTCATGCTAACTCTAATGCAAAAGACATATTATGCATCTACTGTTATATTTCGGTTTGAAAGTGGTATAAGATTTAAGTTTTTTCATATTGAGTTTTAACATTTTGGTATGTACGTTGTAGTAAAAACTCAAATTTGTGTTTTAATAACTTTAGTATGTGCGCATTAAGATAGTTGAATCCAAAGAGTTGGCATATTGAAATTCAATATATGTTTCAGTTTCACTCAAAGTTAAAGTTTCACCATTTTCGGTATTTTTTTTTTTTCCAAAACCCTTTTCGATATGTTGAAACGAAAAAATTTGCTATTCTTCAACTTAAATGTAATATTTAAGTCTAAATTTTAGGCTGCTTTGGAGATGACCTCATCAAATGAATACAATTACTTTGTGATTCATATGAATCATAGTTTACTGCCAGTATCATGGTACGAAGATGATCATTAAAGAAATGTAGGGATATATAATTGATATATAGTCCATATCGGCACCTCATATGAAGAAATGATTCAACATTCTAACAAACGCTCACATTTTGGGAATTAGCAATGATGTATTATGTAGCATGCAAGATAAGATTATGGTTACATAATTACTTATTTGAAATAACTTGGAAATGCTGGAGTTCAAATGCTTTGACCTTCGTATCCGCACCTCATGTTAATTACTTGATTATTTGTGCTATTTGGATACAGAAATGATATATTTATTGACACAGTTCATATTGACACATCATGTTAATCATTTGATAATTATTACTAGTGCTATTTAAATATACAAAACTGACACATTTATTCACACAGTTTATAATATTGGTGAGTCCAACGTAAAATACAGGGATCACTTGTATTATAAAGTCAATTTTGTGTGTTTAAATAGAATTACAGTGTTTTTTCTTGTGGTGGTTTGATTTGAGCCATGCCCATAACTGAGTTTCCCACCACTGCTTTTTTTATTCTCCTTCATGCCAAGTCCACCCCTGATATCTCTTATTTTCGCTAAACTTTGATCCATCACTCTTCATTTCGATATGCTAATATGTTTTTTGCCTACTAAGTCAAATCAAGACTTTTGAGTAGAGACTAAGTTTGAGTTCATAAGTTCTTTATGGCGAGATGCAATGATTTCTATGGCAACGCGACTTCCATTCGTGATGGCGGCCAAGGTTTGGGTTTATGGGTTACATTGGTTTTGGCTATTGTAGGTTGTAAAGGCTTGGCTTTGGGTCTTCCTTAAATGTTGTTGTGATCTGAGGTTGTATTACTATACTTAAGGAATCGAGTAATGCCAAGTCATATTTATGTGTACAATATTGTTTCACCGCTATAATAGTCATAGGGCTTATCAATATATGTCTCGTCTCTCCTAGAGAAGTGATAAAAGAATAGTTATATTTTAATTATGTACAAACCCTTTCTCATTTTGGTGGAGTTGAGTGTAGGAGTGGGGTTGGGGCAATTATTTTTCACGTGAATAATGAATTGCCTTGGATCATTACTTACCACTCTCCACCTATTGTGAATGGTTACTATTCATAATAATTTATTTTTATTTTCATATATAATTTAATTATTTAATAGTTATTTAATAGATGAGATTAATTTAGAATAGATTTCTATGATTGTGTCATGTTTTCATATCTATAAGAAATTTTGTCCATAAATGTTATTAAGAAGAATATAATTAGCTATTTATATGAAAAAAAATTGAAAAAGCTGTTGAAATTTTTTTTCTTAATTTTTTCTAATTTATTAAAGTTTTTTAAATTTATTATTTCAGAAAAAAAAAAGAAAAAAAAAGAGAAGAAGAGTCGTTGGATTAAAGTTAGCATTTGAATTCGACGAATCTAATTGAGCCACGTGGCATAATTCATTGGAGTAGCTGTTGGGGAGCCTAGTCGACCGGTGTGGCGGGCCCCACACCTGTTTTCTTGTCATGCCAGACGTCTCCCATGCGCGCACCTAACGAAAAAAATAAAATGTGATTGACGTCAACCAAAACGGGCTAGGCTTGGGGATAGAATCACTCGAGCTGCTGTCAAGGCTCTGAACTACCAAGACTTGGAAAGATGGGTGCAAGTGGTTTTGGAGTAGATTTGGCCCCCTTGCCATGGAAATAACTTGGCTGCTGAAAATTCAGCAGCCACTCTTGTTTATACACAATCCCGTGTGAATACATTTTATCAAAATTTGAACACGTGTTCACACGGAATTAAGTATAAACAACCAAGTTATTTCCATGGCAAGGGGGCCAAATCTACTCCAAAAATTGTTGGGTGAAAATGCTGTGAGAATAAAGTGAAAATGGAAGAGGGAGAAATGGACATATAATTGGTGGGAGTGAGACGTTTGATAATTGGGTTAACTTGGTTGATTGCTGGCGTGTGGCTAACGTGCCTATGATGTCAGAATAATACGTAGAAATGGAATAATATCTAGGCTTGGCCCTGTGAAAGTTAGAGATGGAGGGTGGGGTGGGAAACAAACATCATTTCTTTTTGTCTCTGTTTATAGGTGGTCATTATTCCACTCAGATTCACGTCCCCCTATTTTTAATTCATCAATTTTTTCTTACCTTTTCTAAATTATTGATATTGATTTCTTTCTTGCTTTCCCTCAAAAAGCCAAAGGAAATTTCGAGGAAAATGGAAAAGAATATGTAACTATGGAGTGACTGTGACAGTTATTTGCATGTCCTCAGCAACCAAAGTTTATGTTTATTTCAAATTTCCAAGCTTCAAGAATACGTCTTAAAAAATATTTAAAATTGCTAGCGTGACATTGTTGAGTCTAATTTTTTTTAAGACCATAATTAATGTGGGAATCTCCATGAACATTAGCAACTCAAGATTATTTATGGAGATTCCTACATTAATTAAGAGAATTTTGTTTTTTGGTCGAATCATTATTTTAGTTTTTGTTTTTATTAAAGAAAAAATTCGACCATCAACCGTCACATCATGTGGTTTACAAAATATGGTTCAAGTAGATGGTCTCTCATTCATCATCCTTTCCATTTTATGGATTGGGTTGCCACTAATATGTAGAGGTGAAAATTCGTGTTTATGTGGGATCCAACATGCATTAATGCAGAAATTTAGAGGTTGTTTGGTATCATTCTTGGATTCAATTTTTTTTTTGTGGGTAAAATACGGGGAATACAACCTAGAAACTAACTCAAAATGGAAGCAAAAAGAGACTGAAGGAGTCTAGAAATATCGTCCATGAGCGCAAATTCAATCCAAGTAGGAGTCTCATCAAACACATAAACCCCAATATCCATACTCAAACTCCAGTTTGCCAAATGATCCGCCACATAATTTTTATTCCTGTAAATATGAGTCAATTCACACATTCTCAAATGTCTCAACATTAATCTGCAACTCTATATAATTGTGTCCAAAGGATGAAAGTTATCAACTTGGATTTCCTTCAACAACATGACAACAACCTTGGAATCCATCTCAATAATAAGATTAGTAACACCATTTTTCAAAACAAGTTGTAAACCAAAATATAAGCTCCATAACTCGGCATCGCTAACCCGCCCTTGCCCCAATGTAACATCCCGTAAAAAGTTTGTTATAAAATAATCCCCGAGGGATATTTTGAACACATGCGTGTTATTTTGTACACTGGACCATGTAATTTTCACTGTTTTGGTAGGTGCACAATGCTCCCAAAATCAAAATATCTCTTCCTCTCTCATTGTTTTCCTCCCTCTCCCCGTCACTCTCCCTTTCTCTCTCTCCCTCACCGATTGTGCACAGTGCACATTGTTAGAAAATCGACGAACCGAGGCAATCCAAAGTCACCACCTTGTTCGTCTCGACTCTCTAAACTCAAAGGTGCTAACCGTTTGTCCAAACTCCATGCCATTCGACGAAAATTGCACACGAAAGAACCGAACCTTTTTAGCAATATTCTCACCATTCCAAACCGAGGTGAGGTTTCTAACTACTACCATTGGATTCCTCTCGTTGAGTAGATGAATTTTCATATGTCATTTGCTTGATTTGGTGGAGTTTTGACATAGATCGAAGAGCTACAATAGCCGCAATCTTTTGGGGAAATACAGGCCATTTTTCGAGTTTTTTAGGCCAAACCAAAGGTATACCGTCATTCTACTCATCTCTAGCTTCATTTTGACATAAAGAACATGAATTTTGGCTGAGAAATGAAGAAGATATGAACGTTTGAAGTTTTTTTAGAAACAGACCACTTTATTGAGCAAACAAAGGATAAGTGTCGTTAATTAGTTTAATTAGTAGCATTTATGAGTTTAATCATTACTATAGTGATATCTCGTATATGTGAGACTTATCAAGATGACTACCGGGGCTACCCAGGACAGGGAGACTACGACCCCGCTACTTACAGATGAGTGAGTGGGTCTTTGTTTTGGTAAACATATATTTATGTATGGTTTTCACAGTTTTCTTTAAATTGTTAGTATGACTTATATAATATGTGGTTGTTGGAGGTAGAACATCTGTCTATATATTTGCCATACATTTTCTTATACTATTGCTCATTAGTAGATGTAGAACACACATGTATCAATACTCAATCCCAGGGCCAAGACTAGCCTTGACGTTTGGAGGTTCACACCCAGTACCTCTACGCAACTTTGGATCCATTGTAGGTACTACCTGTTCTAGGTTGCACTAGGCAACTAAGACTTGTGTGTGAAGTGCTTTGCGCACAACGATTAGCATTATGACTCGCGTCATTGTAGTACTTAGCGTATTTTCTTATATACCTAGCCTGTCCTCGTAGCTTATCTACTTGGACTTGTGTGTTTACATATGGGTGAGCATTCAGTTTTGTTTTCGGGCAATCCAATGTGGTTTTACCATTCGTTTTCGGAGAGTACTCGTATTACTGTTATAGTATTTTGAGGATCATACCGGAGAGTATGACGTATTTTCAGAAACTATACATGTTTTCCAGCGAAGGGATAGTATGCTTTTGAAAACAAAGGTTTTATCAAACTTTACTTTTTGACTCACTCACTTTTTATGTTTTGCGCCCCTCCAGGTCTTAGTGGTGGGTTTGAGTACCAGTGAAACGAGGGTAGTCTTCGGCTGTAGTTGGTGGTTCTGACAGCTTCTCCAGACTAAGTAGGATTCGTTCATACCTTTCGTTTTTAGTTTTCTTTTATGTATATCCATCCTCACGAGGATGTGAATATTTTATATTCTCTATACTATTTACTATGCTCTAACTGTTATGCACCTATAATAATGGGTTTTACTCATCACTGCACACTTTACTTTCACTTCTAACTCTAAATTTATTCACTTTTCTCAATCACATGCATAATTGGCTTTCGTCACTTAACACGTGTCAGCCAACACCTCTTGACACCTGGCGTGTCAGGATCAGGATGTGTCACCCAAATTAACAGCAAAGCCTCCCAGACAATCCCCATTATGATCTCTAAGAATGCCACTAGCCCCAATTCGACTAGGCAACTACGTTTTACACCCTTTAGGTTTGAGGTGATTTTCAAAATAGGCACGAGGTTATAATTTTCTCACATTGAACTATGAAGTTTTGGAATTGTACCAATTTACACATTTTGCCACTTGGAATATCTAATCTTTTATTAAATTGATGAGTTCTTTTGTCAATGTGGTGCAAATGTAACTTATATGTTAGCCCATTTAAGGATCTCACGTTCACCTCATGTCATCAATTTAATGAAAGATCCGACCAAAAGCATAAATTGATACACTTTTAATACCTTATCGTATAAAATGAGAAAATTAATACTTCATGACACATTTGAAAATCACCCCAAACCTCAAAGTTGTGAAATGCAATTAGCCCCAAGTAATTTAGTTGCATTCTTTATTTTTGAATCTAAGAGGAATACCAAACAAGCCCTTAAGTCTTAAGAGAGTTTCAACTCCATCGAGCTATTGAAGGAATACTGAAGGTAGAGGAGAATTACTTTTCATTTCGTTAGGTTAAAAAGAGATTAAATATGAACGAAACTTCTCCCTTCTAATCTTTACTAGTTTGGGATTGGAATTGATAAATTTTGTTCTTATAATCCATCTCATATCTTCAAATTGGTCAAAATTTTTCAAGGTGAAAGAAGAAATGAAAAAATTATGACCAACTTAAAAGGTACGAGATACTCAACAAGAAAACTTATCCAATCCAATCATCTCAAAAATGAAAGGATTAGAAGAGAAAAGTTTCTTCATGTCTAATTCTCTTCTAATCCCCTCAAAATGATCATTCTCATCAACCTTCCATATGCCTTGAATTTAGAAGATTATTCTTTCCAATCCAATCCTTGGAGCCCTATAAGTCTACAACATGTAGACAAGGGATTAAACCTATGGGAAAAGCTTGCAGCAAAAATTACGTTAAGCAGCTGTAATAAGATTCAACTAACCAAATTTCAGCCATGTCTTCTTACTTTACTCACTCATTTACACCAAAAGAAAAACATATCCAATTAAAAGAACTAAAGCCACAATTACTAAAGGCTGCACGACATGTTCCTCAAAAAATAATAATTGCCTATTTAAACAAGAAACAAAAGAAAGAAGCAGCAACATTACACACAAGAGGAAGAATAATTAATCTCTCATATGCCCATCTTAGTCCTAGAGTTTCACTATCCTTGCACCAAATAGTATACATCAAAGGAATGATAAAAAAAGACTAAGATGTCTCACTGGAAAAAAGAAAACGGAAAAACAAACCTAAGATACCCAAAGGCTGCCGGAGCATACACACACCAGGAACGTTAGGCGGAATTTTGTATGACACAATAAAAGTGAAAAAACGCAAGTTGTTTCTCTTTTAGCCCTTCTGCATTTTTTCTACATATGCCTGCAGCAAAAGTGAATACAAATACTGTAAGAAACATTGCCACAGAATCTACTAACTACCGTAAATTTGTAACAGAGGAAACAGATGATAAACAGGATACGACAGAGAGTCAAAGTGGAAAATGGAGAAACAGCCTAATTATATCAATTCCATAATATCCACATATTAAACTCCGCGGATTAGAAATTATAAAGTGTAATGCTGTATTGGAGCAAGACAGTAGAGGAAAAAAGATGAAAAAAATCAACTTCAAATGTACACTACTACATGGCAAAACTTCTGAGTTAGATGTCACACTCCGCTGCCTATGTACTCGACACCTCATCTTATGAGTTTAAAATTTCAAAAATACCCCTTTGTGCAGAAGAGTAAATCTTTAAAAGAATAAAGTTCATTGTAATAATAAAATAAATAGAATAGAAAAGTTTTCCTTAGGCATAACTCAGAACCAACCATTTCTTAATATGAATAAATATTTTAAATCAAATAGGATTTCATATCATCAGACACAATAGAAACTAGTTACAATGCAAATTCAACTTATGAAAAGTTTTGGTAGGGATTGCACAAAAACCACCAGAATTGCCACAGGCAAAGAAAAATATAAAAATCTGCGAATTCCCCCCACGCAATTTTCTGTGAAATATGCCTCAAGACACTGGACTTTTCTCCGCATACCCAAATGCGCCCAAGCTTATGTTAGAGAGCAGGGGGTTTCGAAGGGAGGGAGTGATGACACTCTGGGGGAGGAATAGAGAAATGGAGAAGAAAGAGCTTGATATTTTCAAACACCCATTCAAATTTTGTTTTCAAAGAAAAGAGTACAGAAAAAAGGGAGGAGATGGAGAAGCGAAGAAGAGAGATAAGAGTTAGGAATATCTTTTAAAAATGGTCATGGGAGCTTCATGTGAGCTAATTTAACAAAAATGTAGAAAAAAATATACAGAGGTGTCACATTACTACACAGCAAAGTCTAAATGTGACATTGTCAAGAAACAAAAAAAAGGCGCAATTGCACACGCCACTAATATTCCAGCATTGGTTAAGTATTATCACCTTTCTACAGACACAACAAAAAACAATTAAGAAATCAGAGACTCACAATGGTGGGGTAAATGCAGTGAACCTAGAGAAGGAAAAGGATCGAAAACAAATTTTCATTAAGAACAGAGAAAAAGTACAAAGCAATGGACTCATCCACAGGACTAGCAACCTAAAAACAGAACCAGTACAGGGTAAAAAGACACTAATTAAAACTGTATTTCATTTAAGAACAAAAACATGCGCCAACAAAGCAGTATTCCTAAACAAAAGAGAGAATGCAGCTAGAATGAATTAATCAACAATATCAGCACTAACCTGTACAAGTTTAGTAAGCTTCGGTTTTGAAAATGATAGATAATGGTCAATCTTCTCTTGCGTCTGGGGAATATTAGCCCCCTGCATGGTACTGGTCACTTTATCAACCACCTTCTTCACTATAGTTTTGTAAGCATCTTTGCTGACTTGACCTTCTTTCCATGAGGGTTTTAAAAGCTCCTTAACGTTTTCAACAAGGGCAAATTTAAATGCACGACTCCCCTTCATTTCCTTGAGTTTCTTGCCCCCGTCAGCACCATCTTTTCCTGAGACCTCCGTGGGACCATTCTCTGGGGAATTATTCTCTTCCTGCGCGCTCTTGCTTTCCTCGGCCCCAAGTTCACCATTTCCCTTGACAACCTCAGATTTTGCACCACACTCCAGCTGACTTAACTGGTGATTCTTATGTGTAGGTTCTTCTACTGGATTATTAGTCTGATGATAATTGTTTGCATTTGCTCCAGTTGGTAAAGACGATGGAGATACAACATTTGACAGTTTCCCTACTTTTCCATCAATGCTTGTGTTTCCAGCACTATTTGGCAAAAGGCACATTTGATTGTTACTAATTCTATGTTCCATGCTATCACATATAGGATCGTACAGCTTATGAGATAACATGGCTGGATCAGGCTGAATAGCTGCTGCCAAAAGCTGCACAGAAGATCCTTCGGATTTGGGAAGGAGAGGTGGGGTATTCACTGCATTATGAGAATTTAAAGCAGCATAAATCTGTGGAAGTTGCTGCCGATTTCCAAGTAACTGAGCCAGAGAGACTGAAAGATTGGTAAGTTGTGTAAGTTCTTTACCACCTACCAAATTTGGAACTTGAGGAATTCCATCAACTAGTGAAGTTTTTGCATCCCCTTTATCTAACTTGATCACAGATTTACTCTCTGGGGAGAGTGTCTCTTGCGGACTTTTTACAATTCCTCCGCCTGGGATTAGTGTTTGACTTTGCCCAATTGTGCTTAATCCTGAAAAAGGAAAAGCACTTGAACTCTGGCCACTCTGGTCAAAGCTTTGGCGGGCCATGATATTTGCAGTAACATTTAGGTTATTACGAAAACTAGAAGGTTCTTCAACGGCATTCATATTGTCAAATGGCAAGGAAACAACTCCATCTCCCCTCAGATCCTTGTTCTGCAGAAAATCAGATCTTTCAGCTATCATTGGTTCAATAATTGAAGCAGCACCATGCACCTGAGTTGAAGGTTCTGAACCTCGAGTAATGCGACTATGCTCTTGTTTTCCAACATGGTTGGAGGATTGCACCGTGTAATTCCAATCAGGAGACATGTCACCAAGCCATTTTTCAGCGTCTCTCGATTTGGGAAGATCCACACGAGCACTCACATTATCTTCCTTCCACAGATTTGCATCCTTCTCATTCCTCTCAGCTGCTTCATGACTAACACTACGGTCAGCACAATTTTTGTTCTCATTGTTCGGATCGCACCCCCATCTATTATCATCCAGAGACCATGCACTAGACCTTACCTCTGGAACACCAACATTTCTGTTATCTACAGTCAACATTGCAGCATCTGACAGAGTCACGGTATCACTCCATTTTGGACCATTCCATGCTGGGCCTGCATCATTTAAACTGTGACCCGGGCCCCACCGGCCATCCCGTGACTTTCTTTCAGGACTTACATGAGCTTGAATATGATGAGAAAACCGACAATACTTTTTATTACGACAATTTCCCGCAGCAAAAAATTTGCAAGGAATATCACCACTCCTGTGCGGTACACGCTCAGCACCTCGCTCTGTAGAAGTATCTCTGTTCCTTCTTTCATTTTCCCTTTCTCTACTATTCTCAATTGTAGAACCTTTACTGAATCCATCAGAAGCACGATGGTGATCGAACTTGCAAGATGCCCCCCTCCGGCACTTCCCTTTTGCAAAATCACTACAATACACAGAATATCTTTCACTTTTTAATGGGTAGTACTCGGTAGTATCAGGAGGAGTAGAGTATCTCGAAGTACCACGTTTCCTGTGTCGACTTTCCCAGCTATCATCATAATTGGAATTACCCTCATGAAGAAATTGGCAATCACTAGCTCTCCTGCATCTCCCAGTCATAAAATCTTTGCACAATTGAGCAGAAATTCCTGGCCTGCCTCTATTTCTGTCGAGGAAAAGTGATTCCCGTCTATAACTACGATCAGGGCTCCTGCTCCAGCTCTGGCTCTTACTCCTGCTCCTGCTTCTACTTCTACTCCTACCTCTGCACATAATATCCACCAACAGCTTCTACTATTATATGCATAAAAAAATGCTATCTAGATTATATATTAACATAAGAAAAAGAAAAATGTGAGTCAGAACTGACAATGAGTTAAAAAAAGGCTAACCTCAGTGACCTTCTCCAACTACTTTTTGGGGACCGACTACGATGTTCTCTCCACTCATCAAGACCAGGAGACATCCTTGTGCTGCAATTTCCATCTCCATCCCACACCATAGAGTCATCCATGTATCTATTGCATCCCTTATTGATACTCTCATTCTTATGTGAACCTCTGTTTCCGGGCAAAGGTTCCCTGGATGGCTGGTCCAAATCATGCTTAGGTCTCGGCAGATCATTTGTCTCTGGAGAAAGCCAGTCACGTCCGGATTCCTTATGATGAAATGGCCTACCAGCCTTTCCCATCCAACCGTTGTCCTGCATATTTGCATCTTCAAATTGAGGCTCTTCTACCAAATCCCATTTAGAAGACCGCTTTCTGCTGCTTCTACTCATTTCTCTCGGGCTTAAAGCAACACCCTTTACTTATTCTTATTCGGAATAATCTGGAGGCACTGAAAAAATCAATCAATCTTAATGACATTTTCTGATCACTCTTTGCATCTTTGAACTTTCTTAGTATCATTTTAAGTCTACTAGAGTGTATAAAATATTGATGTTACCAACAAGACAAAAATACATGTGAAACAATAAAATTGAAAATCAATAAAAAGCAAAATTTTATACCATTAACTATGAGCAGAACTAAATTTATATCATCAGTATCAGCTAGGTTTAATAACAATTTTTTTTGTCAAAAAATTGAGGGCATTTCTATTAGCACTAAAAAAATAGTCATTGCACTCCTCCCTCGACTTTTTTGCAAAAAGGAATGCAAGTTGACAATTTTGGACACCAATAACAGCTATAATGAAATAAAATCATACTTCAGTTAGATTAACCAAAGAAAATACAGATGCAGAAGACAAATACAATTTGTCATGGAGTATATATCAAAAATATACACACGTGTATTTGTTTTTTAAAGGAGATATGCATATAGTAGAAAAAAATGAAATGTAAGACTAAAAGGTTGTGGAGACTGTCCAGATAAAGTATGACACGAGTAATAAGTTTTCTACTACACATTTATACACCCTTTATTTGTAAAACACATATTATGTTTGGAGCGGACAGGGACTCAACCTGACACATGGCAGGGAGGTCCATACTCGAGATAGAAGTTCTTTCAAATACATGTGTCCGGTTCTTAAGAACATGAACGTGACAGGTAATGATGATATACATATATTGATCAACTTATCCCGTGGGAAAAGTTGCACATTTGTGTCACAGGTGAAAAGCCTAGTATAGTTAGTCCCAAAAAAGAAAAGCTAACACACACACACACACCAACTTACACTTATCAAATATTGCAAGTGGTACCTTCCCTTACTTAAACTACCCAAGCATTCATCTTTATAAGAACTGGCATATCATATCCCATAACCCTCATGTTTCTGTTAAAAGTTATCTGTTTTGTTTCTATACTTAAATTGGTGTATCCTAACATCCAAGGAACAAGCAATATGATATGAAGTTTATTGTCAAATGTTGAAGCATCAAACACATTGTGAGAATTCGATTTCCAATCACCATTCAATACTGCTATGCATTTGGTCTGATTCACATTGTTAACAGATACGAGGAAAGACATACATAAAAGACAATTTTTCCACAAACAGAATGCCTTGTGTCTAGTCCCTCCTATCACTTCGAATCTTGTGTTTTGGAAAAAAATAAATTCCTTCAACTGGATTTGAAGATGAAGTAAACTACAATCTGGTGGACTTGATCAACAAATACTTCCAACAAAAGAGGGGTTGAAGTAGACTACAAGGGAGAGGCGATGCTTCGTACAGGCCTATGGTGAAGAATAGTTATGAAGATGATTCCAGTTGCTAAACAACATAGTTAGCAAGAGAGGACCACAGGTACTTTTGTCTCTTAATTTGGTCAAAGACAAGTACTTGTTAATGTTGAGTTATTTTTTGAAACTTATTTGCTTTTAAAGATAAAGGGCTCGTTTGGAAGTGCTTTTAAAATGACTGAAAGCGGTTTTAGAGAAAATGTTTTTGGGTTTCAAAAGAACTTGAAGTGCTTCCTACAAGAAGCACCAATTATGTGCTTTTTGCAGGACGCACTGCAAGTGCTTTTCCAGGATTCACTTGCATTTTTACTAAGGATTGGTTCCAAAAACATTTTCACCAAAAACGCTTTCAGCCATTTTAAAAGAGCTTCCAAACGAGCCCATAGTTTATTTTAAAATTTCCAAGGGGGTACAGAATCCAAATAACCCAAAGTTAATTATTCCACCAATGTTTTCAAAAGCTTTTTGTTCCCACATGGTTAAGCCTAAAGCCTTGAGGCGTGAGTCTTGTGGGCATATGAACTGTTCAATAGAAGATATAAATAATAATCAATGCAGCACTATGGTCATTTAGCATCAATGGCGGCTGAATATTTTAAACGAAATGCTGCCATTCAGTTACACAGCTTAACCACGCACTGGACACATGCATGAGCCATGCAATCTACTAAACGACCATATGCCTAAAGTGATTTCACACCTCGCCCCAAAGCAAGCTTCAAAAACGGTTTTCCAGACAATGAATTTCAAGATAGGGGATTGGAGAGAATTTACTCTGGCTTCTTGTGTGGTATATGAATTCTCCTTTTCAAAGATGATTTCATAGTTTCATAAACATCAAAATCCTATCCCACAGAATATTATTGGCATACATGAGCGACAGCTCCCATCAGCTAAAGTTATAGGCTGAACAAAATTGTCAACGGGAATATAAAACAGCCTAGAGTTTTGTTTTAATGAAGTAAGACTTTTTCCTACGTCTTATACATTGGGGGTAACACGAATTGCATGGAGTAACTTCAAACGGAGAAGTCAATGAGACACTAAGGCAAAACCATTCAATATTTGTGGCAACATCAATTTTTGGAACATTACAATTTTCAAAGCCCTTTACAACCCCGACGACCATACCAAAAATCAGCAGGAGATACACTTTATTTTAAGATCCTTCTGATGCATCTATGCTTTCTCCTGTATCTTTCAAATAAAAGACAAGTGAAATAGCTCAACTAAAATGAGTTATTGGCATGAATCTGAGACAAGATCCCATCGTTTCAAATGACAGTTCTATCAATTGGATCAAGATTAATTAGACTGGTGACCAATGGGTCAAATATAGGCTACTATCAAGAATATATTAATCTATCTACAGAACATAAATATACCATACAGAACAATATTGACAGACAATCCACTTTACATTTGCAAGAGGCTCATTTGGACATATAAGCTCATGTACGAAATAGGAATATTCGTTGTTATTGAATGATATCATCAGCCATGACATTGACCTTAATATGTTCGAGACTTCAAATAAAAACACCCCGAATTTTAAATAATGTGAATACTTTCATCTGACTCCAGTTACCATGTTGTAATATCAAGATACAAAAAACACCTAGTGTTAAAACTGGGAAGAACAATCAGCAATTTCCTAAGCCCCAAGCCAAATTGATGGCCACCACAAGGGAATGAAGATACACTCAAGTCTGTCTCCAAACAAGTCAATAAGTTTCACCAACTAGCCAGATGCACTTCAAGCACACAAACTCTCGCCTTTGCATAGCTTTTGAATCGTTGCATGCAGGCATAATATCTCTCTGCGCTCCTGACATTTTGATTAAACCAAATATGCAGAATCTTTCTCAATCAACAATTATTCCTATTCAAGCTCCTCCCTCACTTCATCATAACACAGATCAACATTTAGCATCAGGGGCATCAAAATTGAAGGTTGATGTATTCTCTTCTAACTTCTTGGACTATGAAGTAATTCTATTTTGTTATTCCCAAACCCTTTCAGAGCAACCTCCAGTCTAAGAATTTATCGAATAATATGTACTATATCCCAATGTAGCTCTTTCGTAAGGATGCTATTGCAATCAGTTACTTTTGAACGAAATTGGTAATCCCTCCATGCAGTGACCCTCACGAAATTACTGCAGAAAATTATACTAGATATTAGCACCCAGGTAAATGTACTCTTATTGAGTAACATAGATCTAAAGTATACGCTAGATCCATCTATCAAGGTGCCTAGGCTACTAGAATAAGAGAACGAAAGTACAAAACAATGAAAGAGCTAGGAAACAAACAAAAAAATCAGAATGAAAGCAAATCATCCATAATAAGGTGATAGCCAGATATTAGAAAGGTGCCAAAGAAAAATAAGCCTCCCTACATTCCTATCTGCTACGGTTCAAAATCCCTCAACTTCTCTCCTTCACATTTACCAAGACAATATTCCCTTGGAATATCACATCTCTACCTATCCATATATCATTTGACGGTTTGACTCAACATAAATTTGAAACATAAAGGGCATACAAAGATCACCACCTCTACATTCTTTACTTTTTTAAAACAATAATATTCGACTAGGAGCATATACATTCGAACTAGTTAAAACTGACTTGTTAGGCCAATCTACCTCTCAATAAAATTTAAACGAAAAAAATTAAAATAAAAACTGACTCGGCTTAACTTGTTCGAAGTCAGGACACCAAATGAGCCATAGCAATTACCAAGAAATACATAGTTAAGCAACCACAAGAACTTCAAATCACACTCACAAAGTTAAAGTAGTAGAATTACTCTAGGTCATAAAAGCTCAAATCTTTCTATGATACACCAAAACCCAACTCAAATTCTCAATTACCCACAAAACACAGTAAGATTCTCACTCATCCAATTAAAAAACAAGCACAAAGAGCTGAAAAAATAAATGTAACCCTAGACCCTAAACTGAATTGTTAAAAAAAAAAAAAAAAAGCATACAGAAACAGAAGCAAGAAAATTTAAAAAAAATAAATAATTACGAAACCCTAAATTAGTGATTGAATGGTAAAGAGAGAGAGAGAACTTACAGAAAATAGAGATAAACCCTAGAGTGCGATTGGAGACCTCCGCCGCCTGTAGGACTTTGCCATATTTGAATCACTCTTTGACAGGAGGTGTGTGAACTCTGGAGAGAGTACGGGGGGAACAGGAAAGGGGGCTGCAGAGAGAAGAATGAGAGATTTTTATATCAATCAAATCAACTCACTCAATGTTTTTTTGCTTACTCACTGTCTACACACAACACATCATTCTTCCTGCTGATTTATACTGTGGGCCCGCTTAAAGAGGAGCTTTTTCTTGGGCTATTGACGAACAAGTTCAATTTATAGAGCCCAACAAAACAAAACGGCCCACATATTCAAATGAGTAAACTGTCGTTTGACCTTTTGAACTATTACTCCAGTTGAAATTAACCCCTGAACTATTTCTTTGGTAAATTAACCCCCTGAACTATTTGAAATCAGCCAATTAACCCCTCACCGTCAGATTCGATAAAATTTCATTCATTTTATCGTCAAATACTAGCACGGGAAAATGATTTAGGGTAAAAGGGATAAAGGGGATGAAGATGAGAATACAACTTTACCCTCAAGAGTGAATCATGTGCTGATCACCTGCTAGTATTTGATAGCAAAGTGGATGAAATTTCTTTGAATCTGACGGTGAGAGGTTAATTGGCTGATTTTGTTACAACCCGTTCCAAAATTTTATGTGAAATTACCAAAATACCCCTAGTGGTCAATCTTGACTTTTGTTGACTTTTCGTGACGACTTGTGAAAATTTATTTCTTTACATATTCATGATGTACTCGTCGATACGAACACGTGGACGCAAGCGAAACTCAATTCGGAATTAAAACGAACGTTTTATGAAGCTTTAAAGTGTAGGGGCATTTTAGTAATTTTCACCCCGTTTGTTAATTAGGGTTTTTGGGTTGACCTAGCTGCTCTGCAGCCATTCCACACCCTCTGCACGTTCTCATCCTCTCTTTCTCTCCCACTTCTCTCTCTCGGCCAAAAACCACACAAACCCTAGATTTTGGACGAAACACAAAACCATCAAACTGAGACATGAGACTATAGCCATTACGATCGTCTCGTCATTCTGGACGAGACTGTGATTTCAGAATCCCCAAACTCGAGTCCAATCGTCCAAACCGACATCGGAACGGAATCGGCAAACTGCCATTCAATTTTCTGTACAATCTCGACCAAGGTAAGCCTCAAAACCATTACCATTGGTTTTATTACGTTGAGTAGGTTCAAATCGATATAAAGAACGTCGAATTTGGTGCATTTTTGAAGGAGAACGGAATTAGGTTTCCCGAAGCTTTCCAGCCAATTTCAGGCCATATCCGGCCATTTTTCTGGCCCCAAATTGGTATGAAAATATTCTACTCGTCAATACCTTCAATTTGATATATGGCACGTTTAATTTGGCCAAAGAACGAAGAAGTTATGAATTTTTAAAGTTTTAGACATTTTTCGGAAATTTTTCCAGAAATTCCGGTGAACCAGACGGCGGAGGACGGCGGCGCGGGCGACCGGCAAGGGGAAGAAGACAGAGGAATATTCTGTCAATGGTAACAGAATATTTCTGACGGCGTCAGAATATTTCTGACGGCGTCAGAATATTCCGTCAGAAAGGTATATTCTGTTAAAACTAACGGCGCTGACGTCAGCATGCGCGTGGCTGACGTCAGCCGCGCGTGGGATGACGTCAGCAAGCGCGTGGCGACACGTGCCAGCGCGTGCCGGCGTGTGGCGGCTCCTCCCGGCGCATCCGACCGTTTCCCGGCGCGTGCGGCGGCGCACGGCGGTGCCGGCGGCGGTGGACGGCGGCGGTAGGGTTTTCGGGCCTGTTTTCGCCAAAATAGTATCATTTTTGGAATATTTTTCTATAGGGCCTATATTAATTTATATAAGGGAGGTTCTAATTTTTCCCCTAATATTAAATAGGTAATTCTTCAGCGCAACACTTCGAGGAGGGCAACGCCGAGGGGGATTTCACTCCCGATCACCAGTGAGTGGACTTTTGTTTTCATACTTGGTTTATATGCTTGAAAATATTTATGAAATGGTTTTCTTACATGAGTTTAAATGTTTTTGAGGCATGCTTATATATATATATATATATGGATATATATATTTTATGAAATGATTTTGAGAGATGAATATCATTGGATATATTGATATTTAATTTTATGGCTTCTAAGCATGATTATGTTCGATTATACAACGTTTAAATATTTGGAAAATTATGAAGTATATGATATTCTTCACTTCTACACATGATATATGTATGTATGTTTTCAAACACACTTGGTATGCTTTCACTACGTTGTAGTACCGTCTCATGGGACAAGTCTCACATGTTTGGGTCACACGCACTGTACTCCAGGGGTATTGTCCGGTAAATACCTTAGTGCAAGCTTGTCTTACGTTTATGTTTATTTTTGGGGAAAAGGCCCCATTACGTAAGGACTCGGGTGTGACGCGCTAATGCGCAAGTGCTTACATGTGTGTGGTACTAGGAGTACAAATTGATTGATAACGTAAAGTGCTTGTACGGGGATTGAGAGGCTGTTCCTCAACACCATGGGTGATTGCTCATATACCCTGTGTTGGATTTCTTATCTATACTGACACACCCCACCCTCGATACCCACGTGGATACCGAGTGCGAGCGTGCTGGCCGACACTCGTAAGTGACGAAGCCATTAAATGCATGACAACACTTGTGAAAACGAAGTTAAATTATATTAAAGTTGCGGAATATCCAATGTCAATATGCATATGGTTCAGAGCGTACTAAATTTGAAACAGCGGAAACAAATAATAAACTGAGTTCCTAGAATCTCTATCCATAACAGGGATGGATATTATTATAGAAACTGGAAAAAGGAAGAATCCCTACATGGTCGGGATGAAAAATCAGAGCTGCCACGTAGAAGTCTCGACCTCGCCAGATGTTATCTCACTATGTCCTGAAGGGGGCGCAAAAACAAAAGTGTGAGTGGACAAAAATCAAAGTTTTCACAAACCTTTCTCTTTTCAATGTATTAACCCCCTGTTTGAAAACCAGTAGTTGTAGAAATATACTACCATAGTATAGTTCGAAAGATATTATAAACGTATACTGTAATATCTCGAAAGATGTACATTTCCGTAAGTCACAAATCATAAATATTCAATAATATAATACGGAAAACCGACACAAGGTATATGCGCAATCACACATGCACGGGTTGAGGAACAGCCTCTCAATCACCGTACAAGTCCAATACGTTAATCAATAATTTGTACTCCTAGTACCACACACATGTAAGTCCTGGCGCCGCAGCGCGTCACACCCGAGTCATTACGCAGTGGGACCTTTTCCCCATAAACAACAACAATAATCGTAAGACAAGCTTGCACTAAGGTATTTACCGGACAATATGTTACAACCCGTCCCAAAATTTATGTGAAATGACCAAAATACCCCTAGGGTCAATGTTGACTTTTGTTGACTTTTCGTGACGACTTCTAAAAATTTATTTCTTTACATATTCTTGATGTACTCGTCGACACGAACGCGTGGGCGCAAGCGGAACTCAATTCGGAGTTCGAACGAACGTTTTACGAAGCTTTGAAGTGTAGGGGCATTTTGGTAATTTTCCACTCCGTGTATGGGAATTAGGGTTTTGGGCTGACTGCACAGCAGCCAACCCTCCCCCATTTGCTGCACGTCACTTTTCCATTTTTCCTCTCTTTCTCTCCCATTTTCTCTCAAAGTTCCAAAACTCACCGAAACCCTAATATTGGTTGAATCACAAAACCACCAAACCGTCGCCCAAAATCCATACGATCACGATCGTCTCGTCATTTTGGACGAGGCTGTGATTTCAGATTCTTCAAACTCGAGCCCGAGCGTTCAAACCGAAGTCGGAACGGTTTAGGCAAACTGTCCGTCCAATTTCTGTGCAAACCAGACCAAGGTAAGCCTCGAGACCATTACCATTGGTTTTGTTGGATTGAGTAGGTTCAATTTCATATAAAGTACGTCGATTTTGGTGCAGTATCGAAGGAGAACGGAATTAGGGTTTCCCAAAGCTTTCTGGCCAATTTCAGGCCATCTCCGGCCACTTTTCCGGCCTCAAATAGGTATAAAAATATTCTACTCTTCAATACCTTCAATTTGATATATGGCACGTCAATTTTGGACAAAGAATGAAGAAGATACGAATTTTTGAAGTTTGGGACTTAATCGGTATTAAAATTCCCAGATTCCGGCGAACCAGACGGCGGCGGCGGCGGCGGCGACGGCGGAGCTCCGGCGACCGGCGAGAGGAAGGAGGAAGGGAATATTCCGTTAACGGTAACGGAATATTCCTAACGGCAGGGGAATATTCCTAACGGCGAAGGTATATTCCGTTAAACTTAACGGTGCTGACGTCAGCAGGCGCGTGGCTGACGTCAGCAGCGCGTGGGGTGACGTCAGCAGGGCGCGTGGGGCGTGGGACCACGTGCCAGCGCGTGGCGACACGTGCCAGCGCGTGGCGACACGTGCCAGCGCGTGGCGACACGTGCCAGCGCGTGAAGCCACTCGCCGGCGCGTGGCCGGCGCGTGGAATGGTTTTCCGGCGCGTGTGGGCGCGTCCGGGGGTTTCCCGGCGCGTGCCGGCGCGTGCAGGCGCGTGAGGGGGTTTCCCGGCGCGTGGAGCGGTTTTCCGACCGTTTCCCGGCGCGTGGCGGCGCGTGCGGCGGCGCACGGCGGCGCCGGCGGCGGTGGACGGCGGCGGTAGGGTTTTCGGGCTCCGGAAATCGTTTTTTCGAGCCTGTTTTCACTACAATGATATTATTTTTGGGGGGATTCTTTTAAGGCCTATTTTTTAATTATTTTTAGGGATGTTCTAATTTATTCCCTAACTTTAAATAGGTAATTCTTCGGCTCCGCACACCGAGGAGGGCAACACCGAGGGAGATTTCACTCCCGATCACCTGTGAGTGGACTTTTGCTTTATTAAATGGTTTTTGTGATTGAAAAGGTTTATGAAATTGATTTCTTTATGGTTTAAAATAGTTTTCTGAGCATGTTTAATTATATATATTTATTATTAAATATATATATGTTCATAATTGTTGAAGCAACCATATTTGTTCTATTTATGGTATATATATTGAGAAATGGATTTAATTGGTGATTGGGACTACTTATCAAATATGAATATACGTTATGAAAGGGTTTATGCTATGATTTCACTTTTGCATAAATATTAAACGGTATTTTGATATATGGTTTTGGGAAAGGATTTATTTATGCAATCATAAATATTTGGGAATTATGAAAGGGATATTGCTTATCATATCTATACACATGAGTATGTATGTATGTTTTCAAACACACTAGGTATGCTTTCACTACGTTGTAGTACCGTTCTCATGGCCATAGGACAAGTCTCACATGTTTGGGTCACACGCACTGTACTCCAGGGGTATTGTCCGGTAAATACCTTAGTGCAAGCTTGTCTTACGTTTATTGTTGTTTATGGGGAAAAGGCCCCACTGCGTAAGGACTCGGGTGTGACGCGCTGCGGCGCAAGTGCTTACATGTGTGTGGTACTAGGAGTACAAATTAATGGATAACGTAAAGTGCTTGTACGGTGATTGAGAGGCTGTTCCTCAACCCGTACATGGGTGATCGCGCATATACCCTGTGTTGGTTTTCCCGTATTATATTATGTTTAAATTATGAAATTGTGATTTATGGATATTATACCATTTGATATGATTCAGTATACTCATAAAGTACCTTTGAAACTATACTATGATAGTATGTTTTTACGATTATACTGGATTTCCAAATAGGGGGTTATTATGTTGAAAAGAGAAAGGTTTTGCGAAAACTTTGATTTTTTGTCCACTCACACTTTTGTTTTGCGCCCCCTTCAGGTCATAGTGACACTGCTTCTGGCGAGGTCGAGGATACGTGGCAGCTCTGATCTTTCATCCCGACCATGTAGGGATTCTTCTTTCTGTTATTCAGTTTCTATAATAATATCCATCCCTGTTATGGATAGAGATTTTAGGAACTCGACTCACTATTTTATTCCGCTGTTTCAAATTAGTACGCTCTGAACCATATGCATATTGACATTGAATTCCGCAACGTTTAATTACAATTTAATTTCGTTTTCACAAGTGTTGTCATGCATTTAATGGCTTCGTCACTTACGAGTGTCGGCCAGCACGCTCGCACTCGGTATCCACGTGGGTATCGAGGGTGGGGTGTGTCACAATACCCCTGGAGTACAGTGCGTGTGACCCATACATGTGAGAACTGTCCTAATAGCCATGAGAACGGTACTACAACGTAGTGAAAGCATACCTAGTGTGTTTGAAAACATACATACATACTCATGTGTATAGACATAGGATACAAGATTCCTTTCATAATTCCCAAATATTTAATATTGCATAAATAATATCTTTTCTCAAAATCACATACCAAATACCATTTCATATTTATGCAAAAGCGATAACATAGTGTAAACCATTTCAATATGTATAAACATATCCCAATATCCATTTAAATTCATAACCCAATATAAAACCATAAATAACACAAATATAGTTGCATAAATAATTGTCAACAAGTATATATATTTCATAATAAATATATATAAATAATCATGCGTCGAAAACCATTTAAAACCATAAATAAATCACTTTCATAAACATTTTCAATCATAAAAACCATTGAGAAAAGCAAAAGTCCACTCACAGGTGATCGGAAGTGAAATCTCCCTCGGTGTTGCCCTCCTGGATGTGCGGAGCCGAAGAATTACCTATTTAAAGTTAGGGGATAAATTAGAACTTCCCTAAAAATAATTAAAAAATAGGCCTTAAAAGAATCCCCCCAAAAATATGAATATTTTAGCGAAAACGGGCTCGAAAAATGAATTTCGGGCCCCGAAAACCCTACCGCCGCACGCGCCGGGAAACGGTCGGAAAACCCCTCCACGCGCCGGGAAACCCCCTCACGCGCCTGCACGCGCCGGCACGCGCCGGGAAACCCCCGGACGCGCCCACACGCGCCGGAAACCAACCCACGCGCCGGCCACGCGCCGGCGAGTGGCTTCACGCGCTGGCACGTGGTCCCACGCGTTGGCACGTGTCGCCACGCGCTGGCACGTGGTCCCACGCGCTGGCGCGTGTCCCCCACGCGCGTCACGCGCCCCACGCGCCTTGCTGACGTCACCCCACGCGCTGCTGACGTCAGCCACGCGCCCCACGCGCCTGCTGACGTCAGCACCGTTAAAGTTAACGGAATATACCTTCGCCGTTAACGGAATATTCCGTCGTCTCCTTCCCCTTGCCGATCGCCGGAGCTCCGCCGCCGCCGCCGTCTGGTTCGCCGGAATCTGGAAAATAATGCCGATTATGTCCCAAAACTTCAAAAATTCATATCTTCTTCATTCTTTGTCCAAAATTGACGTGCCATATATCAAATTGAAGGTATTGAGGAGTAGAATATTTTTATACCTATTTGAGGCCGGAAAAATGGCCGGAGATGGCCTGAAATTGGCCGGAAAGCTTCGGGAAACCCTAATTTCGTTCTCCTTCGATACTGCACCAAAATTGACGTTCTTTATATCAAATTGAACCTACTCAATCCAACAAAGCCAATGGTAATGGTCTCGAGGCTTACCTTGGTCTGGTTTGCACAGAAAATGGACGGACAGTTTGCCTAAACCGTTCCGACGTCGGTTTGAACGAACGGGTTCGAGTTTGAAGAATCTGAAATCACAGCCTCGTCCAAAATGACGAGACGATCGTGATCGTATGGATTTTGGGCGACGGTTTGGTGGTTTTGTGATTCAACCAATATTAGGGTTTCGGTGAGTTTTGGAACTTTGAGAGAAAATGGGAGAGAAAGAGAGGAAAAGGAAAAGTGACGTGCAGCAAATGGGGGAGGGTTGGCTGCTGTGCAGTCAGCCCAAAACCCTAATTCTCATACACGGAGTGGAAAATTACCAAAATGCCCCTACACGTTAAAGCTTCGTAAAACGTTCGTTTGAACTCCGAATTGAGTTCCGCTTGCGCCCACGCGTTCGTGTCGACGAGTACATCAAGAATATGTAAAGAAATAAATTTTTAGAAGTCGTCACGAAAAGTCAACAAAAGTCAACATTGACCCTAGGGGTATTTTGGTCATTTCACATAAATTTTGGGACGGGTTGTAACATATACTATTGATATATATATGGCGAAACGATTTATGGGAATATGAATTGTTATTTACGGAATTATGTTGATATATATATATTTTCAGTTATACTTATAAAGTATGGGTTGACATCTATTATGGTATTATTTACGGATTTCGCGTTGAGATTTACTTTCAGCTATATACTTATATTATAATATGATTTTGATACATACTACGGTAGTATGATTTTGCAAATATACTAGATTTCAAACAGGGGGTTACTATGTTGAAAAGAGAAAGGTATTTCGAAAACTTTTATTTTCGTCCACTCACACCTTTGTTTTTGCGCCCCCTTCAGGACCTAGTGATAGAGCATCTGGTGAAGTTGAGGCATCCAAGTGGCAGCTCTGATTCTATTTCCCAACCATGTAGGGATTTATCTTTTCTATTATTCAGTTTCTTTAATAATATCCATCCCTGTTATGGATAGAAATTTTAGGAATTTGATTCATTATTTGTTTCCGCTGTTTCAAATTAGTACGCTCTGAACCTTGTGCATGTTGACATAAATTTCCGCAACTTTATGGTAATTTAATTTACTTAAACTAAGTGTTGTCATGCATTTAATGGCTTCGTCACTTACGAGTGTCGGCTAGCACGCCCGAACTCGGTATCCACGTGGGTATCGAGGGTGGGGTGTGTCAGATTTCAAATAGTTCAAGGGGTTAATTTACCAAAAAAATAGTTCAGGGGGTCAATTTCAACTGGAGTAATAGTTCAGGGGGTCAAAAGGCAGTTTACCCTATTCAAAGATTGGATAAGTGGGTTGGAAAATTAATTACTCCTCCGTCCAGCATTGTAAGTGTCCCAATTTCTCCAGTGCGGACCAACAAATGCGGACCTCCCGTGTCGACCGATGAGAGCCATCTGAATTCATTTGAACAACTGAAAATAAAGACATACAAAATGAGCTTAGGATAGGAACATGTCATAAAAGACCCAGTAATAAATTGTGTTAGAATGGAGAAAACAGTTGCAAAAAATTAAAAACAAAAAACCGTTCGTCTGTCTCTGCCAAAACCACCCAAAAAAAAAATCAAACTTTTTCACCGTAACCACCGACTTTCCACAACGATTTCACAGTGTTTGCATAGAGTTTCCGGCGTAAATCGACGGTGGCTCTGACGGGAAAGTTTGGTCCAAATCGACGACGTGAGGAGAAGTTAGGTGTTGTGCAATTCAAACTTGAGGAGCAGCACAAACCCTATTAAGTAAAGTGGGTTGTGTTCAAATTTTTAAATTATTGAAGTGTTAATGGGTAAGAATTCATGCATGATGATGAAATTTATTGAAATTGTTGGAAATTTGTCAACTCAGAGTTGATATAAGATATGAAGACTTGTTGACAGGGTGTGTTAATGGTTTATTTGTGTTTATTTTGTTTAATTAAGTGTTCATGGTTGAAGATGAAGTAGCGGTGGTGGATAGTTGTTGACAGGTTGTGTTTCGGGTTTATTTGTGTTAACTTTATTTAATTAATTACGTATTTCGGGGTTGATATAGGATACGAAGACTTGTCGTCAGGGTGTGCTAATGGCTTATTTGTGTTCATTTTGTTTAATTAAGTGTTCATGGTTAAAGATGAAGCATCGGTGATGAAATATGTTGAAATGTATGTAAATTTATAGTCGATGTAGTTTATGGATAGTTGTTGACAGGTTGTGTTCCGGGTTAATTTGTGTTAAATTTGTTTACTTAATTAGGTATTGACGATTAATTATGAAAGCTTGTTGATAAAATTGGTGAATTTTGTGTTAAATTGTGAAAATTTATGTTACAACCCTTCCCAAAATTTTATGTGAAATTACCAAAATACCCGTAGTGACCAATGTTGACTTTTGTTGACTTTTTGAGACGACATGGGAAATTTATTTTCTTTACATATTCAAGATGTACTCGTCGGTACAAACGCGTGGACGCAAGCGGAACTCAGTTCAGAGTTAAAACAAACATTTTACGAAACTTTAAAGTGTAGGGGCATTTTAGTAATTTCCACACCCGTAAGTTGAAATTAGGGTTTTTGGGTTGTGGGTTGGCTGCTGTACAGCAACACAACTCCCCCACTCTCAAACCACGATCTCTCTCTCTCTCTCTCTCTCTCTCTCGGCCAAAACCACCCAAACCCTAAATTTTGGACGAATCACAAAACCGTCGAACCGTCGCTCAAGATCATAGCCATTGTGATTGTCTCGTCATTTTGGACGAGACTGTGATTCCAGATTCTTCAAACTGGAACCAAATCGGCCAAACCGACGCCGGAACGAAATCGGCAAACTGCAATTCAAGTTTCTGTACAATCCCGACTTAGGTAAACCTCGAAACTATTTCCATTGGTTTTATTATGTTGAGTAGGTTCGAATCGACATAAAGAACGTGGAATTTGGTGCAGTTTTGAAGAAGAACGGAATTAGAGCTTCCCGAATCTTTCCGGCCAATTTCAGGCCATCTCCGGCCATTGTTCCGGCCCCAAATTGGTATGAAAGTATTCTACTCGTCAATACCTTCATTTTGATATATGGCATGTTAAATTTGGCCAAGGAATGAAGGATTTTTGAATTTTTGAAATTTTGGGATTAAATCGGTGAATTTCCAAAAATTCCGGCGAACCAGGCGGCGGAGGACGGCGGTGCCGGTGGCGGCAGAGGACGGCGGCGCCGGTGGAGGCTCCGGCGACTGGAAAAAGGTTGCAGGTGAAGGAATATTCTGTCACGGTAACGAAATATTTCTGACGGCGTCAGAATATTCCGTCAGAAAAAGGTATATTCCGTTAAACCTAACTGACGCAGTTAATTCTAACGGTGCTGACATCAGCAGGCGCGTGGCTGACGTCAGCTGAGCGTGGGGTAACGTCATCAAGCACGTGCAGGCGTGGCGACACGCGCTAGCGCGTGCCGGCGCGTGGCCGGCGCGTGAGGGCTCCTCCCGGCGCATGGCGGCGGCGTCAAGGTTTTCGGACCCCGAAAATCATTTTTCGAGCCTGTTTTCGCTAAAATAGTATTATTTTTGGGTTCTTTTTATATAAGGGTAAAAGTAATTTATATTAGGGAGGTTTTAACATTTTTTCCTAATATTAAATAGGTAATTCTTCGACTGAACGCTTCGAGGAGGGCAACACCGAGGGAGATTACACTCCCGAACACCAGTGAGTGGACTTTTGTTTTCTTAAATGGTTTATATGCTTGAAAATAATTATTGCGTTGATATAATTATGAGTTTAAATGTTTTTGATGTCACATCCCGATCCCGGACGAGCCAGGTGTCGGAAGGTGATGGCCGACACGCGTTAACGTGACGAAAGCCAAATAGAAAATTTTAGGATAATGAAGAATAAACAATGATCAGAGTGCACGGAACGTACGGGCAGAAGAATTAAAAGAATACACAGTAAACAGTGAATAAAGACAAAGATCAGAGTATGGGATACAAATTTAATACAAACGTAGAAACATCCCTACATTGTCATACCACCGCGCCTCGACGTCACAAGCTCCCAGCCAACTAACCTGGAGGGGCGCAAAACATAAAACGGTGAGTGGGTCAAAAAGTAAAGTTTAATAAAACCGTTGTTTTCAAAAGTCTAGTAACCCCTCGTTTGAAAACAAGTATAGTTTGAGAAAATACGTCATACCCGTAGGCATGAACCTCAAAACACTACCATGAAAACATTCGGGTACTCCCCGATAATGCTTTACTGACATGCTCACCCATATGTAAACACACAAGTCCAAGTGGCTAAACCACAAGGAACAGGCTAGGTATAAAAGTAATACGCTGAGTACTACAATGACGTGAGTCTAACGCTAAGCGCTGGTGCACAAAGTGCAGTCACACAAGTTCGAGTTGCCTAGTGCAACCTAGAACAGGCCAGTACCTACAATGGATCCAAAGCTGCGTAGCGGTACTGGTAGTGACTACTCCAAACGTCAAGGCTAGTCCTGGCCACAAGACTGAGTACTAATACCTGGGGTGTTATACATCTACTGATGAGCAACAGTATGAAAACATGCATGGCAATATAATACGAATGTTCTACCTCCAACAAACGTATATGATATGAACTATGCTAACAGTTTAAAGAAAGCGTTGAAAGCCATACATATATAACAAAGACCCACTCACTCACCTGTAGGTAGCCGGGTCGAAGTACCCCGTCCTGGGTAGCCCCGGTAGTCCTCTGGATAGGCCTCACCTATATGAGATATCACCGGTACAATGATTAAACTCATAAAGGTCACTAATTAATGAATTAATTAAACCTATCCCTTGCTTTCTCAAATTGGAAGTCCAAAACACCTCAAAAAAAATATCATGCATACTACCCCGAGGTAGTACACGTCGTCATGAGTCGCCCCGTGAAAACAAAATTGAATTTGGACCTCCCACGCGCCCTCACGCGCGGCTCAAAGGTCGGGAGTCGCGGCTCCACGAGCAGCTCCACGCGGGGCTCACGCGCGAGCCGGTCAACGGTCAAGGTCAACGGTCAGTCAACACTGACGTCAGCGTTGACCGGTCTGCTGACGTCAGCAGGTCGGTCTGAACCGGTTTGCTGACGTCAGCAAGGCCGGTCCAACCCGGTCCGATGACGTTAGCGCCGGTCATCCCTGCCAGAATTCCGGTCGCCTGCGCCGCCGTCGCCGGTCGCCGGAATCTGGAAATTTGGCCGGTTTTCTGGGAATTTTTCAAAGCTTCATAACTTCTTCGTTTTAAGTCCAAATTGGACGATTCAAGTACCAAAATGAAGCTAGAGATGAGGAGAACAAGATTGTACCTTTTTGGGGACCAAAAACTGGCCAGAAGTGGCCTGAAAATGGGGAAGAAGAATCGGCCAAAAACAAGCTTCTCCGTTCACGGTGACATTTCGACTTCCAGGCCTTGGGTTGGGTTCCCAAGGTCTCCAGAGGTGGATTGGTGAAGGTTTTGAGCTTCCTCGAGCTCCAGATTGTGGGTTTCGAAGTCGGGGAAAATCAACATCGACGGTGAAGAATTTCCCAAAATTCTGGGAAATGGTTTCCTGGGCTTTCAAGGTTCAAGGTCACCTCCAGTGACCTGCAAGGCAAGGTTGAAGACAAATGAAAGTGGTTTGCACAAGGAAAACCGAAGGAAACCAAAGAGAGAGAGCCACGGGGTGGCTTGATCAAATCACCTGGGCTTTGGGTTTGTTCAGGTTTCTGGACACCCACGAGGCAGCAGAGTTCCAGGTGAGGATCAACAGGTTTTGGGTTTGTTTTGGCGAAGATTGGTGATGCCAAAATGGCCAAGATTGGCCACGGTTTGGTGATGAAGTTTGCAGAACAAATAGGAAGAAGGAGGGAGGAGAGGCTCGGCCACAAAAGACAAACCAGACAAAAATCCCCAGGAAATCTGGGATTGGCCACGGCCTGCAAACATTTGGGCCCCAGCCCAAACAAGACAAAACTGCCCAATTTGAAATACGGGAAACGTCGAAACTAACGCCCGTAAAATATTCGTTCGGAGTCCGAACGACGTACGGCTCGCGTCTACGAATTCGTATCGACGAGCACGTCAAGAAAATACAAGTGAATGCGTCGTACGAGTTACGACGCAAAAGTCAACCGAAAGGTCAACCAAGGGCAAAATAGTCATTTTGCACCTCCGGGAATAAAATAATTTAAAATTTTGAACGGGACGTTACATTTGAGGCATGTTTATATGTATATATATATATGGATATATATATATATATATTATGAAATGATTTTGAGATATGAAAATATATATGGATATATATTATGGAATGATTTTGAGATATGAATATTTTATGGATATATTGATATTTAATCTATGGCTTCTAAGCATGAATATGTTCGATTACAAAAGGTTTGACTATTTGGGAAATTATGAAATGGATATTGTTCTTTATATCTAAACACATGATTATATATGTATGTTTTCAAACACACTTGGTATGCTTTCACTACGTTGTAGTACCGTCTCACGGCCGTAGGACAAGTCTCACATGTTTGGGTCACACGCACTGTACTCCAGGGGTATTGTCCGGTAAATACCTTAGTGCAAGCTTGTTTTACGTTTATGTTTAATTTTTGGGGAAAAGGCCCCACTACGTAAAGAATCGAGTGTGACGCGCTATTGCGCAAGTGCTTACATGTGTGTGGTACTAGGAGTACAAATTGATTGATAACGTAAAGTGCTTGTACGGGGATTGAGAGGTTGTTCCTCAACACGTACATGGGTGATTGCACATATACCCTGTGTTGGTTTTCGTATCTATACTATTGATATATTTGGTGAAATGACTTATGGAAATATGAATTATTATTTACGGATTTCACTTTGAGATTTTCTTTCAGTTATATATATTATAGTATGATTTGACACATACTACGGTAGTATGATTTTACAAATATACTGGATTTCAAATAGGGGGTTACTATGTTGAAAAGAGGAACGTATTTCGAAAACTTTTTATTTTCATCCACTCACACCTTTTGTTTTTGCGCCCCCTTCAGGACGTAGTGATAACATATCTGGTGAAGTCGAGGCATACGATTGGCAGCTCTGATTCTATTCCCGACCATGTAGGGATTTGTTTTATTTCAGTTTCTTTAATAATATCCATCCCTGTTATGGATAGAATTCTAGGAACTTGATTTATTCTTCTGTTTCCGTTGCTTCCGTTTAGTACGCTCTGAACCTTGTGCATATTGGTATTATTTCCGCAAATTATTGACATTTTAAAATTTCATAAACTAAGTGTTGTCATGCATATAATGGCTTCGTCACTTACGAGTGTCGGCCGGCACGCCCAAACTCGGTATCCACATGGGTATCAAGGGTGGGGTGTGTCAATTTATAGTTGATGTATGTTTACAAAGACTTGTTGACAGGTTGTGTTGAGGCTTGATATAGTTGGTTTGGGTTGAGTTGTGTTGATACTGTTGATCTTGTGGTGATATGTGTTGATGAAAACTTGTTGAAGTGTACTGAATACTTATAATGTTATGTGTACAAGATATGGTGAACTGTGTGGAGTTACCTACCCGAGAAGAGGAATCATACCGGGGGCAGGTCAATAATTTGTCACAAGCTAATGTTGCTCTAGGCCTAATTAGGACCAAATTCAATGAGACGCAAATGGATGATTTTAGGGCATCTTATTTTGGCCATTTAGAGAATGTAGATAAGTTGCCGATGAATTGTTGATACGGAGAGTGGCAAATCGAGGGGTGAAAGACCTGGAATCTCTAACATATTTAATAGGGTGCGAAACGGCAATGTACAGTAAAAAGGGCTTTTGCCTTATTACAGGACTTAGATGTGATGAACCTTATGATCTTGAGGCTGAGCCGAGTGAGATAAGGTTGATGAAGGCATATATTGCTGACAAGGTTGAAGACTTGGCAAAGAGCAGCACGGGGAGGAAGACTAGGAAGGGTAAGGGGAAGGGTACAACAAAGGAGACGAAGAAGAAGGGAAGTAACAAGGTTGCAGTGAAATTTGGTGAACTGCAAATAGCTTTCAAGGAATGCAATGACGAAGATGATGCATTTAAACTTGGTCTAGTGTACTTCGCCGAGGCGGTGTTGATAGGCTCAAAAAGGAACGTGGTCGTCAATCTGGACTACCTCGAGCTAGTTGATGACTTAGAAAGATTCAATAGCTATCTATGAGGTTCTATATGTTAAGAACCTACATGAGAGCTTGGCCTTTGTTGCTTCTAGGAAAGGAAAAAAAGGGGATGTAGAAGTGGAAGAGGATGGTGAGGAAGATGAGAAGGAAGAAGAGACCAAAGCAAAAAAAATATGGGAAGTAAAGTTGGATGGGGCTGCAAGGGCTTCTCGTACACATTTCAATTATTGTGCGTTTGCTTAGTAGTTTATATTTTTTATTTATTATATGTCCAAGCGGTTAGTAAGTTAATAAATGTGCAGGTGTAGGCATACAAAAAAATTGGACAATTAGTGACGTCACTGTGTTATTGTAAGAAGATAGATGTTAAAACAACACCGCAAATTCTCTAGTGGAAGACTACAAAGAAGCATCCTACATTTGAGATGGTTAAGTCGTTCATCACTGAGAGCCAAGAAGTATGAAATGTTATTTAGTGTTTATGTATTTTTATGAATGACTTTGAATATTTATGTATTGTTATGAAGTTATGTGAATGTGTATTTATTGTAAACAGCGTTCTATGAATGTTTGTATTGTTATGAATGTCTATGTATTGTTATGAAAGTCTGTGAAGGTGTATGTATTGTTATGAAAGTTTATTTATGTACAGTTATGCAGGTCAATGAATGTCTATGTAATGTTATGAAAGTATGTGAATGTGTATGTATGGTTGTGAAAGTCTGTGACTGTGACTGTTTTGAAATAATAGTCTGATGAATGTTAGTTTAATTGACAAGGCGCAAAACAAGGTAAATGGATGTGACCATTGCAAACAAGAAACGTAAAGTAGTGAGAGAGTATACCGAGATGACATTTGATCGAATCGAGTGCCAAAAGTTAGGGGGGTTGGTGTGCCGGTGGAGGATGTGCAGCAGAGGGATGGGCACATGAAGGTTATTGATAAACAATGCATTGTGGAGCAAATGGATGTTTTGTATGATTTCAAAGGGGAGAAGGCGAAGGAGATATTGTAAGTTAATCTCACAATTAAGTTTTGATTCTTATTTATGGTCATGGAGTTTACTTAATTGTGATAATACATTATTGATGTGAATGTTGTTTTTACACTGTTAGGCCAGTGGTATCGTTAGCATATACCACGGCTGGCGACGATGACTTTTGGAGGCTCATTCTCAAAGATGCAAGTTGGCTGTCATCAAGTGTAAGTTCATAAATTCTTATGAAGTATGGATTATATACTGTGTAAAGTTGATATAACTTTATGAAAGGTTGTGTTAATTAACATTCCAATCTGCCACATGCATTTGCAACTGCACCTATTAAACAAGCATCAAGAAGAGGTTGCAAAGGCAAATGTTCAACCAGTGCTTATCATTATGACAAACAATCATTTTTTGGTAAAGTAACACTATTAGCTTGTTGTCAATGTATTGGTTTTAAAACTGAGATATTAATTTATTGTGGTGAACTTGTTTAATTGACGTAGGTATACTATGAGCGTGAATTTAAAAGCTGATGGAAAGGCAAAGGAGGAAATATAGTCCCACATGTCGACGGATTTGTGCTGGTATTGGTAAAATATGTGACCGGGTAGGTACCAAACAGTTATAATAGTGCTTGTACAGATGGGGTCCAAACCTTGTTGTTCACACTGAACCTGTCAAAGCGCATTCACGAGAGGCGGTTGAGAAATTGATTCCTGATTGTCATTTTTTACCTGCTTTGGTGAAGAGCTAGAACTAGAAAGGCTATGATGGACCTGAAGGGAAAATTGCGGATTAACCGAGTTCATTAAGCAACATCATTAAGCATGCATTTAACAATTAAAGGCGGAAACATGCTTCTATGCACTTAAAACGAAACTTAACCCAAGAAATTCAAAGCCTAGTAGATATGGTGAACCATTAACAAAACTCAAGCACAATTTGAGTTGTGAAATCTTATACCTTTGTAGATTCCTCTTTGCCTAAGCAAAGGCTAATCACCCATGGAGAGGGCCTTCATTCCTTGCTTGGATGATTATGGATGAATCGGATTCTCCAAGTTCCCAAAGTAGGGAACCTCTAAGTCTCCACACCAAGGAGAGCCTTGATGAGAAGATGAGTGCCCTAGAGGAAGAGAGATTGCTAGCTATTTTCCTCTAGGGAGCCGGCCTCTTTTAGAGAAGAGAGAGCTTTCACTCTCTCAATTCACCAAAAGAAAACCACTTTTTATGAAATGTTATCAAATTGACATTATAACATCTCACAATGTAGTGGCAAACTTGTAAATAAAACAAGTCCACTACATTGCTATCAATGGCCGGCCATGTTGGGTTCTTTGGGCCCTTTGGGCTTAATCTTTTATTAGTCATTAAGTTGTCATACAACTTAAGTCAATGGGCTTGACGTTCAAAGCCCATTGGGCCTTGAAGCCCAAAACTAACCCGAGGTCTATAACGAACTTATTCGTTTGATTAATTAACATATTAATTAATCCTTGCCATAAATAATTAAACCATTTAATTATTCTTACTCATCTCCATTGTTTCATCAAACTCTACCTTACTCGGTGTACGATCCATTAGGTTCCTTTTAGCGAGGCAGTGGAGGATTAGAACTCTTTCAAATCAATTCCGAATTGAAATATACTTTCAATTCTCCCTTAAGTGAATATACACCTATAGGGCATCCACAAACCATGAGTGACACCTAGCAGTATGTCATGGCTACCCAAGCTAATCAGAAGAGGTGGAGAACCTATTCAGTTAGGATTGCAATGCAATACGGTCCTTCTCTAATACAATACTCTCGACCACATTGTTTGAGATGATAGTTTATTCATGTCTACTATCCAATGTGATTCCTTTATTTATATGATTACCTTGAATATGATTTGGAACGACTTCCTAAATCTTATTCATACTCTGGCCAGAGATTCTTAATCATATCTTAGAGTATTCTCCCTCAAACGGTTTGAAGGTTAGAGATCCCTTGTTGCGCATTCACTTGCCTCCATGACTAAGTAGCTTAACCCCAACTATGCCGTGGACACCCTCGGATGGGGTGACTTTGACATAATCAAAGATTAAGGACCTCACCACAAGACAACTGTGATGCCTCAGGTCAAAGGACTAATTTGCATTATCCCAACTATGAGTTCTCATGTGACATGATCATGAAAACTCATCGTTGATCGCGTTCAGTGAACTCATTCCTATTGAGCACCTACATGCTTATCTTGATGTCACTTACACCAATGACTCGAGACTAGCCACTCTCCCTGAGAGAAGATATAACATGTACTGATCTTAACGGACTGTCAATGCCCAATTGACAATCCTATGATCAGGAACGTTTAGGATATGTCAATGAATGAGAATGGTCTCATGAACCTAACTTGTTTAGATTACATTCTCATAAGCACATATTCCTTGGACTTATTGTTTAAGCATATAACATTTATATGAGACTACTTTAAACAATAATCATTGCCCTTTATATCAAACTAAATTAGTTTAACATTTGAAATGTCCGTAAAGTATCATCATATGATTGGATTTAGGGCACATTTCCAACAGGACCTTGGCAAACTGTATATGCTGATGATGTTTCATAACAAGATAATGGGTGAGTGACTGCTTATGTAATCATATGGCATGTTAGTGACACTTATTTGACATTGATTTTAGTTCTAAAATGGTATTTGTTTACGCAACGGCGATTGTGGAAGATATGCATTGAAGATTGTTGAATTTTTGTCCGTCGGACTGACATTAGATGACTTGGCCCCGGAGAACGTGCCAATGTTCCGTTTAAGGATGAATGCTGACATGTTGCATGGAGTTCATAATGTGTAGACTCACTTAGGTCCTATGTGGGACATAATATTAGAATTCGATAGGATAACTTGTGATTGGACTAAGTAATGCATTTGGGATGACAATTTAAGACAGTGGTATTTTGAAGTTAGTGTTTTGTACAATGTATTATAAGTTGATCAAATGTTATGAATACTTGTGCAAGGTTATGAAATGATATTTTTGTTCTGTAAAGTTATATTTGAGTGAACGATACTTGTTTATGATACTGAATTGTAGTCTATGTGATATTGCATATGGGTTGTGCTGAGTTTGTGAAAAATTATGAGATGTTATTGTTAGTCTGAAAAAGGCTTATGTTGGGACGATGACAAGTTATTGTGTGTTGATACCTTGTGAAAAGTTGTGAAACTATAATGAATAAATGTGCAGATATACGAACTGGCATTACAAGGATGAAAACTTGTGAAAGGTTATGACATTATACCCTAAACCCTACCAGCGCACCTGAAGATGCCACGTGGCACATTTGATTAAAATATTAAAAAAGGAGAAAGAGTTCATAAAATATAATATCCAAGTGCGAAAAATGTGAAAAAAAAGATATATATACAAACGCTCGTAATGACAAGCTCTACAACTTTCGTGAAGGTTACATAGTTATTTGGATTTTTTAAACTCTCCTATCCCAATAATTATATACAATCGTCGATTGTCATTTGCGTTTACGCTCCGTTCTTCTCATCGGATGTTGTTTTTTTTTTTTAAGAATCTCTTTTATGAAAACATGATCTTGTAGTGTTTTCGGAAATATGAATGATTCGGATCGTTTATATCACATTCAGATTTTTACAGTTAACTAAATTATTGGTCGATGTTATATAGTTCTTAGAAACTTTATAAACTCCGAGCTATATTTTCACGAGCAGTAAAAATCTGAACGCGAAATAAACGATCCAAACCGTTCATCTTTCCGAATACAGTACAAGATCATGTTTTCATAAAAGAGATTCTTAAAAAACGACATCCAGTGAGAAAAATGGAGCGTAAACGCAAACGACAACCGACGATTGTATATAATTATAGGGATAGAAGGGTTTAAAAAATTCAAACGACTATGTAACCTTCATGAAAGTTGTAGAGCTTGTCATTAAGAGCGTTTGTATATAAATTTTTTCATAGTTTTCGTACTTGTACATTATTTTTTACGAACTTTTTCCCCTTTTTACACCTTATATAAGTTTTTATTCAATAATTGTGACGTGGCACCTTCTGGGTGGTTAGATACAGACGATAATTTGGAGGGTTCGAAGTGTAGAGGATGAGGTCATGAGAATATAAAAACGTTATGCAAGGTTATTGTATATCTGAGTGAAGTTTGTTTTAGGGTTGTGAGAGGCTATGAAATTTGATTGTTTGTCTAAATAGATTGAATAAGAGTTATTTTTTTGTTCTAAAGTGTTATGAAGGGTTATGAAGGATTATTGCATAGATTAGTAAGTGTTGTTTTAGGGTTGTGAGAGTCTATGAAATTTTAATGTTTGTCTAAATGGTTTTGAATGAGGGTATGGTTGTCAAACTTTACGCTAAACCTTGTGAAATGTTGAAAGTGGGTGGGAAATAGAATCCACCATTTACCACTATAGATTTGGGCGGGAAAAGATATTTGGTCCCCCCCAATACACTTCATTCTTCTCCACACCATCATAACCCCTAATAACTCGACATCATCATGACCCCTATAACTCCACCTGAAATACAATCCATTTCTCCATCCCATCATAACCCTTAATAACTCCACATCCATGTCTTCTTCTTCATCAATTGGTATGTTAGATCCTCCTCCTATCACCTTAAATACCTCTAAACCCAACTCCCCTCACCCAATCACCTTTAATGCAAACCTTTCAAAATCCCCTCATCCAACCACCTTAGATACACCACATGCCAAAGAATTTAAGAGTGGCTACAAGAGGGCACCATCTGACACAAGTGATGCAAGGCCTTCAAAGCGTTTGTTTTCGGGAACAAAATGCTCTACAAATGCTGTTTTGTTTTGGAAGAAGCTCCATAGGCACTTGGTTCGAGAAACTAAACGTGTTCGTTCGCACTTGGAAGCTGTTAAAACTGCCAACCATGCCCTAAAAATAGAGGCCAACATGAATATTGCTTTGGTTCAGCGCATGCAATATTTCTATGAAATGGATTCAAATTCATTGTAAACCAAAAAGTCTCACCTGGACACGTGAGGATGTGGAATTGAAGAAGAAACAAACTGTACAGGAAGGGGTTGATTTGTTTATGTTCTATGCAGGCCTAGTGTTGCCCATTGATGAAGGCATCCAAGATGTAACAAAAGAAGAGGTATTGGCATTGCGTACTGATACAAAATTTATTGAGTGCTTGTGGAAGGAACAAAATGACGGCATTGTAGTAGGGCATGCACAAGATTTCATAACACCCTCATAATGCTAAACCATCCTTTGTCCATCAGTTAAATTCGAATCGAGTGAACCATAAAAAAACTAATTTTGTGTTTTTTGAAACAACAAAATGAAATGTATTGGCAATATCCTATACATGCTTATATTGTTACATAAAATATTGATTAAATTGCAGGGTAAACAGTAAACCATTTAGTTCCAATGCGACTAAAGGAGACTACAACAGAGATGGCACAACTTTTCATAAACCTGAATAAATACATGACAAACAACCAATTGTCACTTAAATTCACCTGTTTTCTTTTGGGGTGGCATTTATTCTTCATACATGTTACCTAGAATAAGACTAGCACTTCACCTTTGGGACATAACAGTTTCATACTCAGCCACTTGTTAAAAAACTATATTTTTTGTGATACAAAAACCATACTCTTAACATCATGGCAAGCACCAATGTAAATTGTTGATTCGGGAACCGATTATGATTCCAATGATCCAATTGATAAAATTGGCGAAGCAAAGAAATTATTTGGTGCAAACTCAAGTGCTGTAAGTGTGTGGCATCAAAAGTGTGTGGAAGAATAGTCCACATTGATCAACTTACACATAGAGCTCAACCAGGCATTGTACAAATCAGCCAAGTACAAGCGCCAAATACCAAGTTGGAAGCATAAGTATGATCAACTGGTGCTAAAGGACGACGAAGTAAGTCGTGCAAGGTCAAATGAGTAATGGGCGGAACAGAAGCTTCAAGAAGACTTGCTCTCGACCTTCCATCATGGGTTTGAGAAATGTCGGATGTTTCCCCACTTTAACGCAAGGGAAATGATTAGGACCACATTACCACATATCACGTGGAAGAGATCGTTAAATGTGATGGTGATTACGAGGACCATGAGCACGTAAAAGTGGCTCGTAATGATCAAAAGGTCCTTAGGGTTTGTTTATCTACTCACTTGTGTAAGATATCAAAGTTGTGATTTTGTAAATTGGGTATTTTGTCATCCGCGGTGATGCGTGTTCAATTTCTTTTTGTGACTTGTTTGTAAACCTGAATATTTTTGTTATGCTTGTCTATAACGTAAGACATTTAGTACCATTTACGGAGCTTCAATTGCTTTAAGATTTCATGCACAAATTTGTAAAGGTCATAAACTTGACTAAGTTTTCATAAGCTATCATAAGCGTTCATAATATTTCATAACCTTGAATAACTTTTCATAAGCTTTCACAAGTAATTTGTAAAGGTCATAAACTTGAATAAGTTTTCATAATCTATCATAAGCTTTCATAATCTTCATAAGATATTATAAGCTATCATAAGCTTTCATAACTTTTCGTAAGTATTCATAATCTTTCATAAGCAGTGTGTAAACTTCACATTCTAATCACAGAATTAACATGTTACATGTCGTCACAACTTTTCATAAACTTGAATAAGATTATGAAAGCATAAGCAATCTGTAAAGGTCATCAACTTGAATAAGTTTTCATAAGCTATCATAAGTGTTCATAATCTTTCATAAGCAGTGTGTAAATTTCATAACCTTGAATAACTTTTCATAAGTTTTCACAAGTAATCTGTAAAGGTCATAAACTTGAATAAGTTTTCATAAGCTTTCAGAAGCTTTTATAAGCGTTCATAATCTTTCATAAGCAGTGTGTAAATTTGACATTCTAATCTGTAAAGGTCACATAATTAACAGGTTACATGTCGTCACAACTTTTCATAAACTTGAATAAGATTATGAAAGTTTTCATAAGCAATCCGTAAAGGTCATAAACTTGAATAAGTTTTCAGAAGCTTTCATAAGCTATCATAAGCTTTCATAATATTTCATAAGTTGTCTGTAATGTTCATAAACTTAAATAACTTTTCATAAGCTTTCATAAGCAATATGTAAATGTAAACTTGACATTCTAATCTATAAAGGCCACACAATTAACATGTTACATGTTGTCACAACTTTTCATGAACTTTCATAACACGTCCAAAACATTCATAAACTTTCATACATTGTAACCTCCCATATGGTGGTAAAACTCATCCAGTAGTGAAGGATCTCCAGCTGCCCCATCAATGTTACTACTTTGAGTAGGCTGCGAATTATGAACACCCTCTGGAATGTCAATTCTGCCGCTACCGATACGGTCACTAGCCCTTAAGGTATCCTGTTTTTTTTCTTCAACATTACTTGGACAAGACCTCCACAATTACAAAGCAACGATTTAATGTCAGACAACTAGTTTTCGATATTACTAACACTTTAATGTAATGATTGGAAAATCATAAGCAATAAATAGTTTCATTATGCTTACATTGTTTCTAGTAATGGACAATTGTTCTTGCCCCCTAGTGTGTCTCCTATATTGGCATCTCTTATCTTTTGCACTTTTTCAAAGCCCCTTTTCTATTTACTTACATTGGATCTTTAACCACCTGCTCTTAAGAACTGCAACCTGCCTTGTCACTTTGTTTCTTTTTTCACCAACGCTTTTCGACACCACCTATTGTGTTCATCTTCAGATTCAAGTATTTGAAAGTGCGGGTTAGAAGTTGGATAGCTTTCTCCAGTCAATCAAGTATGTTGCGACTTTAGACAAGGCAGAGCGTTTTGCCACAATACCATTGTCGGCATTTACGAGAACTTTTGTGCCTTCATTATCCAAACTAATGCCGGACTTTGCAGTTTGAAGCCACCTTTTCAATATGTGTTGTTGAGGCAACAACTCTACTTGCTTCATTCCCAAATAGGCTAATATGTGCCGACAAGGAACTCCCCTAAACTCCATCTCTTTGCAGCTGTATTTTGCATAATATGCAGCCTTATCATACGTCAAACTCTTCCCCTTTGTGACCCCTTCAATCCTCTCAAGTATTTCATATACTTCTTCATTGGCATCCTTAGCTTTCTCCCTCAAGGAACATGTAAGACTCTTCAATTCTTGTACTTGAAACCTCTCAAACATAAAGTGAGTGTACAATTTAGCCATTTGAACTTCCATTGGTGTCCTAAGCTGCGAAGGAGGTGATGAGTTTTCATCATTATGGTCCGTTACCACCTCTTTCAACCGTTGCAGACCAAGGGCTCGATTAAAACGAATGATGAATTCTGTCAAAGAGTGCTTCCGATGCACATACTGCTTGAAGAAAGAATGAGAACTTTCTGCACGTTGACTGCTTGACGTGTCGGCAGAAAAATGGTGCTTACACCAAGCGGGAACCCATTTTTCATGCAAGTCATAAATGTCCCCAAACCAACTTTCTTCATGCAATTTATGTTGCCATACCAACGCATTCCACCTCACCTCAAATTGTTCTTTGCTTTTGATATGTCATATGCAATCATGCAAATCCTTGAAAACATCCTTAACATGCACATGGCCATTAAACTTATTAATAATATGCCATACGTAGTACTGTGAAAGGTTGTCGATAGTTTGCTGCGAATCGCCTTCGATATGCTAGCATCTTGACCTGTAATGATAGTTTTCGGCGGCTCATCCGACATAGCTTTGAGGAATTCTTCAAGCAACCACTCAAAGGTCTCGGCCTTTTCATTCTTTATGAATCCACAACCCAATACCATGGTTTGACCATGATTATTGACTCCTAACAAAGGGGCAAACATCATCCCGTAGACATTGGTGTTGTAGGTTGTATCAAACACACTCACATCACCAAAATATGCATAAACATGTCTTGACTTAGCATCCGTCCAAAATAAATTCTTAAGTACTCCGTCTTCGTCAACCTCCATCTTGAAATAGAATGACTCATTTTGTCACACCCCAGATTTGGCCAAAACTAAACCCGAGTATGTGACACTTCATGTTACTTTTAAGAGCAAAAAGTAACTACTTGAAAGTCTCCAAAACTAAACATAAACAATTTCATAACCGTTTCTTACAATAAACCTCAAAATGAACTACAAAGACTTCAAAATCCAGAACAAAGGTACAAAACATCTAATGTACAAAGTGTTGTCAAAACAGCTACAAAATCACCTAATGTCTTCTAAAATGAACCAAAATCTTTAATAGCTCTTCAAATACATCCAAAGCATGCCAACTTCTCACCCCAAGCTTATTTGAATGGGAAGGGAAAAAGGGTGAGCTACAAAGTTCAGTAAGCAACAATATCTAAAACAAAATGATTCAAATGTACAATCAAAGGAGTTGGATTCAAAGGCTACAATACAATGAAAACATGAATTCAATGAATCAATAACAATACAAATAGCTTCTGTAATTCCTCATTAGTGAATCCAATGAGGCCTTACTTCCATGGTGGTCACATGGGCCTTATTACCACCTAATCAGAGGTCCAGACTCCCTCACAATCAACCACAAGTTCAGATGCTATTCAATGTTTGAATACAAACACTTTGAGCAATGAAACTAAGGCAATGGTATCTGAATCAATTGACACACCCCACCCTCGATACCCACGTGGATACCGAATGCGGGCGTGCTGGTCGACACTCGTAAGTGACGAAGCCATTAAATGCATGACAACACTTAGTGGAAACAAAATTAAAATACTATTAAGTTTGCGGAAATCAATGTCAATATGCATATGGTTCAGAGCGTACTAATTTTGAAACAGCGGAAACCAAATAATAAAATAAGTTCCTAGAATCTCTATCCATAACAGGGATGGATATTATTATAGAAACTGAAAAGAAAAGAAAAATCCCTACATGGTCGGGATGGATGATCAGAGCTGCCACGCAAAAGCCTCGACTTCGCCGGATGCACTATCACTATGTCCTGAAGGGGGCGCAAAAACAAAAGTGTGAGTGGACAAAAATAAAAGTTTTCGCAAAACCTTTCTCTTTTCAATATACTAACCCCCTGTTTGAAATCCAGTATAATCGTAGAAACATACTATCATAATATAGTTCAAAAGGTACTTCAATAGTATAACTGAAACACTTAAAAGTATAATATTCGTAAATCACAATTCGTAATTCCAATAAAATATATAAGGGAAAACCAACACAGGGTATATGCGCGATCACCCATGTACGGGTTGAGGAACAGCCTCTCAATCATCGTACAAGCACTTTACGTTATCCATTAATTTGTACTCCTAGTACCACACACATGTAAGCACTTGCGCCTTAGCGCGTCACACCCGAGTCCTTACGTAGTGGGGCCTTTTCCCCAAATATAAACATAAACGTAAGACAAGCTTGCACTAAGGTATTTACCGGACAATACCCCTGGAGTACAGTGCGTGTGTCCCAAACATGTGAGACTTGTCCTACGGCCGTGAGACGGTACTACAACGTAGTGAAAGCATACCAAGTGTGTTTCAAAACATACATACATACTCATGTGTTTGGATATAGGAAACAAAATCCCTTTCATAAATCCCAAATAATTAATATTGCATAAATAATACCTTCTCTCAAAACCATAAATCATATACCATTTCATACTTATGCAAAAGTAAGATCATAGGATAAACCATTTCATAACATATATTCATACTTTGGTATAAAACCACAATCACCATTTAAATCCATTTCCCAATTTATAACCATAAATAAATTAAATATGGTTGCATAAACAATTATCAGCATGTATATATATTTATAAATAAATATATATATAAATAATCATACTTCAAAAACCATTTAAAACCACAAAGAAACCAAGTTCATATTTATTTTCAATCATAAAAGCCATTTAATAAAGCAAAAGTCCACTCACTGGTATTCGGGAGTGAAATCTCCCCCGGTGTTGCCCTCCTCGGTGTGCGGAGTCGAAGAATTACCTAATTAATATTAGGGAACAAATTAGAACTTCCCTAAAATAAATTAAAAATAGGCCTTAAAGAAAAATCCCCCAAAAATATTATTATTTTAGCGAAAACGGGCTCGAAAAATGATTTCCGGGCCCCGAAAACCCTACCGCTGCCGTCCACCGCCGCCGGCGCCGCCGTGCGCCACCGCACGCGCCGGGAAACGGTCGGACGCGCCGCCACGCGCCGGGAGAAGCCTTCACGCGCCGGCCACGCGCTGGCACGCGTCGCCACGCACGGCACGCGCCTGCTAACGTGTCCCCCACGCGCAGCTGACGTCAGCCACGCGCCTGCTGACGTCAGCACCGTTAAAGTTAACGGAATATACCTTTTTGGACTGAATATTCTGACGCCGTCAGGAATATTCCGTTACCGTTAACGAAATATTCCTCTGTCTTCTTCCTTGCGCCGGTCGCCAGAGCCGCCGCCGGCGCCGCCGTCCTCCGCCGCCTGGTTTGCCGGAATTTCTGGAAAATTTTCCGAAAATGTCCAAAACTTTAAAAATTCATATCTTCTTCGTTCTTTGGCCAAATTTAACGTGCCATATATCAAAATGAAGGTATTGACGAGTAGAATATTTTCATACCAATTTGAGGCCGGAAAAATGGCCGGAGATGGCCTGAAATTGGCCGGGAAGCTTCAGGAAACCCTAATTCCGTTCTCCTTCAAAACTGCACCAAATTCGGCGTTCTTTATATCGATTTGAACCTACTCAATCCAATAAAACCAATGGTAATGGTTTTGAGGCTTACCTATGTCGGGATTGTACAGAAACTTGAATGGCAGTTCGTCATTTTCGTTCCGGCGTCGGTTTGGACGATCGGGTTCGAGTTTGGAGATTCTAAAATCACAGCCTCGTCCAGAATGACGAGACGATCGAGATGGTATGGATATTGGGCAACGGTTCGACGATTTTGTGATTCGTCCAAAGGTTAGGGTTTCGGTGAGGTTTTTGGCTTAGAGAGAAAACTGGGAGAGAAAGAGAGATAGAGGGGGAGAACGTGCAGGAATGAGAGGAAGGGTTGGCTGCACAGCAGCCAGCCAAAAACCCTAATCCCAACTTACGGGGTGGAAATTAAAAAAAAAATGCCCCTACACTTTAAAGCTTCGTAAAAAGTTCGTTTCAACTCCAAATTGAGTTCCGCTTGCGTCCACGCGTTCGTATCGATGAGTACATCAAGAATATGGAAAGAAATAAATTTTTACAAGTCATCCCGAAAAGTCAACAAAAGGCAACATTGACACTTGGGGTATTTTGGTAATTTCCACATAAATTTTGGGACGGGTTGTAACATCAATAATCAAACAAGGTTCAAACATCAAAGGAGAGCCAAGTGAAGACTGAATCAAAGCTCAAAAACAAAGTAGCTCAAAGATTCAGAAACATGGAAGCAAAGCAAAACAAACAACACAAAGAAACTTACATGATTCAGATCACAAGGATGCTTACAAGAATACTTACATGATTCACCATGTTCCAAACTATGAGTTTCAGATGCTCCAAGGCACACCCCGACCCGGATATCCACGTGTCAATATCGAGTCGAGATATGTTGGCTGACATCCCAAAAGGGATGACGAAAGCCATAGTGTAAGTGTTGTGTAAAAGTGCAAATAAATTAAAACTAAAGTCTACTTTGAAACTTAATTTCAAAATAGTGTGCGAAGTGCAGGGCCCATAATACAAAGTAATCAATCTCAGAGTATAGTTAAAGCGCATTAACATAAGAGTAATTCCATCCTAGTGAGGATAGACATAATACAACTAGTAGGAACATACTTCTGTACAATAGCTGTAGAAGGTGTCAGAACCACCAGTGATAACTTTGTTGGAAGTATGCCCACAAAGCCACTCATTTGATGTAATAGCTTTTGGAATACTTATTGTATTAAACTATTATTTTTTTAATGAAAGGGCAAAGCTTATTGTTAATCACTATTTATTGTATCATGTGTTTAAGCAATGAGAGAATCCAAGGAATGTATTTAATCTAAGAGAGAAGTGATCTAAGTAAGTTAGATTACCGAGACCTGTCTCTTATGTTCATTCCTAAAACGTTCCTAGCCATAGGATTGCCAATTGGGCATTGACAATCCGCTAAGGTTAGTATGTGTTATGTTAACTCAAGCTTGAGTATGACTAGTCTCAAGTCATTTAGTGTTAGACACTGAGACAAACACATAGGTGCTCAAAAGGTAATTGAGTACACTGAACAACGATCAAAAGAGAGTTCATACATACATGTCATGTAAGAACTTTTAAGTTGCAATATGCAAAGTAGTCCTTTGACCTGAGGCATCATAGATGTCTAATGATTGGGTCCTTGATCTTTGATCATGTCAAAGGAATTCCATTGCGAGTGTCCACGGCATTGTTGGGGTCAAGCTATCTAGTCATGTAGGCATATGAATGCACAACAAGGGATCTCTAACCTTCCATGGTGGAAGGAGAATACTCTGAGATATGATTCGAGAGTCTTTGGCCAAAGCATGTGAATATGACTTAGGAAGTTTGTTTCAAATCATATTCAATTGAATCATATAGAAAAGTATCACATTGGATAGTAGACATGAAAAATAACTATCACTCAAACAATGTGATTAGGAGTATTGTATTAGAGAATGACCGTATTGCATTGTAATTGTAACTGGATAGGTTCTCCAACCACTTCTACTTAGCTTGGGTAGCCATGACATACTGCTAGGTGTCACTCATGGTTTGTGGAAGCCCTAAGGATTAGCAAACACTAATCTTTATCAAAGGGAGAATTGAAATGTAGTTTCAATTCACAATCGATCGTTAAGAGTAACAATCGCCCACTGCCTCGCTAATTGGAACCTAATGGATCGTACACCGAGTAAGGATGAAAGTGAAGAAATAAAGGAATGGATAAGCAATTAAATTGTTTAATTGAGAATGATCAAGATTAATTAATTAGTTAATTAATTATACGAAAGGTTCGTATTGGCCTTTTAAGTTGGTTTTGGGTTTCGGGGCCCAAAGGGGTTTTTGGTCCACAAGGCCCATTGAGTTTAGGTTGTATGGCAACTAAAACTAAGTGGAATTTTAACCCAAAAACAAAGTCAAAACCGGCCTAAAGTGAGTGGAGGCAAACTTGGGTTAATTGCAAGTTTGCCACTCACATGTGAAGTCGTATAAAGGAAACTTTCTAGCCATTTTTCATTAAGGGGTTTTTCTTGGAGAAAAAGAGTTGAACTTTTTCTCTCATTTTCTTCAAGGGAGGCCGGCCACTTAGAGAAGAAATAGCTAGCAATCTCTTGCTTCTCTAAGTCATCCATTTCATCTTCACACCTCATCCTTGGTGTGGAGACTTAGAAACACCAAACTTTTGGTGTTTAGGAGATCCTTTCCTTACATCCTCAAGGAGCAAAGGAGGTGACTTGAAGGCCCTCCACTTGGGTGAATCCCTTGTGCAAACAAGGATGAGCTTCAAGGGTAATGAATCTCCAAATTTCACTCTCTTTAATATTGTTAAAGAGTCTATGGTTCACCATTCTCTAGGCTTTGAAAGTCATGGGTTTATGAATTGTTTTTGAATGCATGCCTACTTTAATTGTTATTAGTTTGCATATGTGTTCAAATATTCACAATTGTTCTTAGCTAGAACAAAATTTTTCCTTCAAACTTCACTTGCCACCAGATCAGCCCTCTAAAACCTGGAGGGACGCAAAACAGAAAGTGTGAGTGGGCAAAAATAAACATTTCTAAAAACTTTGCTTTTCGTAACATAATAACCTCTCTTTGAAAATTCCTGTATAGTTTCCCAAAATCAGACTACGTATAGTATGAAAATTTCCAAAGATATGGATAAATACCTTTATATCAACATAATATATAATATTCAACGTCAAAACGTTATAAGGCACCGCTGCCAAAAAATGAGTAATACCAACACCTCAACAACTATATTGTATACACATCGACAAAACAGTATAAAGGCACCCATGCCAAAGGTATGAGTAAATATCAATATCTCAACAACATAAAATATGCTCAATGACATATATAATATGCTCATCAACGTATGCAGACACATAAGCCCATGTAGAAAGTAGCTACATGGAACAGGCTGGGTGTAATAAATATATGCTCGGTACTATGATAACGTGAAGCTGGAACTAAGCTCGTCACATACAAGTCCTAGCTGCCTAGTGCAAGCTCGTACAGGCCGGCACCTACAATGGATCCAAATTGAGCATAACGGTGCGGATGTGGACATACACGTGAAGGCTGGTCCTGGCCTGGACGAGTACTAGACACTGGTGAATGCATGTATGATGAGCAGTAAAATACACATGATCATGTCATCACAATTTTCCAAATCCCAACATAATATATATTTTATACTTAACTCGTAAGTAAAGCATGGCATGATAGAAAATAGTTCGCAAATCAACATGGAAACTAATATAAATAATATAGGTTTCATAAAACAAAGCCTACTCACAGATACGTAGTTAGGTCGTAGCCGCCTTGCCTTGTCTGACCCCTGTACTCCTCGTGGTAAGTCTCACCTATATGAGATATCATTATTGTAATGATTAAACTCATAAAGGTTACTAATTAAATTAATAATTAACACTTATTCTTGGTTCGCTCAAATCGGAGGTCCGAAACACTCTGAAAAATACCATACGTACTGCCCCAAGGTAGTACGCGCCGTCACGAGTCGCCTCGCGTCGACAGAAGTCGAAAAACTGGTCCCACGCGCAGGCCTGCCTCGACTCACGCGTGGCTCACACGCAGTCAAACTGAGCCAGTCAAAGTAACGGCGTTAGTAGAAGCTGTTAGATTTAACGAAATATTCCTAACAGCGTTAAAGGAATATACTTGTGAAATATTTCCGGTTTGGACCAGTTGCTGACGTCACGGTCCAGTCTGGACCGGTCGCCACTGCAACTCCAGTCGGTCGCTGGAGCCGTCGCCCGCCGCCGCGCCGCCGTTGTCCAAGCTCGCCGGAAACTGGGAAAAACTTCAAAAATTTGTAACTTCTTCATTTCTCAACCATGTTACACGATCCATATGTCAAAATGAAGCTAGAGATAAGTAGAATAAATTGTACCTATTTGGGGTTTGAAAAGTGGTCGGAAATGGCTAAAAATTGGCCGGAAAGTCTCGATCTCCTACCCGAGGTCCGATCCACTCCAAAACACAACCAAATCGCACGAATTTTGTACGAAAATTCATCTACTCAACGAAAGAAAGCTAATGGTGGTGGTTAGGAACCTCACCTTGGTCGGGATTTGCAAGAAACTCGCCGGAAAAGCTCGGCTCTTCCGTGTGCGATTTCCGTCAAATGGTGGGGAGTTTGGGCAATCGACTTGCACCGTTGAACTCAGTGAGTTACAACGAACAAGATGGTGGTGGAGGCTTGGCTTGGTTCGAAGAAAATGGTGTGGTCACTATTTGACTGTGAGTGTTTCTACGGGAAGTGAGAAGAAGAAAGTGACAGAGAGAGAAGGAAAAATTTAAGGAAAACAGAGAGAGAAAAAAGCTTTGGGTTTTTAAAATGAGCAGGGAAAAGGGGTCCCTGGTGACACGCAACTCAACACCCCCAAAACAGGAACTAAATATTTAAATGAACGTAACTTTTCCGTTACACATAGGAATTACGTCTCGGTCGCGCTCACACGTTCGTAGAGATGAGTACTACAAGAATACGGTAAGTGAGAAGTCAAAATTTAAAAAGAACTGAAACGTCCACGTAGGACTTCCACTTAGCCCAACCAAGGGCATTTTCTTCAATTTACCACTTCGGGAAAATAAAATACAATAAAATTAGGGACGGGTTGTCACACTCTAGATGCTTATATCCTTTTCTCACAAACTAAAATCTTTGTTTTGGTTCTGAAATATTTGATAAAGGGTAGAGAGAAGCAAAAGATGTCAATAACAAGGAGACAACTTTCTTTAAGCAAGTGGTGAAGGTTACTTCAGTTGTGGGTTTGTTTGTTAAGAGGTGGGAGTTTGCTTCACATGAGGGTTTGCTTTAAGTAAGAAGGCAGCTTAGCTTTACAGATGGTGCCTAGTTTTGGTACTAATATCTGTCATTCTTCATCCAAACAGTTAGGCAAATTACATGAGGGCCTCAAAAAAGTTGGGTTGTTACACGTTTTTCTCTTTCTCATCCTCAAAATTCTCTTTAAGCATTTCCGCTCATGCCCGATTAGATCAGCTCGCAGGTCCCTTTCGGCATTATACATATTCTTCGTAATGTAACCAATATTTTCGATTCCTCCGCTTTGCACCTCCAATAAAGCCACTTGTTTACTTATCATAATATTCACCTCTTCACATTGCCCAATCATGGCCTTCATTGCTTCAAAAACTCGACGGTGAGATCTAAATAAGTATGCAACGCTTCCCATACCGTGGTTGTGTCGCCATTTGAAAACTGTTATAATAAATTTTTCACCACCAATTGGCTCCAACAACGCAATTCTAGCCTTGCAACCAGTTCTATAGTCTGACCACTTCCCTTTCCAATCAATTTTGGGTTTTTTATCAACTTTCTTTTTCCTTTGTTTGTAACAAATTATTTCTTTCCTTACTATCTCACCACCACTGCCCATTTTACTACTATGTTCCTGAATCCCAAACCCAGCTGCCATTGCATATGTATTGTAAAAGTTATACCCTTCCTCTATCGTCACAAACTCCATTTTCAATAAGGGTTTTAACTCATCATATACATTTGGTACCATAAATGTATCCCTACCGGCACCAATTGCATCTTCTCCATCTATACCCTCACTTTCTTCTAAAATCTCCTATACTTCTCTGTTATCTCCCATCGAAATCCAATTCAATAACTTACTGCTTCAAACATACACAAGTATAACTCAACTTATCACAACACACCACAAGTTTCACCAATATTTATATAACATATCTATTTCCACCCAAACAACACAACTAATAACAACCTAGCAACATTGAATGCAATTTCACCAAATCAAAAGTTCTATAAGCACAACTAATAACAACCCAATAACATTGAATGCAATTTCACCAAATCAAAAGTTCTATAAACACTAACCTGAAATCGATTTCACAACCAACTAAAGATGGAAAAGAAAGAGTGGAGGTTGCTGCTCCTAAAACCGTAACCAATGCACCGCCACAAACCACCGCTCCACATTTGGATACCGGCCGCGACTTCCCAATTACACCGGCAACAATGAGATGGTTTCTGGACAACGGCATGAGCTAAGGGCAATTGTTTCTGGACAACGGCGTGAGCTAAAGGCAACGATCATGTAATGGAAGGCCGAATTTTACTCGTCACATATGCTGGTCTTTTTTTTATCTGCATCTACTGTGAGCTCGCTGATCACAACCGTCTGATTAAATCATGATTGCTGTCCGCACGGGAGGTCTGCACAGGAGAAACTCCCTTGTAAGTGTTGTCACTTGCTTAAAGGGTGATGCGAATGGGTTTCCTGCGCCACACTTATTCATTTGATTATTTCTAGCACACAATTCACAACTCACAATGGATTGAATGACATTAATATAAGTACCAAGCTGTTTATAAAGGGTAGAAAGTTGCATCAAAGGCTTTGTATTACTTGTAAGACAAGAAAACTCATCATGATTAGTATAAATAAAGATACAAGGTCAGAGAGTGAACACACAATTCTCATACACATGAGCCATTCTCTCTCTCGCACCCACTCTCAAAGTTAGCTTTACACCAAAAACTTTAATTTACGATAGTGTTTTAAAGTGATTTTTCTATTTATTGGACTATGATGTTTAAGAATGACAAGATTATCTTTTTTTTGTGTGTTTTTTTGCCTTACAAGATTGTCCACATCTAGCTTATTCAACTTCGAATATTGGTTTACTTGTTGGAATAAAGAATGATACAATATTCGTCATTGAAAAAACAAATTTAATGCACAATGGTTATGGCCGGCACAAATAATTCAACTAAGACTATGAATAGGGTGAAGATAAATATAAAGATCACTAAACGATAGGAAATTAGGAACAAAGACTTTGCTTAATCAAATAATTAATTAAAAAAAATAAGTAGCCTCCAACGTCATCAACAGTCGCTTTGGCCGAGTGGTTAAGGCGTGTGCTTGCTAAGTGCATGGGGATCCCCCGCGAGAGTTCGAACCTCTCAGGCGACGATTTATTTATTTTTTTTGTTTATTTTTTTTTCCGATAAATACTGCCTCCTTACTAAAAACTATTGAAAACAGAAACAGCATATATGGAGACGAGTGACAGCCGGAGGAATAGATTTACGGCGGCCGTTTCACAGTTATGAATCACCTGCCATGCCATGCCATGCTTCTTTTTTTTTCTTTTTGGCCATTGCTGCCATGCTTGTGGTGCTCTATCTGGATCATGTAAATTGGAATAGCCAATATCTGCAGGGAGTATACGTTAAGCACGCAGCGTGGCCACTTAACAAGAAACTAAAGTAAATAGAACCAAACGTCTCTCGATAAGATGATGAGACAACGCTGCCAATGCCAAAACCAGGAACATCGTTTATGTTCTGAGTTCGAGTTCAATTTCTCTACCAAGTAATGGAGGAATTCGAAATAAAGTATCCTTACAGTAGTACAGTACAAGTTTCATAATCACAATAAATAATGCAATTTCAGCGATTTTTCATCATCATCATAATCAATCCTTGGGATAGAAGGACACATGTGGATTTCCAAGTCAGGGCCCTTCAGCGAATGGATATTCGAATATGACAGTGGACCGGTTCTCTTCCGGTATGGTTGATGTTGCTGCCCATGGCATTGACTCGACTCATATCCTTGAAACTCTCATCGCAATAAGATAAACACCATTGAAATCAAGCAAACTACAAGAGCTTCAGTCCACCTGTTACATCATCAACCACTTCAACAGGTCCTGCACATGAGTGTGTTGGAAATTTGGAATAAGTACAGGTAAAGTGATGAGGGAAAATCAAAGTTCCATTTCGATATTTTTTGCAAATTTTGTCAGACATAAGACATCAATATGCCACATTTTTCACAGGCTCAAAACCTCTCCTACCCAATATCGTACCAACATAATATAGAGGGGCTTGGCCTCCCAAACTCCCAATCTAAGTCGACAACCCCCCGTGTATGGGGACTATGCTTAAGACTCACAAAATTGCTTTTATACTTAAGTGATCTCTGGGTACAAATTAAAAGAGGCTCATCAAAACACAAGATAATGGAGAAGAGAAACATACCAAGAATAGCCATCACTGTCCTTGAATCTGGAAGAAAACATAGGACCAAATAAGTAACTTTGGATGGTCAACTGAATAAGAAACAAGTCAAGAATATAAATTTCATGGCACATACAGGGAACAAATAAGACAAGTTACAACAGATCTGTTTGCAGCAGTACTCAAAAAACAAGTAACACCCAAATACAGTTAAAAAATGTGAAAGAGGATGGCAGTACACAAAACTTGGAAACTCCCATTCTTCGAGAGCATTATGCTGATCCACTTAATTCAATCTTTCTCAAGTTGTGATGATGATGGCCTCCACTTCTCAGTAATATATTGAAATTTTTGTGAGTAAAACTAGTGTTTTATTTGATTGGCATTATTGACATGAACATCACCAAAAGCTAAAAAATATTAAAACCAAGATTAACCTCAGCTATAAAAATGTAATCAACTCACTTGGTGCAATCTGAGTCCTGCCAGCATCAATTGTAATGTGTGTCGGTAAATTTAGCGATTTAGCCCTTTCCTGTCAAAATCCACAACGATTCATCAACCATAAAGTTGCACTCACGGAAAATACACAGAGAAATTTGTATATAATACTGACTTGCAAAACTAGCATATCTTCTTCACTTTCTATTTTCACTACAACTTTAGGCTGTGCACACATCTCCCACCTGAGGATTGAAATAACACCATTACAGGAAACATAGAAAGGTATGCAAAATCCCACATTGTTTGACAGAGAAAAAAATCAGAGAGTAGTGTGTTGCTTTACCTGTTTAAAGCTTTTGGTGCTCGATGGAGGACCTTTTTATAGAGGCCTAAAGTCGCATGGCTAAACGATGAACACAAACATTCAGATAAAGAGTTTGAACAAAAAGATTAACTAGGTAAATTCAAGGAAAAGAAGTTGATCATTTAACAAAGTAGACAAAACTTTTCCAACATACAGCTACCTGCATTGAGCAGCAATTTTCCCTTTACCCATCTTTAGATCATTCCTGACCACCAAAACCTGACGAAAACAATGAAGAAAGTGAATAGGTGGAGCAATCCAATACTGTCAAATATAACGCCGCGAATCAGGGTTTTGAAATCATCAAGAACGAGAGGAAAAGAGGCAGAGATGAAACTCGAACCAATACCATTTTGAAATCCTCGAGAATGTCGGCGAGGTTTTCAATCTCGAGAGGGTCTTTGGGCTTATTCTTCTTCTTCTTCTTGCCATTATTAGAATCACTGGCAAGTGCAGCTTGCTTAGCGAGTCTGGCTGAGAAAATGATGCGAGCAGGCGGGTAACGCGCGCCAAAGAAATACCCCAAAGCAAGCCAGCCTGCTCCTACCAAAATGGCACCCACCCACCCCAACCCCATCATCACTGCTCCTCCTACTCTGCCCTTCTTCTACTTCCACAACACTCCTACTCTCTCTCTCTCTCTCTCTCTCTCTCTCTCTCCTCGCTTCCAATCAAATTTCTGTCTCAACAATAAGAGAAACAATAACATGTTCGAGTAAGTACATTATTATATATAATGCGCTGATACACTCGTATACTAAATTTTCCGCCGGAACAAACAAGAGGGGAAGGGAGTGAAATTTTGCGCCTGAATATCGATTAACAGAAGTTCGTAACCCTAGATCGCACGGCCGAACGAACTTGGGGGTTAAGCACGTGTGTCATGCGTGTGCTGTCTTTGCATACCAGGTTATGCCTTCGAACCCAGGTGCCTCACTTCCCATTCTTTTCTTTTTTCTTTTGTGTTTTTGTTTCTTTTATTTTTTTTATTTGTCGTTCTTTATTTTCTTTTTACTTTTCTTTTTCTTTCTTTTTCTCGCCTTGAGGGCAATGTGTGATTTAAGCTTGGGGGTGGAGATTTCATTTTTACTTTTTATTTTTGGGTTAGTTAATTCTTATTTTAAGTTAATATCTATAGACGAATTTAAACGTTAGAACACATGGATAGAGTGAAAATGAATCCCACTTGAGATTCTTTTCTATTTAATTTTGCTTAGAGACTAATTCATATGTTATACTTTGAAAACTTGCACTTTCTGTTACATCCCGTTCCCGAAAATATTAGTATTTTATTCCCGGAAGTGGAAAATGACGAAAATGCCCTTGGTTGACCATTCGGTTGACTTTTGCGTCGTAACTCATACGACCCTTCCCTTGGTATTTTCTTGTCGTGCTTGTCGTTACGAACGCGTGGGCTCGAGCGGGAGGTCGTTCGGAGTCTGAACGAATATTATACGGATGTTGGATTACTGACGTTTCCCGTATTTTTACTTTGGACTGTTTGGGTTGTTGGGCTAGGGCCCAACCTTTCTGTTGGCCCATGTGCCCTTGTTCCTCTGTCTGTTGACTCTCTCTCTTTCTCCCTTGGTCTCTCACTCTCTGTCACTTTGTTCCTTCTCCTTGCAAATAACCTTTCTTCCTCACCGAGCTCTCCCCGAGCCGATTTAGTGGCTGTGCCACCACTCCCAGACCAAATCATCACTTAGGCCACTCCCAGTTCACATTAACGAACCCAGCAAACCCAGTTTCAGAACCCAGAACCTGGAAACCCAGGATTCCGACGAACCTCGAGATTTCCCGACGAGCTTTCTCGGTGAAACCGAGCTCAAACCTCCTCGAAACCATCACCATTCACTTCCTGGTGATCCCTAAGACCTTGTTCAAACCTTGGATGGCCGTGTTTGGCCAAGCATCGAAGAACTCGAAGTCGGCCTTTTTCCACCGAGACTTCTTCTCCATTTTCAGGCCACCTCTGGCCAGATTTTGGCCCCCAAAATGGTAAATTCTTATTCTCCTTGTTCCCAGCTTCATTTTGGTACTTGAATCGTGCAATTTGGCCTTGAAATGAGTGAGATATAGCAATTTGAAGTTTTCGGCATTAAAAACCCAGTTTCCGGCGACGGTGCCGGCGATCGGAAAATCGGCATGGATGACCGGCGCTGACGTCAGCGATGACGTCAGCAAACCGATTCAGACCGGCCCTGGTGACGTCAGCAAACCGATTTAGACCGGCCCTGGTGACATCAGCAAACCGGTTCAGACCGGCGCTGACGTCAGCAACCGGTCCAGACCGGCACTGACGTCAGCGTTGACCGGCTCGGCTGACTCGCTCGTGGGGCCGTGGCTTGCAGCGTTAGAGCCGCGCGTGGGGGCGCGTGGAGCATCTTTTTTCGATTCCGTCTTCGCGAGGCGACTCGTGACGACGCGTACTACGTAGGGGCAATACACACGATATTTTTCGGGGTGTTTTGGACCTCCGTATTGAGGAAATAAGGGATAGGTATATTTAATTAGTTAATTAGTAACCTTTATGAGTTTAATCATTATTACAGTGATATCTCATATAAGTGAGACTTATCCAGAGGGCTACCGGGGCTACCCAGGACAGGGGGCTACGACCCGGCTACCTACAGGTGAGTGAGTGGGTCTTTGCTTTGATAAATGTATATGTACGTATGGTTTTCAATGCTTTTTTTAAACTGTTAGCTTAACTCATATCATATACGTTTGTTGGAGGTAGAACTTTCGTATTATATTGCCATACATGTTTTATACTGTTGCTCATCAGTAAATGTATAACACCCCAAGTATTAGTACTCAGTCTTGTGGCCAGGACTAGCCTTGACGTTTGGAGTAGTCATTACCAGTACCGCTATGCATCTTTGGATCCATTGTAGGTACTAGCTTGTTCTAGGTTGCACTAGGCAACTCGAACTTGTGTGACTACACTTTGTGCACAGCGCATAGCGTTAGACTCGCATCATTGTAATACTCAGCGTATTACTTATATACCTAGCATGTTCCTCGTAGCTTATCTACTTGGGCTTGTGTGTTTACATATGGGTGAGCATGTCAGTAATTATTGTCGAGGAGTACCCGTATATTTTTAGTATAGTATTTTGAGGTTCATGCTAGAGGGTATGACTTATTTTCAAAACTATACTTGTTTTCCAGCGAGGGGTTAGTATACTCTTGAAAACAAAGGTTTTATCAAACTTTGCTTTTTGACCCACTCACCGTTTTATGTTTTGCGCCCCTCCAGGATTAGTTGGCTTGGAGCTATCGACGTCGAGACGCGGTGGTATGACAATGTAGGGAATCTCTACGCTTGTAATTATTTTTGTATCCTCTACTCTGTTCACAACTCATTATTTTATTAATTCTTTCCGCCCGCACACTTTCGTGCACTCTGAGCTTATTTTACTTCAGTTTGTTTATTTATTCTTCAATTCTTCTAAATGGCTTTCGTCACCTCACGAGGTGTCGGCCAGCACACCCGATTTTTGGGTGTTCAGCTGTACATCCGGGTCGGGGTGTGTCACTTTCACACTAACACTTTTTGTGGGGAGTGAAATATGCTCTGAAATATTTAGTCTCGTTTTTTTTTTTTATGTTAAAAAAAAAAATTTTAGTTCTGAAGAATTGAAGCGTTATGGAAAAAAGTACCTATGTAAGGATGTGAAAGCTCCATAAAGTAGATGCCTATGTAAACCTTGACAATTGACTAAACTATATGGAATAGCTACCCCTCACAATAGAGTGAAAGCTACCATTTAAAGAGTCGATGCACTGTGTGGGTTGGTCCTTTCTCATTTTGAGGGAGTTGATGAATGCTTGCATTTTGTAGACCTTCAACGATAGGGCTCCTCTCTCGTATATTTTTGTTAATTTAAAAAAAAGAGTAAAAAAAAAATGGTGAAATTTAATTAAGTAAAAAAAAAGGGAAAAAAAATTTGTAAAGATCATGAGCTTTTTCAATACCAGATGTCTTTGTTGCAGAATTAAAAATACAATATAGTTTAATATTCCTTTTATACGGAAAACAATTTGATTGATACCAAAACCAGTACAAAATTGTGGGCCAGTCAGTAACCAGAAATACATCCAAAAAGAAACCTAAACAGAAATGAAAATAGTAAAATATGTCCGAATCCAGCCCAGGAATAGTCCTCAGAGATACACCACACTAGATCACCCGGAGCTTTCTTTTCCACCCCAAAACACTCGTTTGTCTCTCACAAACATATGCTGCATTTGCATGACTGAGGGGTGATTAGGGTGTTCTTTAGTTTCCCATATATGTAATTTCGCTGTTATTTAGTCCCCTATAGTGATTAGGGTTTCACTTTAAATGGGGTTTGTCATCATTTTGGAATCGAAGCAATATTGTCTTACATTACCTATTAAACAATAAACATCGAGGCTTCTGCTATCCTAAAGACGATCAGATCCCAGAAGAAATAGGTTTCTGAACAAAAATATGAAGCCGTCAGCCTGCAATAGTTTGTCTTACCATTTTAATTATTGTAAATTGTAATCAGTGACCAAGAATGCCGAATACAGTAAAACCTCGATAAATTAATATTCTTGGGACTGGAAAAAATTATTATTTTAACGAGATTATTAATTTATCAATAAATGAATAATTTATTAATTTATCGATAAATGAATAATTTATTAATTTATCGATAAATTAATATTTTATTAATTTATAAAAGATTTTCTGTTTTCAAAGAAAATATGTTCATGTATCTTATAAAAAGTCATAGTCATATATTCATGTATTAGACAAACTTCTAATGGACATTAAAAAGAAGAATATATAAGGGTTTTAAAGATATATGTATACATCAATTTATTACAGCAAGCTATTTCTGGTCTACCCTATAGAAATGCGATGGAAATTGAGGACATTTTGAATTATCCTACTGAAAATAATGCAGTGATGGTATCGCCAACTGATGAAGAGATCATTGATGCAATAATGAATACGACTACCAATGAGGACCATGAAGATCCAGATGATAGTTGTAATCTACCAATTGTTTCTCCAAAAAAGGCCTTTCAAGCAATAGTAACATTGAATAACTACTTGCTACAAAATGAAAAAGATATACCAAATGTGGTGTCTACATTGCAAAAAATTAAGGATGAGATTCAATTCAATTTAGGTGCAAAGAAAAAACAAGTGACTTTGGAAGCATTTTTTGAGAAAAATTGAAATTGTTTGGTAAAAAGTCTATCATATGCATTATGAATTGTTATGTACTATATTTTTATGTATTTTAATGAATTATTAATTTATATATCCAATGGGCCTTAAGGAAAGTTAGAAAAAATTATTATCTTATGCATTAAGCGAAATTATTATTTTAGTACACATGCCCGAGTCGGGACTGGTGTTTTTTATTATTTAAACGAGCTTATTATTTTATCGAATATTAATTTATCGAGGTTTTACTGTAATAGTATGATGATCTATACATCAGCGGGGCTCTAGGTGAACAGTCAAATACAGTTTCACGTACTAACAATGGAAACCTGAGCAAATAATCAGCCATGCAAACAAAAATGTACACACTTTAATTTGGATTAGTACAATCGATCAGAAAATTAACCACATAACTCAAAGAAACTTCCAAAATACATTTCATGCCGCAATATATAGTGCACTTGCATGCCAATCTACTAAAAATATCTCACAGATATATAAGCATACAAATCTTTACCATATCTCCATCCTTTACGTACCAATGGAGCCTATCAGCGACCTGCAGATTCATGGAGTTTATAATCTAAAAGACAACATCCACAAAGTCAATACTTTCATACTATGCAAAACTAGCAAAGAGCCAATAGGCATATTCAGCCCACGACATACAGATTCAACTTACTTCATCATCTTATCCTCTGTTTGTGCTCGCCGTCTCCTATAGTACCTTAAGGAAATAAAAAGTAAACGAGGTGTGAACAAAAGTCTCTTCCAAGTTCCAACAACTAAAATAATTAAACCTGAAACCCTTCCAGCATTATGAAAAGCCTACTTAACAAGTTAGTATAGAAGGTGTTACCAAAAGAGGTCAGCGGGATTCATGTAAAAAGTGACCCCTGAATAATACGACCTTCCTCCACGTCTTCCTCAATTGTCATCTTCGCTGTAACCAAAACACTAATGTCAACCATCCTGCCCATAATTCAAAATTATTTAACATTTAACAATAAAGACAATAAAATTACCCTACAAATTACCTTATACCAGAAGACAAAGCAACAACATTGTAGTATAAACAAGTAGAATGGAAGCAATCAGGGCACTTCCAAAGGAAACCCTCGCAATATACTCAGCCCCAGCCTGTTAAAGCATAATATTAGTGCCAATTGCCAAACATTAGTTTACAGAAACAAACAAGATTATAAAAAACAAAGCTACAACCTTTGCTTTCTCAAGAGGAGGCTCAACTTTCATCCTAAACGATTCACCAACAAGCTTTACCCAATATAATAATGTGTGTAAACAAATATACACCTAAAGCTGATGGTGAAGTCAAAATTCACCCAAAAGGAAGTGAATAAAACAGACAATCGCCACATTGCCGTCTCCATTGTTGAAGCTCCACAATAGATTTGAATCATGCTGCATTGTCCAGTACTATGCTCTATTTTAACTCAACGTCATTGATGAATGACTTCCAAATCCCTGTTATAGGAATAGGATAAAAAGGGAATGTATCGTTTCATTTCTCCAACTTTTCAACCTCTGATACAGACCAATAACATGCTCTTCTTGCAATCAAGATCCGATAAGAGAACTCATAATTGAGCAAAATTCGAGAATCTACCCTAAGTATCCGAATATGTCCATCTACTCCACCATTAATAATTTTTAACTAGTGCCAAACGAATTATTTGGAACTTGTAAGCCCGTCAATCAACCTATTATATGTAGCAAGATCAGGTATAAATCCCCTATCAAGCATCTCATCCACAAGCACTTCCCTCTCCTTTCTTTTGCCTTCTCTTGAATATCCAGATACCAAAATCCTATAAGTGGTGCTGTCTAAGTCTAAACTTTTGCTCAAAGACAACAGCCTAAGACCATCTGCCTCCACTGTTCTCCCCAAATTGCAAAGATCTTGAAGGAGACAATTAAAAGTCACGATATCTGGAACTGAACCCTCTTCAAGAATCCTTTTCATCAATCCAGAAGCTTCATCAATTCTCCCTAACCTCCTCAAGCCCTCAATCAAAGTTGTACAAGCAATCAAGCTTGGAACACTTCCTTTTCTCCACAGCTCATCCACAACCTCCAATGCTCTACCCGAACTCCCCTTCTTACAAAGCACCTCAACAAGACCAAGATAATCATAAGATTTAGGCAACACTCCTTTCCTCGAAAAATCTATCAACAATTCACACGCCTCTGAATCCCAACCTTCTCTACAAAGTCCATCAACCAAAATCTCACAAGTGACACCTGAAAACTTGCAGCCCAAGTCAATCATCTCATAAGCCATCCCTATCCCATCCTCAAATTTCCTCTCCCTAAAGAACCCTTTAATCAAAGTATTGAAACTCACCACATTGGGACTACACCCCTTCTCCCTCATATCCTTAAACAACTCCAAAGCTAACCCGAACTGTGAATTACGACAAAAACTACTAATCAGAATGTTGAAAGTAAAAACATCGGCCTTCACTCTATCCTTACTCATCTTATCATACAAACCCAAAGCCTGATCATGTTGGCCACATTTCACAAACCCATTAATCAGAATGTTGTAAACCACAACACTAGGCCTCCCATCAATCAATTTCCGCATAGAATCAAATGCATTCAAAGCATCACCCATTCTCCCAACCCTGCAGTAAGCATTAATGGCAAATTGGAAAATGGGTTCTGTTCTTAGGCAAGAAAAAATACCATCGGAGCAAGGACAAGGGCTAGAGACCATGAAGCTGAGGAGGGAACCCAACTCGGCGAATCGGTCGGAGATTGCGAGGGTGCGAGCCATCCATTCGAATGTGGAGTGGTCGTGACGGAAGGAGTCGACGGAAGAGGCCCAGTTGAAGACATGGAAGTCGAAGTGGGTGAAGGTGGGGTGGTGGTGGAGCTTGGACTGGAGGAAATGGAGGAGGGTTTGGGGTGTGAATGGCGGGTTTTTGATATGGGTTTTGAGGAAGTTGAGGAGGTGGGTGTGGTTAGAGGTGTGAGAGAGAGTTTGAGTGGGGAGAGGAATTGATGGGGTTTTGGGTACGCTAGGAAGTGTTGGGTTTGGGATTGGAGAGAGTGGTGGCTTTGGGTTTTTAGGGTTTCGCTGCTCCAGCAGTGGTATGGCCATTGGTCCTCTCAGCTTCTTCTTCATCGTCCTCTGATTAGTGCAACCCAAATAATAAGTTCACAAAAAAGTGATCTATAGCTTTGTGAAATGGCGAGTGTAGGATGTGTAGCCCATTCTGTGCAAGTGCAAGATATACTCTCAGCTTGCTCTGCATCAAAGAAAATCAATAGCATTAGCTGGGAACAAGAAAGCACGACCATTTTCTAATGAATTGGTATAAATATTATACGGATCAAAAAATGTTAGTACAAATATTACATGCAAGTAAAATGACTTAACAAACTTAATCAAAAAGAAAAATAAAGATAAGAGGGATAAATTCAGCCTTTCAAAATGGGGTCTTCCGTCTTCTGAACTTTTAAGCTAAAAATCCCAAATTTCGTAGACCCACCTTTGTTTCTATGACATTTCCCAAATTGTACACCTGTTAAATACCTCTATCATTTATATTTATATCTCAAACTAGAAAATGAAGTACAAAGGAGACTGCTGAAATTTCGAGATATACTCTCTGCTTATGAAAATTGGCTTAATTTTGCTCATTTCGAGGAGATGCAGTCAGCTAATATTGCTCTAGTTTAATTTCATTTTCTACAGAATAACAGGAAATTATTTACTGTTTGATAACAATGAGATGTCCAGCAAGCTAATAACCTCAAAGAATAAACCTTAAATTGACATCTCATAAAGTTGCAAACTTGTAATGATTCACTGTAATCAGATCTCTTGAATATTGAATTGAACCATCTCTCTCACATATTGAAATAAATAGAGTACAATAATTACATAGAGCATAGCAATGTGTTTGTTTAGGATCTATACCTTGATGAAGGTGTTCACCATCCATTTCTGGATCTCCTTCTCTTTCTAAAAGTTTGTATTCTCTCTCGCTTAGCTTCCCTAAAGCTACATGGATGGATGTTGGACTTGTGTGTGTGGATTGTGGTCGTACAACTAGAACTTCTTTTGGCATTGTTTTTCCTTCGGCTTAAATATAAATTGCTGAACCAAAAATTTTCTCACATGGTGGTGAAATGGAACATCTAACTTAAAACAAAGAAAGATTTTACCCAACGATGAGCCCGTTGTATAATATTTTGATTTGTATGCAGACATGACATTAGGACTCAATTAAACTGTGAAAGGCAAATATTAAACTGATTTCTATTTCTTCCGCAAAACAATAGGAGGACTACTTATTCTTATAGATGCTGTTAGGAATATATATATATATATATTATATGGCTTAGATTGTGCCACTTGTAAATAGATTAGATTGGTAGTTAGTTAAGTCTGTTAGTGAGCTAGTAATGTTAGCCTCACTAAATACTCTGATCCTTGTAATTACTTATTCATTAAGAAAGTAATACAGAAACAATTTCTCTCTCTCTCTCATTCTCTCTAATTTCTTTATTGAATCTTTAGCTTTCTCTCTCTAGATTAACAGATGCTATCATATTAAACGAAACAACATTGGATTACAAAGAACCAACAATCTGAGGCCAAGGGTCGTGAAGGCCCTCGCTTCAGTGGCTTAATACGTTAAATAATAGAACATTCCAAAAACTAGTTAGCAGTTAATACGTTAAATATTAACATATAAATATACCTCAAAATATTTCCATCTTCCATCAGTGCAATCATTAGGCACGGGATCTGGAATTTTTAATAAAATTTCATGTAGCCTTATGACCGCATTTAGAACTGAATTGAAGTATCTACTCACTGTCTCTCCAGATCGTCCAAATGTATCAAGCACTGTATGATTTTTTACATGATGGGCAAGAATGTCTCTCTCTCTGTTGAAGCAAACTTTTTAACACACCAAACCAGATACTAGAATTATTATTATTAATCAAATCAGATAATACAATGCTAAAACTATATTCAACACCATTAGATACTAAAATTATTATTATTAATCAAATAAAAAAAGTTCTAATTCCTTTTATTAAAAGCACTTTTGAGCTAAACCAGCTACTGGAAATTCATAAGTTTGAACTCGGAAGCTCTCATACAATTCCATCATACAATTTGGAAATTTTCAAAGGAAGAAAAAATGTTTGAAAATAATAATATGCATATGTAAAATAAATCAACCCCTCATCCCAGAGGAGCATATATCATCACATAATTAGAAGCACAAAAACCAGAAAAAAATTTCAGATCTATAGTATAGGAGCCATATAAACGTACCTATGGAAGAATCGGAGCCGCAAATGGAAGAAAATGATGAGCGAATTCGACGAAGGAAAACGAGGCAGCATTGAAGCGAGAGAAAGTTGCAGCGTTGAAGTGAGAGAGACAGGACTTATACAAACTGATACAAGGCAAAAGATGTAAGACGTTATTAGAGAAGAGAAACACCTCCCTATCAACAAACCAAACAAGACAACAAGCAATTACATAGATATTACATAGATACTATTAGAATCATACACAAACTCCATGAATTATCTAATTCCATAGAATTATGGTAGTTTGTAGATAATACTGAACCAGTATGTAGGTTTGGCCAATAATATTTATGTAACACTGAACTCGTTCAATAAATGACATTGTTGATGCATTGGACAACACTCCAGCACAATTGCCAAAGTGGAGACATGTTTATGATAGTTTGGGAACACCTAAGACACCACTTCAACCATCAAAAGTGCAAGCGCCGAAATTAGAATTGAAGGCACTACCTAGTCATCTAAAGTATGTGCATCTAGGAGCTAATTAGACCCTACCAATTATTGTGGCATCAGATTTGACACTTTCTGAGGAGGAAAAGTTGCTACGTGTTCTAAGGAAATATCAAGATGCATTAGGATGGACAATTGCTGACATCAAAGGCATCAGTCCAACCATATGCATGCACAGAATTTTGATGGAGGGTGGAGTCAAGCCAACTATTGATGCTCAACGTCGACTTAATCCCATTATGAAAGAAGTGGTGCGAAACAAAGTGATGAAACTACTTGATGCTGGGATGATTTATGCGATTTCTAAAAGTAAATGGGTTAGTCCTACTCAAGTAGTACCTAAACAGACAGGATCTACAGTTGTTAAGAACGAAAACAATGAGCTTGTTCCTACGCAGTTAACTACTGGTTGGAGAATGTGTGTTGTGTTAGGATTTTGGCTCGTCAAAGGTATCCTAGTTGGTTTAGGATTGCTTTAGGAAAGAACTACTGTTTTTCCTTATTCAATCCAGATTTGGACTAGATTTCTATTAGGATTTGGATAAGTAATTTCTTAGTCCAATTAGAAATAGGAATTCAGTCAGCATTAGGATATGTAAGCTGACCCTATGTATATAAATAGGGTGCGGCAAGGATCAGTTTTTCTAAGGAGAAAAACAGAGAGAGACAGCCGAGAGTTTGAGATTAGTGCTAGGGTTTTGCAAAAGTTCTGTAATCCTCAATTATTAATCTAAGTTGCAGTGATTTCTCTACCTAGAGAAATCACAACTGGACGTAGGCATAAGTTCTGCTGAACCAGTATAAATTCTTTGTGTTTCTGAGTTTTTCTATAGTTGCTAAGTTTAGTCTATTACCGTCGGTTACATCAAAGAACAAGATATAGAGGGCAGATTCAACAATTGGTATCAGAGCCTTTGGGCTCAAGGTGTTCTACGATGTCAAGAGGGAGGACGAATGCGGATCTAGGACCTGCGTTAAAGCCCTTTGACGGCAAGGAAGACTTCACAGACTGGCAAAGAATGACGAAGAACGTACTGATACAGCAGGATTTGGACGATGCACTCAATGGTGAGAAGCCGGAAAACATGACAGTAGTAGCATGGAATAAGGTTCTCAAGAAAGCCAAGAGCTCCATCGAGATTCATCTCACAAAGTCAGTTCGGTCTCACATCACCGAGAGGATGATTGCCTAGGAAGCATGGGAAAAGTTGGAGAATGTTTATATGGGCAAAACCGTGTCCAATAAACTTTTTCTAAAGGATGAAATATTCGGGCTTCGACTAGAAGAGGGAGGTGATATTGAAGATCACGTATGCAGATTCCAGAATTGCATAACTAATCTTCAGAAAGTCAAAGAAACTTACAAAGATGATGATATGGCTATCATCTTACTAAGATCTCTACCTTCATCTTTCAAGCACTTTCGAACAACTCTAATGTTTGGAAAAGAATCCCTGAAGCTTGAAGATGTAATTCAAGCTCTTCAGTCATATGCCAAATTGGATTATATAACTGAAAACTCTCAAGGCCTTTATGCCAAGGGCAAGGAGAGGGGGCGGGAGAAGAAAAAGGATGAGAAAACCAGCAACAGAGGTAGGTCAAAATCCAAGAAGAAAAAGGAAAAGAAGGAAGGTTGCTTCAAATGTGGTTCAGCCGATCATTGGAAGAGGAACTGCAGAATTTGGAAAGAAAAGAAAGCTAAGATGGAGGAAAGCTCAGGTTCAGCTAGTGCAGTTACTGAGCAAGAGAGTGACGGGGAGCTTCTTTCAGTAACATCGAGCTCCAAGGCTTTCACAAATTGGATTTTGGATACCGGTTGCACATTTCACATGTGTGCAGTAAGAGAATGGTTCGATACATACAAGGAAGTCAGCAGCAGAGAAGTTTTAATGGGGGACGATTCTTCATGTCCTATAGTAGGAATCGGCACTGTTCAAATCAGAATGTTCGATGGGATGATACGAACTTTGGGGAACGTCAAGTATGTCCCCAGACTAAGGAAGAATTTGATTTCCTTGGGTACTCTAGATGAGGCCGGTTATGAGTACAATTCTAGAAAAGGAAGACTCAGGGTAACCAAAGGGTCACTAGTGGTAATGCAGTGACCTACAACCCAATAAGCTGTATAAGTTAATTGGGACCACTATAGTCGGGGGAGCGGCTGTTTCTGTAAATCAAAGTGTAGACAAGACTGAACTTTGGCATCACAGACTCGGCCACATAAGTCAGAAGGGGTTGCAAGAGTTACACAAGCAAGGCTTGTTGGAAGGCGTGTCATCTTGCAAACTAGACTTTTGTGAATATTGTGTTCTTGGGAAGCAAAGAAAGGTATCATTCGCAAGTAGCAGTGCAAATAACCGAAGCAAGGAGCAACTCAGTTATATTCACTCAGATGTTTGGGGCCTTGCACCAACTAAATCAAATGGTGGAGCCAGGTACTTTGTTACTTTCATAGATGATTTTTCTAGAAAAGTTTGGGTTTATTTCATGAAGCAGAAATCCGAGGTTTTTGCAAAGTTCAAGGAATGGAAGACAAAAATCGAGAAGCAAACTGGAAGAAAGATCAAGTATTTGAGAAGTGACAACGGAGGTGAATATACAAGTAAGGAGTTCACTGATTACTGCAAGCAGGAAGGCATTATAAGGCACTTCATAGTAAAGAAAAATCCCCAACAAAATGGAGCTGCTGAGAGGATGAATAGAACTCTCATGGAGGGAGAAAAAAGCATGCGTTTTCTTGCGGGATTGCCTGATAGTTTTTGGGCAGAGGCTATTAATCATGCAAGGTATTTGATTAACAGATCACCGACTACAACTCTCGGTTTTAAGAGTGCAGAAGAGGTATGGACCGGGAAGCCTGTAAATTATTCCAAGCTTAGGGTATTCGACTGTAGTGCATATGCACATATTCCAAGTGATGAAAGGTCCAAGCTCAAACCAAAGTCTACACATTGCATATTCTTAGGTTTTGAGAAAGGAGTGAAAGGTTTTAAGCTTTGGGATATCAACAAGAGGAAGACGGTTGTCAGCCGAGATGTTGTTTTTGATGAGACAACCATGCCTTTGAATAAAGCTAAGAGCAGTAGGAAGATAAAGGACGATGCTGAAATTGAAGCAACAAAGATTCCTCTAATCAGTTTAGATGAAGAAGCTCAGGTGGAGCAAATTGAGCAAGAGGCTGATTTTGATGATTTTGAGGAAGAGGAAGAGCACCAGCATGGTTCACCAGTTATGAATCAAGTGGAGCAAGGAATTGGGCAGATTGAAGGCACTCCAATCCGCCAAACATCCCAAAGGGTTCAAACTCCAACCACAAATTCACCTGCATTCAAGAGATGCATAGCACTGGACAAACTGAGTCGAAACAAGAAGAAACCTGACAGATTCGGTTTTGACCAAGATGAAGTTAATTATGCTCTTAACATTAGTCAAGGAGATCCAACTACTTATAGAGAAGCTATAGCAAGTAATGAGAGAGATAGTTGGATAAGTGCTATGACAGAAGAAATGGAGTCTCTTTACAAGAACTCTGTTTGGGAGTTAGTTCCTAAGCCCAAAGACAGAAAGCTAGTTGGATGTAAGTGGGTATTTAGGAAAAAGGAAGGACTACATGAGCAAGATGCCGTGAGATTCAAAGCAAGGCTCGTTGCTAAGGGGTACTCACAAAAGGAAGGGGTGGATTATGATGAAATCTTTTCACCTGTAGTTAAGCATACTTCTATCAGATTGCTTTTAGCAATGGCAGCTCAGCATGACATGGAAATTGAGTAGATGGATGTGAAGACAGCGTTTCTTCATGGGGATTTAGAGGAGACGATTTTCATGGCTCAACCAGAAGGGTTTGTTGAATATGGGAAAGAGAACCTAGTATGTCAGCTAAGGAAGTCCTTGTATGGCCTGAAACAGTCTCCAAGGCAGTGGTACAAAAGGTTTGATTCCTTCATGCTGAAAATTAATTTTAGAAGATGCTTATATGATTTTTGCATGTACTATCATGTGTTCCAAGATGGGATGATCATATTGCTATTGCTATATGTGGATGACATGCTAATTGCGTGTCAAGACAAGTCTAGAATTCTAGACTTGAAGAAGATGTTGAGCAAGGAGTTCGACATGAAGGATCTAGGTGCTGCACAAAAGATCCTTGGCATGGAAATTCAAAGAGATAGGACCGCTGGAAGAATCTGGATATCACAAGCCAAATATATTCAGAAGGTTCTTGAGAAGTTCAACATGCAGGAAGCAAAGGGAGTTACAACCCCCTTGGCGGCTCACTTTAGATTAAGTGGGCAACAGTGTCCTAAGTCAAAAGATGAGCAACAAGCGATGGAGAAGGTGCCCTATGCTAATGTCGTGGGCTGCCTTATGTATGCAATGGTATGCACACGTCCTCACATAGCTCAAGCAATCAGTGTCGTTTCTAGATACATGGCAAATCCTGGAAAGCAACATTGGGATGTAGTCAAGTGGATTTTGCGTTATTTGAAGGGTTCTTGGCGGCAAAGGATTATGTTTGAGAAGCAGAAAGAAAATGCAAGGGTGTTAGGTTATGTGGATGCCGACTATGCAGGGGACTTGGACAAGAGAAGGTCAACTTCTGGCTATGTATTTACATGCGCAGGAGGACCAATCAGTTGGAGGGCACTGCTGCAACCTATTACAGCTTTATTGACCACAGAGGCAGAGTACATAGCATTGGCCGAAGCTGGAAAGGAAGCAATTTGGCTTAGTGGCTTGGTAAGTCAAATGGGAATTGCTCAAGATTGTGTGAAGCTGAAGTGTGATAGTCAAAGTGCCATTCATTTGGCAAAGAATCAGGTTTTCTCTGGTAGATCAAAGCACATCGAAGCAAGGTATCACAGAATCAGAGATTGGGTGGAGGCTAAGGAGATTTGGATTGAAAAGATTCATACGGATCACAATGCCGCTGATTTCCTTACAAAGATAGTGCCGGCCAAGAAGTTCAAGCATTGCTTGAACTTGATCAATCTCGTTGATTGATTAAGGTGAAGACTCTTGAAGATTTCCAGAGTTGCTTCAAGAGAGTTCAAAGACACTCTGGGGTGCTACGATCAAGACTTGGTTTGACTCACCAAGGTGGAGATTGTTAGGATTTTGGCTCGTCAAAGGTATCCTAGTTGGTTTAGGATTGCTATAGGAAAGAACTACTGTTTTTCCTTATTCAATCCAGATTTGGATTTCTAGATTTCTATTAGGATTTGGATAAGTAATTTCTTAGTCCAATTAGAAATAGGAATTCAGTCAGCATTAGGATATGTAAGCTGACCCTATGTATATAAATAGGGTGTGGCAAGGATCAATTTTTCTAAGGAGAAAAACGGAGAGAGACAGCCGCGAGTTTGAGATTAGTGCTAGGGTTTTGCAAAAGTTCTGTAATCCTCTATTATTAATCTAAGGTGCGGTGATTTCTCTACCTAGAGAAATCATAACTGGACATAGGCATAAGTTCTACCGAACCAGTATAAATTCTTTGTGTTTCTGAGTTTTTCTATATTTGCTAAGTTTAATCTATTACCGTCGATTACATCAAAGAACAAGAAGCCTAACGCAAGTACCAGAAAGGATCACTTTCCAATGCCATTTATTGATTAAATGCTTCGGAGATTAGTTGGGCGCACTTTCTATTGTTTTTTAGATGGGTATTCAAGGTATAATCAGATTCCAAATGCACCCGAGGATCAAGAGAAGACAACGTTTACTTGCCCATTTGGAACATTTGCTTATCGAATGATGCCTTTTGGGTTATGCAATGCACCTGCCACTTCTTAGCGATGCATGATAAGTATATTTTCAGGAATGGTTGAAAAGATTATGGAAGTTTTTATGGATGATTTCTCAATTTTTGGGGATTTGTTTGATCTATGTTTGCATAACTTGGCATTGGTACTTGAGAGGTGTCAGGAGACAAATTTGGTTTTGAATTGGGAGAAGTGTCATTTCATGGTAAAGCACGGCATCGTACTAGGGCATTTAATTTCGAGCAAAGGAGTCGAGGTTGACAAAGCAAATATTGACATTATGGCCAAATTGCCACCTCCAACAAATGCGAAAGGGGTAAGATCTTTCCTTGGACATGCTAGATTTTATAGACGATTTATAAAGGATTTCTCCAAGATTAGTCGGCCTTTGTGTAATTTATTGGCTAAAGATGTTGCATTTAGTTTTGATGAGGCGTGCCTGGAGGCCTTTTAACACACTAAAGACGCTCTTGACTTCAACATCTATCATTACATCACCAGATTGGAATCTGCCATTTGAGTTGATGTGTGACGCTCCTGATTATGCGATTGTGGCCATCCTTGGGCAGAGGAAAGACAAGCTTCCTAGAGTGATTTACTATGCCAGCCGCACATTAAATGCAGCACAGCAGAATTATGCAACTACTAAGAAAGAATTATTGGTAGTTGTATTAGCTTTAGAGAAGTTTAGATCCTACTTAATGGGTGCTAAGGCGATTGTTTACAATGATCATGCTGCTTTGAAATACTTGTTGTTTAAGAAACATGCTAAGCCTAGACTTATTCGGTGGGTTCTTCTTCTACAAGAATTTGATTTGGAAATTCGAGACAAAAAAGGTAGTGAGAATGTTGTGGTTGATCATCTATCTAGATTGAATATCTCCAGCACTGCTGAAGATGACTCACTTCCTTTGAGTGAGAGTTTTCCGGATGAACAGCTTTTGGCCGTTCAGAGTAGCATTCCATGGTTTGTAGATATTGTAAATTATTTGGCATGGGGGGTATTACCATCAGAATTTACTATACAACAGAAGTAGAAGTTTCTGCCAGCCGTAAAGCAGTATTTTTGGGATGAGCCCTACCTTTATAAGTATTGCCTCAATCAGATTATTCGTCGTTGCATTCCAGCATAAGAATAAGAAAGTGTTTTGAATTTCACACATCAATACACATGCGGAGGACATTTTGGGCCTAAGAGGACAGCAACAAAAATATTGCAGAGTGGCTTGTTTTGGCCTAGTATTTTCAAGGATGCCTACACTTGGTGTCAAGCGTGCGATCGTTGTCAACGTGTGGGAAATCAATCCAAAAGGAATCAAATGCCACAACAGAGTATCCTAGTGGTTGAATTGTTTGATGTTTGGGGCATTGATTCTATGGGACCATTTCCATCATCCCATCGGAATTACTACATATTGGTTGCAGTTGAATATGTGTCTAAGTGGGTTGAGGCCATTGTTGCGCCTACCAATCAAGGATCAGTAGTGCTGAATTTCCTCCAGAAGACTATTTTCTAAGATTTGGGATCCCTAGGGTGATTATAAGTGATGAAGGGAAGCACTTTTTGAACAGGTCATTCGCAACATTGCTTGCAAAGTATGGGATTAGTCATAGGGTTGCTACTGCTTATCGTCCACAAACTTCAGGCCAAGTCGAGGTTTCTAATAGGGAGATTAAGAGGATCCTAGAGACGGTTAGTTCTACCCGGAAGGATTGAAGCGTAAAGTTGCATGACGCTTTATGGGATTATAGGACAGCCTTCAAAACACCAACTGGGATGTCTCCCTTTCAGCTTGTCTATGGAAAGGCGTGTCATTTACCTATGGAGTTGGAGCATAAGGCTTATTGGGCGATTAAGGAATTAAATTTTTCCTACGACTATGCGGGTGAGAAGAGAATATGAATGGATGTAGCTGTGATAGCTTAGTTTTACTGATTGGTATGCCAAAAGAAGTTGCAGCTCAACGAGGTTGAGGAGATTCGCAATGATGCCTATGAAAGAGCTAAGATTTATAAGGAGAAGAGTAAAGCGTTTCATGATAGAAAAATTTTTCAGAAAGAATTTCAACAAGGGCAGAAGGTTTTGTTTTTCAATTCAAGGTTGAAATTATTTCTAGGAAAACTAATGTCTTGCTGGAATGGACCTTATATAGTTACTAAGGTTTACTCACATGGAGCGGCGGAGATCAAGAATGACGCTACAGGTTTCGAGTTTAAAGTGAACGGACATCGATTAAAGCCGCATCTAGAGTTACCCTATGATGTTGCAAAGGAGTCAGTGACTCTGAAGACCCAGTGATTTAATCACCAACTTTCTACCACATCTAGCTATAGACAATAACTAAAGCTCTTATTGGGAGACAACCCAATTTTTCTAACTCTATCTATTTTTTTATTTTTTTTTTCAATTAAAAATAATAATGTTTTAATTTTATCTTGCAGAAAACATTTTGGAGTTTGCAGAAAACTAACTTATTGTTAGGCCAATCTACCTCTCAATAAATTGAAATAAAAACTGACTCGACATAACTTGTTCGAAGTCAGGACGCCAATTGGGCCATACCAATTATCAAGAAATACATAGTTAGTTTTAACACTCATAAAAGCTCAACTCTTTTTATGATACAACAAAACCCAACTCAAATTCTCAATTACCCACAAAACACAGTAACATTCTCACTCGTCCAATTTAAATACCAAACACACAGCTCAAAAAAATATGCAACCCTAAACCCTATTCACTGAATTGAAAAAACAAAACATACAGAAACAGGACAAGAAAATTAAAAAATAATAATAATTACGAAACCCTAAATAAGGAATTGAAGAGTAAAGAGAGAGCACTTACAGAAATTAGAGAGAAAACCTAGAGTGCGATGGGAGACCTCCGCCGCCTGTAGGACTTTGCCATATTTGAATCACTCTTTGGCAGAAGAGGTTTGTGAACTCTGGGGAGAGTACAGAGAGAAGAATGAGAGATTTTTTACACCAATCAAAACACACACCATTGAAAAATCAATTTTTTTTCTTCTTCTTGATTTTTACTGTGGGCCAGCCTAAAGAGGAGCTTTTTTCTTGGGCTATTGACGAACAAGTCCAATTTGTAGAGCCCAACAAAACAAAACAGCCCATACAATTTCAAAACCTCCAGTCCAGTGCAATATGAAAAAATTAAAACCTGATAATCTATTTTGAAAATTACCTTAAACTTGAAGGGTGTAAAATGTAGTTAGTCCAAACAAATAAAGCGTTGAGAAAACAATAAGTAAAACACAATAAGATAGCACACTAGGAGCATCTCCAATGGGCTCTCTAAATAAGCTCCTAATTAAAATTTAAGGAGAATTTAGAAATTTCATCTCCAATCACACTTCATATCATGCTCCAAGGATAGCAAAAACGTTAGGAGCTCCTAAACCTAGAGAGTAAGAAAGGAGCCCCCAAGAGTTTCTAGCATTAATTACTATTTTTGAAATAACTTTGTAAATAAAAAACTCTATTTTTATTGGTTCATATTTATTATGACTCCTTTAATCAGTGAGTATGGTTAGAGTAAAATTTTTTTAGAGAGCTAGCTTTATAGCATTTTTTTAGAGAACGTGATTGGAGATGCTCTAAGAACTCACGTGGTTTGGCAAAATCATGTCGGCATTCACTATTAGTGTTCATATCATAACTATAACTAGAGCAAGTACAAATGTATCAAAAAACCGCTCAAAAGTTTCGTACCAAAACTCGAGCCCCGTATCTATTCCCAGCTGAACCATACCAAAACGAAACCAAAACCTCTCTTTTTACAGCTACCAACACCATGTTTTTATCAAGGTGAATATATGCATATGTATCAAACCCATGAACACAACGCAAGCTACCAACACCATGTTTTGTTTGAAACTTTACTTGCTGATTTACCTTCTCGATTTGATAATCTTGCAACTTTTGTTTTATTTTGTATATCATCTCCTTTGTTACGATATGTTTCTCCTTTGAGCCTTACTTTTTCTTGTGATAATTCTTCTAGTTTGTAAAGAAGGACTGGACGGGCTCTCCTTACCTATTTGGGTCAGGGTCGTTATCGTCAGACTCTCCATCATCGTAGTCATCCTGTTCGTCTTTCACAATCATGTTGTGCAATATTATGCATGTCATCGTGATAGAGTTAAGTTTTGCTATACTCCATCCTCTTGTCAATTGCTTGATGATTGCAAATTAAGCTTGAAGAATACCAAACGCCCTTTCAACATCTTTGCTGTATGCCTCTTGTTTAATGGTAAATAACTCCTCTGTTGTGTTCTGAGGATTCCTAATTGATTGGACAAGTGTAGTCCACTTTGGGTATATACTATCCTCAACGTAATAACCGATGTGTGTGTATACGACCGTTGATGTGGTACTCTAATTGGGGTGAACAATCCTCTGTGAGATCATCGAAGAGTGGTGAGCGGCCGAGTACGATGATGTTGTTTTGGGCACCTGGGGTTCCAAAGAAAGCATGCAAGATCCATGTGTTATACGAGGCCACAACTTCCAAAACAATTGTTGGCTTTTTTTTCATTTTTCAGAGAAGCTTCCCGCCTATCTAGTTGGACAATTCTTCCATTCCCAATGCATGCAATCAAACGATCCTAATCCTATCATCCCTGGAAAGCCTCGCCTCTGTGCTTTCTCTAGAAGCCTATTTAGGTCTTCTTGTGTTGGTGCTCTAATATATTAATCCTTGTAGAAGTGAACAATTGTTCGACAAAACTCACCAAGGTTATCAGTAGAAGTCGACTCAACCATTCTTAATGAGTCATCAATTTCATCCGTCGAGCTTGCGTATGCTAGCATTCTGAGTGCACTCATAAGCTTTTGGTATGGTGAGAAACCAAGACTGCCGGAGGCTAATAACTTCTGTCAGAAGTAGGGGCTGACTCTTTGCACATCACCCACCAAACGGAGGAAAACGTGTTTCCTCATACGGTATCGACGCCTAAAATCCTCAAGTGTGTAGACAGGATTGAGGACGAAGTAGTCATTCATTAGTTTTTCATGCCCGACATCGTGGTTTCTACGTTTGAATATGCAACTAGCAACGGAGCCACTCCACTTAGGTTGTTGTAGCTGTTGAGTCATCAAGGATGATGCGGTGACCACTAGTGTATTTAAGCGCAGCTGAGCATCGTCTTCTGCATATTCTTCCATCATTATTGTGAGGAACAAAATATAGCCTATGCACCATTGGAGATGGAAAATTATAGCCCGGCACTATTCATTTAAATACTTTATTTTTGGTGCGCTATATTTAAGAATGGAGGCTAAATATAAGAATACCATTGGAGATAGCCTTACAATCTTGACAGATCTTTATGGATGGGGTGAGGTGGTTGGTGGAAAATGGTTAGTATGTTGAATTCTAAGATCACGGAAATAGTATTAACTGTGATGCAAAGCAGAAATCCCTTGACTGCGTATTCCTAAGTGCTCTGGAACCGTTAGATTTTGATTTTTGTATTTTTAAAACAAAAGTCTAACAGTTAAAATGTCCAGAGTACGAAATATTCTAAGGTATGCAAGAAATTCCCTTGAATATGGATCTGTCTTTCTTGTTCGACTAGCTAGGAGCAATTTTTCGGAGTTGCAAAACATCGCCACGTTGTGCTGTCATTCCACCTAACCAATAACAGTCTTTACATATATATATTTTTTGTTAATATACCTTATAATTGGGACATATCAACCTTATCCACCATTGGAATAATACACTACGTGAAAAGTGTTATGGGGACACAAAAGTTTCTCGTGTGGAACAAGCAGGCGACTTCAATGATCCATCAACTTCTTTCAATGACAAAATAAATAAAAATTGATGTGCATCAACTTCTCGACTCCATGTCCAAATGCATACCCAGTCTTACACGTTCATCCTAGGCAATTTGATGAAAGGGCAGCTTACAAATTTGTGTTATTACATTATGATGCATGTGTCCATGTCAAAACAATCAGCGTCAACGAATCACAAGAAATCAGAGACTTCCTAAACCCTGAACCACAAGAAATCGAAGACTTTCTGTCGACAGAATCATAAGATATTGGCAACTACGGAAACTATGAAAATAAAGTCTCAATACAGCAAATCAAATCTCAGAGCTCTTATCTTCTTTAGGAGGTGCAAACTGCTTGCAAAGCTTGGATCTCGCCCAAGGATCTAAAGGAACTCTCTGTGCTGGTTGAGGGACTGGTGGTTTTGATTGTCTGAGTTCATTTTCTCTGTCGATGAACCTATACAAGTTTGCCAACACATAGTCAAAATGTAGCCCAACATCAACCAGTATTGATCAAAACAGCCAATGAACCATTGTGTGCTACTAGAGAGATCTAATTGATAGAATTGCACTCGTTACTACTAAAAAATTATCAAAAAAACTAAAGAAAGTGCTTTATTTAATCAATGTGGTAGGTGTCAATGTGGTAGGTGTCCTAGACAAGTAAATCGTGTTGCTTATGTTTTTCAATCCCCATTTTCTTCCATGAAAAGGGTGTTCTTCCTCTTGCTTTTCAATCCCAAGGAGAACGGTGAGGGTGACCTTTAGAAAGCATCACATATTGGACATTCAATGTCCGCAAAAATTTGTAAATAAAACAATCACTAGAAAATGAATTCGGAATGGCAGAAAAGCATACAAAGATGGCAAAAAAGGCAGTTATAGAGGAAATGCAAAATTACCATTTATCCATTTACAATCTGTGTTTATTTTCCAGAAGCCTCCTACCCTATTAGTATGAATAGGAACAGCCCTTGCCCATTTAGTTTACTGACAAAAAAATAAGGCATGCATACACACCAAATGAGCTTAGATTATTTGTTAATCATCATACTACCAATAAATTTCCTTCTTCTTTTGGTATATATGAGAGCCAAAGGCCCAACAAAAAAAAGCTATATCAAACAGCCCTTGATTTTTTTTTTTTTGGGAAAATTCTTAATAATTCATTTTGGTGCTTGATTTCATTTGACATTTCTTTGGCTTCACTTGAATTTATTTTGGATTTGAATGGATCGGTTCTGAATGGGTGGATTTGTCTTCTCTTAGTTTTTATGTTCAGGGGTAACACATGAGAATATGCCTATGTCTTAAAATCTATACGGGTGTTAAATGGGCCATTTATATCCAAAGGTTAAAATGGGCAGCCTTACTCAATATAGGCCATAGGTGCAGCATCACCAACTCGTATACGAGTCCGAAGTAGTCTTGTGTATCCGCCTACTCGATCTCTGTAGCATAATATCCAACCAATGTAACAAATGAAAATATGCAAGACTTAGAAAAACAAGAGGTTTGAGGTTCACTTGTATCGATAAGCCAGTTCTGTAAATAGCTTGTGAAGTACATCATCCCCACGCACAAAAGCAGCAGCACGCCTTGCAGCACATAAGGAGCCCTGTCTCAATATTGGAAGAGAACAGAATCACATGAGAAAATAAAAAAGCCATAAAATGTGGATCTATGGTAAAGATATTTCCAGAACTTTGTACGGAAAAACTAGAGTACAATCGCATGTTTCAAATTTCAATACATCATGTTCATCAAAGATTTTGAGAGACTTTCACTATGTTTAGATGAATTTGGAAGTCCACAGCACATCCATAGACCAGCAAATAAAAGAACCTAACATGTTTTCGAACTTCAAAAATTTCAATACTTGATCCTTTGAGAAAGGATAACATGAAGCATATTCATGCAACACAACCTCACTCCAATACTTGCACCTCATATTTCAATCTCATGTTGGGCTATCTAAGACTGCATACAAATCTCTATCCAACTGAAATAAGAAGTCACAATTTACAGAAAAACCAAAGTTGCAACTAGAAGGTGGGTTATTTCAGACCTATTAATTTAAGTAATTGTACGAGAAGTAGAGCCGATATATTAAAGAAAATAGTCACTTTAAGATTCTCTTCAATGGCTAACGCCCTCAATAAGTCTCTGTTAACAGAAAACTTCATCTTAGGAAAGTGATTATTTATTATAAAAAATGGGTAACTGCTTGTAAATGTAATATTGAAACACAGTAGCAGAATTAATACATACATCTTTTCCAAGTTGCACCATTTTATCAGCCTCGCGTCGAATCTCTTTGGCCTGCAAACAGAACAAACAAAACATTTAAACATAAAATTTATAACTTTTTATTGATTCCACCGATATTTAAATTTTCCGAAATTCCCATGGCACCAAAAATGTATCAGGACTCGGGCACCAAAAGAAAAGGAATTTTAATAGAAATATAACAAATTTACAAAATCATAAGACATAACAGAATATATAATCAGATTGTCTTGTTTCAATCGAAGTAATTAACTAAACCCTAAACCCAGAAAACCCCTAAAATTGTAAAATGTGGGAAATTTCCAACAAGTACAAAAAAATGAGAAGGAAGAAAAAAAAAAAGGGGGGGCACCTTGAAAACAGTGGTCTCAATGCGCTCATGCTTCACCAACTGCGACACCATCGTCCTGCACATCAACCCACCATAACTCTTTCAATTTTTTTAAAAAATAAATAAACAAATAATTACATTAATATTTTGGGCATCGGAAGGTAAATCTGTGAGATTAGGAACCTGAGCATGGCCAGGCGGTGACCCGTGGGTCGGTTTAGCTTCCTGAACTTCGTCATCCTCCCTCGCGTCCTCGCGTTCGCACTCTCACAGTGAGAAGAACAGAGGAGAGCTTGGAAATGGAAGAACCCTAGGGTTAAAGTTTCGGTTTTGGGTGCACTGAGGACTGAGCTAATCAAAGTTATGGATTTGGGCTCAAATCTCAGTCGATCGATCCTTAAGTTGGGCTCAACCCAAATTTAAGAGCCCAATGATATATATATATATGCTATATGCCGAAATTACCCCTCAACTATTATCCTACTGCAATTTGCATTCGAGAATCTGACAGTATATGCATTTATCTAATCCCTTCTTCAACAAAATTTTGTCCGAAGAACTCACGTGTTGGGCACATACCCTAAAAATATAAAGTAAATATGTCTTTCGACCTCCAACATTCTTCCAATCATGTCATCCGATAATTGAACCTCATATGCTGATTGGGCCATTACATTGGCCTCTGTATAGTGCTCCTTAAGAAGGTGTTTGAGTGAAATCCCAACAAAACCGACTACAATTTTCAAAGCAATTGAGAGGTAGGGTACCAACCCTAAACTTGAGCATGGGTACTCTCTGTCTCTGGATGGTTGCTTCAAGACTAGCATAGAATCCCCTAGGACCATTACGCTGGTAACTTTTATTTCTAACAAGATTTCTAGGCTGACATGTAAGGCAACATGTAACGCCTTAGTTAGTTCTAAGCAAAGTTTTTCACATAGAGAATAATTCTTCTTCGTGTCCTTTAAAATTCATCTTAGATACTACATAATGGAGTTTTCTGAGGTAGAAATATAAAGCTTGATTGATAGTCCCTTTTTGGGTAGAATCAAGGTGCTTTTTGATTCGTAGTTTTCTGAGACTTTGCAAGACGTTTAAGGAAAAATTGCAAAAACTAAAAGTCTTGCCAATTTACCACCAAAATTTATGTTTTAGTGTGAATGTACTGCCTACATTACATTTTGTTAAAATTTAGTCAAATCATATCATCTACAACATATGTAAGACCTTTTCAAGAGTTTTGTTTTGTTTTTTTTTTCATTTAAATACCTTTAGATGACCTAGAGTAAGAATTCAGTTGACTAAAGTTCATGATACATATCTTCTGCCTCCTCAAAGACAAGTTGTAGTCAATGAAATTTTTACTCCAAGTCGTCTAGGGTCCATAGAGTGGTCAAAATACGCATGAAAAATGATCATGTGTGCAAGACAAGATGAGTTTTGATGAAATTTCTAACAAAAGTTGACAAAGGTGGTACATCTTCACTGAAAGTAGAGTTTGAATGGTAAATTAACAAGACTTTTAGTTTGGATGTGGTGTGAAAATTAACTTGACACACAAATTAAACCCTATTGTTGACAATTGTAGTAAAGGTGCAAGTAGGGATCGTTCTGGACCGGAGATTAATTAGGGATTCTAATCAACTAAAATAAGACTCAAAAACACTAAACTAGACTCTATAGACTCAAAACTAACTCAAGACACTAAAAACAGCAAGAAACAATAAAAAAGACTCAACTCTAGACCTAACAATTGGTTTTGAAGAAAATAAAACTTAAAAGACTCAAAAGACTAAAAGAAAACAGGTTTTGACTCAATAAACATGACTTAAGAAAAAGGGGATTTATTTTGACGAAATTGAAACTTAAAACAGAAACTTAGAAAACAACTTTATAAAAACAAATTTGAGTGAATTGAATGGGTGAGAGGCTAGTTAGAGGGCCCTTCTCCACACATGAAACATATGTAAACGAATCAATTTTCAGTTATTCTTTCTATAAACCATGAACGACAATGCCCCAAATTAATTGTATTGAACAAATTAATTCTCAGATTTCCCTAGACTCATTGAATTGAATGGATAACGCATCACAACCAAATTATTCTTTATCAAATTCCCTAACCATGGAATACGCATGATAGAGCCATTTAACAAAGATCATTAAGTTCAATGGAAACCATAAGCATTGACAAGGCATTCATAACTATGAACATCATGTTATTCCAGCCCAGGGTTTACTTAACACAATCGTGACAAGCGATCTTTACTACTCATGAATATAAGTTCATAACGATTAGGTGAAATTCCCTTATACTCTAGCATCAAATTCATGCGTGCAAATTAAGTGTTGACCCCCAACCCACATACATAAACAAGTTTTTAATAAAATAGAGAAGTAAACCACATTCACGATTCATGAAACAATAACTGGATGAAATCAATTCATATAAAACATATGTCCATGGCTTCGAATTCGCCTCTAACTAAAAAGAAATTAGTTTCACATGATTACAACTGAATAGAAATAATTAACATTCAACATTGAAAATAAAGATTGAAGACACCTAGAATCCTCCAAAGCTGCGGCACCAATCTTCAAATTCCGACTTCTCGCTCCTGTGTCCCAAAACTGATCTCTCGTTATGCTCTGTGCATCCCCAAGTTATTGCATTAACAAAAGACTCTAAAGCACGATTTTCTAGAGAGTTTAGACTTTATTAGAACTCCTCCATCCATCTGAATTAAGTCCAGAGACACACACAAACAGCTGTCCCATTTTCTTCCTTGAATACCAATCCGACTAGAACTCTTCTTCCTATTTCGAACTTCCGTCACTAAAACAGTGACAAAATCTTCAATTAGTATCATAATAATGATTTGTAAAATCCTATGGAAACTAGACATCCAGAGCTTTCCAACCATATATGGCACGACACGTGATTCGTTCTAAGGAATTCTGGGTGCTCTGTCGAAGTTGGCAGTTATGCACATCACTGTCCAATTTTCACTCGGATTCTACTTTTGCAATATCCTTGTCTCGCAAGCTTCTATCTTCACTCTTTTAGGATGAATTGAAGTCCTCAAACAATCAGATTATCACTTATTCTACTATGAAAATATATGCCTATTTTCAGCTGGAATTAAGGTAGAAATTGATGGTGATAAGGTTAGGATAAGATAAGATAAGGTTTGGATAATGTTCCATGTTTCCTGTTCTTTCCTTATCTTCTTTGTCTTGAACTTATTTCTTCATCTTCAAAACAGGTTCCTAGCCTTCTTTGACCTCCCAAATCGTCCATTCCTTGTGCTCCATATTCATGCACTCCTTTTAAGCTCAATTTTGCTCTAAAATGCACCAAAATGCACTTTCTTGCTTCACTTGCCATTTGAACCTACAAACACACGAAAATAGCTTAAATCACTATAATAAACAATAATTAGCTACGTAAATGCAAGAAAACAAGCTAACTAAGTCGCATAAATATGCTCTTATCAGGATGCTATTTACACACGACCTTAATAGTCAAGGTGATATTTTTGAAATTTCTCAAACATTTATCACTCCCTAAACTAGAGAGCGTGGTTGGAGTAGAAAATTTAATAGAAAGCTCCTATATAATAGGTTTACAGTCACTCGACCTAAATTTTAACTTTAAAATAAAGGATTGCCTACAATACTTACTAGGGTTGGGCATATTGGACCAAGAATCAAAACAGAACAGGGTCCGAACTGTTGGAAATGTGCCCTAAAACCAATCATATGATGATACTTTACGGACATTTCAAATGTTAAACTAATTTAGTTTAATAAAAAGGGCAATGATTATTGTTTAAAGTAGTCTCATATAAATGTTATATGCTTAAACAATAAGTCCAAGGAATATGTGCTTATGAGAATGTAATCTAAACAAGTTAGGTTCATGAGACCATTCTCGTTTATATACATATCCTAAACGTTCCTGATCATAGGATTGCCAATTGGGCATTGACAGTCCGTTAAGATCAGTACATGTTATATCTTCTCTCAGGGAGAGTGACTAGTCTCGAGTCATTGGTGTGACTGACACCAAGATAAGCATGTGGGTGCTCAATATGGAATGAGTCCACTGAACACGATCAACGAGGAGTTCTCATACTCATGTCGCATGAGAACTCATGGTTAGGATAATGCAAAGTAGTCCTTTGACCTGAGGCATCATAGTTGTCTTGTGGTTAGGTACTTGATCTTTGACTATGTCAAAGTCACCCCATCCGAGGGTGTCCACGGCATAGTTGGGGTTAAGCCACTTAGCCATGGAGGCAAGTGAATGCGCAACAAGGGATCTCTAACCTTCAAACCGTTTGAGGGAGAATACTCTAAGATATGATTAAGAATCTCTGGCCAGAGTATGAATAAGATTTAGGAAGTCGTTCCAAATCATATTCAATGTAATCATATAAGTATTGGAATCACATTGGATAGTAGACATGAATAAACTATCAAACCAAACAATGTGGCCGAGAGTATTGTATTAGAGAAAGACCGTATTGCATTGCAATCCTAAACTGAATAGGTTCTCCACCTCTTCTGATTAGCTTGGGTAGCCATGACATACTGCTAGGTGTCACTCATGGTTTGTGGATGCCCTAAAGGTGTATAAACACTTAAGGGAGAATTGAAAGTATGTTTCAATTCAGAATTGATTTGAAAGAGTTCTAATCCTCCACTGCCTCGCTAAAAGGAACCTAATGGATCGTACACCGAGTAAGGTAGAGTTTGATGAAACAATGGAGATGAGTAAGAATAATTAAATGGTTTAACTATTTATGGCAAGGATTAATTAATATGTTAATTAATCAAACGAATAAGTTCGTTGTAGACCTCGGGTTAGTTTTGGGCCTCAAGGCCCAATGGGCTTTGAACGTCAAGCTCATTGACTTAAGTTGTATGACAACTTAATGACTAATAATACATTAGGGCCCAAAAGCCCAATGAACCCAACATGGCCGGCCATTTGATGCAATGTAGTGAACTTGCTTTAATTGCAAGTTTGCCACTACATTGTGAAATGTTATAATGGCAACTTGATAACATTTCAACATGAGTGGTTTTCTTTTGGACAATTGAGAGAGTGAAAGCTCTCTCTTCTCTCAAAGAGGCCGGCTCCCTAGAGGAATTTAGCTAGCAATCTCTTTCCTCTAGGGCACTCATCTTCTCATCAAGGCTCTCCTTGGTGTGGAGACTTAGAGGTTCCCTACTTTGGGAACTTGGAGAAATCTATTCTACCATTCTCATCCAAGCAAGGAATGAAGGCCCTCTCCATGGGTGATTAGCCTTTGCTTATGCAAAGAGGAATCTTCAAAGGTATATGATTTTACAACTCAAATTGTGCTTGAGTTTTTGTAATGGTTCACCATATCTACTAGGCATAGAAGTTCTTGGGCAAAGTTTTGAATTTGAATGCATACAAGCATGATTCCGCCAATTAAATGTTAATTGCATGCTAATGATGTTGTTCAAATGAACTTGGTTTTACGAAAATTTCCCTTCACGAACTAGTGGGGAAAACCGAACCGGCGGAGAAAATTTTGGTTCGGTACCGGTTCCTTATTGGTCAGAACCGAATCGAACAAATTCTTTTTTTATAAATCCTTTACAACATGGCTGGGTTCTATAAGGTGATAGCCGAGTCTATACAATTTGCATGGACTCTACTACACCTGATTCCTAACCCAACCTATTCCTTCCTTCAGTCAGGCCTTCTTCTCGACTTCGAGTATGTGACAGTTCGATTCACCGACTCGGCCTTCGACTCACTCACTCGCTCACTCTCGCTCAGTCACTCAACGCTCTCTCTCTTTCTCATAGTCTCTTTCTTTCTTTCAAACCTTCTCTCTCTCACTCGATTTATTCTTCTCCTTCCTTCAGACTTTCTCCCTCGTCGAGAACCAGTGCCTCGCCGTTGCTGCTCACCTGAGTCGCCTCGTTCCTCCAGCCCTAAACCTTTGAAGAATGGTAAGACTCCAATCGAATTCCACCTAATTCAATAAATTCATTATGTGATTAATTTAATTAAACTAAATTAGGGTTTGAGTTCTGAAAATTTAGAAAAATTAGGGTTATAAATTTGAAATTAAGGATTAGGGAAAATTAATTTAGGTTCTTGCAGATTGTGTGTGTGTATGGAAGTGTGTGTGTGTTGGGTTCCAAATTTTTGAAATTAGGAAAAATTAATTTGGGTTCTTGCAGATTATGTGTATGTTGTGTGTGTGTGTGTGGATGGATGCAGATTGTGTGTGTGTGTGTGTGTGTGTTTGCAACATGTAGTTACGTGTGTATGTGCAATATGTATGTGTGTGTTAAGGCATGTATGTGTGCTTGTGTACCATCAGTATGCATGTGTGTGTGTGTTTGCAGTATGTATGTGTGTATGTGTGTGTGTGTGTGTGTTAAGGCATGTATGTGCATGTGCAGTATGTATGTGTGTGTTTGGAGTATGTGTGTGTGTGTGTGTGTTAAGTGGAGTTTATGCGTGCAGCGTGTGTATGTGCAGTATGCATGTGTGTGTGTGTGTGTGTTTGCAACATGTATGGGCACTCGAAATGTATTTGTGTGTTTGGAGTGTGTGTGTGTGTGTGTTCAATATGTATGTGTGTGTTTGGAGTATGTGTGTGTGTTTAGAGTATGTGTGTCGACAAAATTGAATTGGTGGGAGTGTTTGTTGCAGGATTCGGATCCAATGGATTTGGAAGCAATTGAATCGATGGGAGCCAAAAGTCAAAGTAAGGATGAAATTCAAAGTGAAGGAGATGGTGAAGAAGACGAAAACAATGTAAGTGGTTCTTATCTCCTAGATGGAAAATGTAGTTGGGTTTGGGAGCTGACACACTCTGCCCTCGATGCCCACGTGGATACCGAGTTCGGAATGTGCTGGCCGACACTTGGAAGTGACGAAGCCATTTTATGCATGACAACACTTAAATTATACAATTTAAACTGTTAAATAGTTTGCAGAATTTATTGCAAATATGCACAATGTTCAAAGCGTAACTAATGTAAGGCAACGAAAATAAAAGATAGAGTCATGCTCTTAAAATTTCTATCCATAACAGAGATGGATATTATTAAAGAAAATGAATGAAAGATAAACTCCCTACATTATCGGGATGAAATCAAAGCCGCCACGCTACGCCTCAACGTCAATGGAACACACCGCTACTAGGTCCTGAAGGGGGCGCAAAACATAAAGGTGTGAGTGGACGAAAAAGAAAGTTTTTCTAAAACTCTTTTCTCTTTTCGAAAATAGTAACCTCCTGTTTGGAAACCTGTATATAAATAAAATCATACTACATATATAGTGGTCAAGTAAAATTCATCGAGTAGAAACATAAATCCAGAAAACCTTCTTGTACGAGATAAATTCATGGTAAAACACAAATTCCAGCTTATCACGATATAAACCATTTTTCCACGATATCACGATATATATATATACATATATATATATATATATATATATACACAACAAAATATCACTAGGTATATAAGCAATCACCCATGTACATGTTGAGGGACCTCCCTCCAACCCTGTACAAGCTCTTTACGTTATAATCACTTTTGTACTCCTAGTACCACACCCATGTAAGCTCTTGCACGATTAGTGTGTCACACCTAAGTCTTTATGTTGAGGGACCTCCCCCAAATAACACACACAAATGTAAAGACAAGCTTGCACTAAGGTATTTACCAGACAATACCCCTAGAGTACAGTGCGTGTGACCCATACATGTGAGACTTGTCTTACGGCCGTGAGACGGTACTAAAACGTAGTGAAAGCATACCAAGTGTGTGAAAACATATACATTTGTCGGTGTAAAATGCATGATCATGCTCAAGTAAGAAATTCATATCTCAAATATCACATTTTTCATAAAATTCAAGTGTCGTATCAAAATACGTAATCATGAAAGGTAAATCTCAAATATCAAACATGTATAGGCATGATCAAATCATCGTTTCGAACCATAAGTAACTATATATTTATATAAATACTAGGATAAAAACCATTATGTAAAACAAATGTCCACTCACAGGTACTTGGGAGTATAATCCTTATGTAGGTCCTAATCCTGCAAATGCCTAGATGTACGATTCCCTAAACATAATTTAAAGAATTAACTTAATAACTTTCCCTAAGTAAATAACCCTTCAAGGTACAACTAATTAAATACCACGAGAAATATAGAGAAACGGGGCTCGAACTGGAATTCTCGATGTTCGAAATTTTTTTTTCCACTGGATGGAATATTCTGTTAAGTATAACATAATATTCCGTTAAATGTAACGGAATATTCCGTTAGCTTCTGTTGCAACATGGCCGGTTTCTGCAGATTTTGTCAGACCCGGATTTGGAAATGGATCGGGTCAACGGGTCGAGTCGACCCAGTCTGGGCTGCAACATGGCCGGTTTCTGCAGATTTTGGCCAGACAATGTATAGGGTCCGTTTGGCTTCATTATTTAACCACATTTCGTGATCTTTATATCAAAATGAAGCTTACGAAGAGAGGAATAAGATTATACCTATTGAGAATCCAAAAACTAATTAGAGATGGCCTAAAATAGGTCGGAAACACACGGAACTCGCCAGAACTTCACCGGAAACTGGGGAATGTTTCTTCCCTTCGATCTGCATAAAAACTCAATTGTTTAAGGCGTATAATATATGAAAATTTATCTACTCGACGAGACCTATCTAATGGTAGTGGTCTTGAGGCTTACCTTCGCCGGAATCAATGGAAAATTCACCGAACAGTGGGGTCTCGTCAGAGTTCCTTAGTTTGAACGATTTGGTTTCGACTTTCAAGAGATAAGGATCGGGGCTTTGTTCAACAGGGAGGGAAGAAATTCAACGAATTTTGGTTTGTGGGTGTGTGTGTGTCGCCGAGAAGAAGAAAGGAGAGTCGGGGAGAAAAATAGGGCTAGGGTTTTGAAATCCAAAATTATAATTTTCTTTAATTTAAATATTCTCCCAATTTTTTGGAAAGGGAAGAATAATTAATATAAAAGAAAATTTACAAAAATCTGCTACCAACGTGAAATTACTAAATTGCCGTTGAACTTTAAAGTCCTGTAGAATGTTCGTTCTAACTCCAAATTACGCTCCGCTTGCACCCACGCATTTGTATCAACGAGTACTATAAGGATAAGCTAAAATAATAATTGATACTTGTCATGACGACAAAGTCAACAAAAGTCAACACTTACCATCTAGGGGTATTTTGGTAATTTCACAACTATACGCGAAAATTTACATGGGAAAATTAGGGACGGGTTGTAACAGGAGCACTTCACACCGTATGAGGTTAAGACCCTAGTAAGCATCAAAGATGAACAAGGAAATCTTGTAAAGATAAAAAAGGAAAAGCGATTATGGTTGAGGATGTAAAAATTAGAGCTAAATGTAACTATTGCCCCAAAAATAGAACATGGGGTGACTATGCGGCCGATTTGGGTACGAATGGGACGAGTAGCATAAAAAAAACATCTTGAAAGAGGGTGTAGATATTACAAACCGAACCAAAACAAAAATAAAAAAATTTCTTTGTGGGGATAAGAAAGTGGGTAAGAAGTTGGTTACTAGGGCATTTAACCAATCCAATTGTTTGGAAACATGTGTAGAGATGATTGTCATTAATGAGTTGCCCTTTAGTACCGTTGATAAGATGGGGTTCAATAGGTTTTCTAGTGTTACAATTCTATTGTTTCGTGTGCCTTCTAGGAGGACTCTTATTAGAACTTTTCTTAGAATGTATGACCAAGCTAAGAAGAGTTTGAAGAAAGAATTGAATGAAACACCGAATTTCTCTTACCACCTACACTTGGACTAGCACTCAAAATGTAAATTATATGGTCCTCATCACACACTTTATTGATGATGAATGAAATATGTACAAGAGGATCATTAATTTTTGTGTTATTACTAACCACTTCGGACCCACAATAACCAAGTTGATTGAAACTTGTTTGTTGGAATGGGGCATAGATAAAGTACTCACCATCACAATAGACAATGCTTCCACAAACAAAGTTGCATTGGATCAAATTAGGTCCAAGATGAATAGGTGGGAAAATTCACAAGCCATTTTGGGTGGGGAGTATTTACATGTCAGATGTATCGCTCACATAACCAACTTAATTGTGGGTCAAAGGATGAAGGCTAAGTAAGGGTCTTTTAGCCATAGGGAATTGTGTGAGGTTTGTGAGGAGCCCTCCACAAAGATTAGAGTTTTTCAAGCAAGCCGTGTCTACGGAGAAGTTGACATGCAAAGCATGTGTTTGCTTAGATTGCCCCACAAGGTGGAATTCCATATTTATTATGTTGGAAGTAGCGGTGAAGTTTAAGAAGACATTTGATAGGGTGGGGGAGGAAGATGATAGTCCTTTTTTGGCATACTTTAATGAAGTTGAAGAAGAAAATGATGAAAATGGAGTGGTAGTTGCTTGTCTAGTAAGAGGAAAGAAAAGAGTTGGACCACCAACCGGAAAAGATTTGGAAAAGGCGAAGGTGTTTGTGAGGTTTTTACGGATTTTCTATGAGGTCACATTGTGGGTGAGTCATTCTTTGATTCCCACATCTCATACCGCCCTTCATGATGTCATCAAAATAGAGACCGCAATCAAGAATTTGGTTCCCCCACCCAACATGCAAACCGGTTCACCAACGGAGGTACTATTGAAGCAAATGGCAATCGACATGAGAGCAAAATATGATAAATATTTTGGTTCTTGAATTGAACCTATTACTAGTGATTGCCCTTGTTTTAGATCCAAGCTTCAAGTTAAGGCATGTCACTCATCTTCTTAGAAAGCAATTATATGAAGTTGATGCGCAAATTAAAAGTAATGACATAAAAGATGTGTTGCGTGCCTTTTATGAGGAATACGCCCCAAGGGTTGATGGGGACAAGCATATGAAAATCCCCACACCTCCAAGGCCTTCTTCTACTTCATCACCAATTGTTGAATCGAGGGGACATGATTGTGTAGATGAATGGATTGATTATGTGGAAGAGAATGAGGAGCAAGTGGTGGGAGATGAGGTGGATTTATATTTGTTGGATCCTTTGGAGAAGGTCGACAAAGAAACCAATGGCACTTTTAAAATTCTCTCATGGTGGAAGACTAATGGTTGCAAGTATCCTATATTGGCGGGAGTTGCAAAAGACATATTTGCTATTCAAGTATCTACCGTGACATCGGAGAGTGCTTTTAGCACTGGGGGGGAGAGTTATTTCAGATTTAGGAGTTCTTTAACTCCTAAATCGGTGGAGGCATTAATTTGCATGCAAAATTGGTTGTGGAGTGATGATATAATTACTTTGGAGGATGATGCACCTTCATTGGACCACCGAGAGTTCTACGAAAGTATTGAATTGGGTAAGTTTCTTATTTATTCTCTTCTTATTTATTGTAATTTTTTGAAATCTATCATTTTATGTGGTTTGAATGTTTTTGGAAGTTTATAATGACTAATATAATTTAAATTGTTTATGCTTGTATGATGTAGAGTTGTCCAATATGGGTTCAAGCATCCTTTCTTTTTCTATTAATCCACAAGGACCACAACCACAACAAGAAGCATCACCTTCACAAGCTCCTACTCGGCCTTCTTAAGGATCAAGCAGGGCATAGCTAGTGGCATAGGAGCCGACTTGATGTCAGCGGCTTTGTGCCGCACTGGAGTGATCCAATATGTGGCTCCGAATGTTCCACCACTTCTCCGTTCATTTCCAATACTGAAGAAGGCTTTCCTCTTATCTCTCAAATTATAGGCATTGAAGCGATCGAGCGAGAGAAAGAAAAAAAAATTATTGACCGCGCCCCTCATTCGCCCTAAGAGAAGGTAAGGCAAAAGCAGCTTAAGCCCTTCAAAAGAATTGGGATACTTCCCTCAAAAAACCAAGGGAGGTGGTAGCCCCCACCTACGCAGTCTCAGCATGGGGGAGCGGCTCCTTAATCCACACTACAACCAATAAAAATGTTCTCCATAAAGGCCTCAAGCATCAAAATCAAAAGTTCCTTCAAAGCCTCCAAAACCTTCAAAGAGCACGGGTGTAACAGGTAAGGGTAAGCGAAAAGGTTGAACAATGTTGCATTGCTTTTTAGGTTGAACAATTAATTTTTTTTTTTGGTTTGAACTTTGAAGTTTGAAGGCATTTTGATTTGAACTAAACTTTGTGTGAACTTTAGTATGGCAACTTGAACTTGAACTTTGCCTTTTTTCATTTGGGTTGTACTAATGTCATAATGCTTTTCGTTTGAATGCTTGGTCGTGAACGTTTAATTGAATGTGTGAACTTTGATTGATGTAGTTGAATGGATCAAAGAAAAAGAAATTCCAATTTTTGAATAAGAAAAATAGTTTCTAGAGTGTTGCAATTTGTTTAGGCCAAAAGCAAACAAATAGGCCTGTTTTTATCACAATTTTTTTTAAAAAAAAAAAAGCCCAAAAAATGGGCCTATAAAAAACATTAAAATGAGCGGGAAAGAGAAAGGAAGACATAATTATCTAGAAAACTGATAATTATCTGGCAAAATCGTTCTCCATCTGTTCTCTCCCGACTCTCTCTATCTGTTCATCTCATTCTCCACCGTCACCATTCTTCTCGCCCAAAAATCACTATCCTTTCCGGCAACATTGGAGCTTTGCTTGCACATTTTAAACCCAGAAAAGGTTGGGTTTCCTGGTGAGTTTTGGGTTTCAATTTTCCATCTGTTCATCTCATTCGATCTCGACTCTCTCTTTCTTCGTCACTGACATTGGGCTTTCCGACGAATTTTCAGTCGAATCTGGGCATGAAGTGAGTTGAGATCACCGCCAATCGATTTCTATTGAACTCAGGTACATATTACAACAATAGATCTTGACAAAATTTGAATTTCTTTCGGTATTTGGTAGATTTTTTGAGTGATTTTTTTTTTGTGGTTTTGATTGTTGTTGCGAGCATTTGATAGGTTTTTCATTAATTTCAGTTATTACCCAATATTAATTACGATCTGTCTGGAATTGCTTCGAATTTTGAATATTTGTTGTAGTCAAGTGTTTTCCGATTTTAGTTATTGTTTTGTTAACAGTGCTTAGGATTTTAGTGATTTTCTGTAATCGAATCAATTTGTTCTGTTTTGTTATTTTTTTCATTCTCTGCAGACTCACGTAGAAAGATTAAGGTTTAGAGAATCACTTTAGGCTTTGCAAAATTTCTCGGTAATTCCATTTGGTATGTTCTAAAAATAAATTCTGCATCTTTATCTTATTAATTCCATTCGGTATGTTTTGAAAATAAATTCTGCATCTTTGTTTAAGGGCTTTAATCGGTACTCACTCAATTTTGAAAGTGCGAACAAGTGGGTTTCAAATGCTATGTTGATGTCAACAAGTTTTATGAATTTATGTGTACATATATTCCTTACTTTCTTTATCAGTGAAGGTTATTATTTTTGTTTTCAATTATTATGACCATAAATTCGTCTATAATTGCGGAGAAGCAAAAGGCTGAAAAAGAAAAGGCCGAGAAAGTGAAAGAAAGTGCTGATAAGGTACAGATTAATTCTTTATTGCAGATGTGTGTTTCCGTGTGTGGATTTTGCATTGCCCCAAATGAGATTAGCACAGTTTTACAGATATATGTGATTTGGTGCGGCATCTATGTAATTACGGGATAGTTTGATAACTTTTGTTGTTGTATGTTGTAGTGAAATGTGCATTTTAGTAAGCAAGAACACACATATAAGTGACATATGGATAGTGTTCGTATGCAGAAAGTGAGGCGTAGCTTTGTGACGTTTGATTACTCAAGTTAGCATTGTAGTTTAATGTAAACAGAAATTGCTGGAGGAAAGGACACGATATTGAGTAGAAGAATAGTAAGAGAGAATTGCGTCCGAGGGTTCAAAATGTCGAGGTTGAGATTGGAGACAGGTTATGGTGATTTGAGATTTAATTGAAGCACCTGGTCGTCTAGAATAGACTGACTATCTTCTTCAGGAATTGTATGAAAGAAATTGATTGACATATTATTTACGTTGTCTGATTTAATCAGTTTAATTAAATAGTTTGCTACGATCTGATTTTGTTTGTTTGTTTTGATCTAGGATTGTTTGAATTTTGAATAGATACAGGTTTTTGTGAAAACCCTCACTGGCAAGACCATCACCCTCGAGGTTGAAGTCCCACATGTTCCGAGCTTGCGGCTGTGGGAGGCCACCATATATAAAAACCAACCAAAGAAAGGAGGGTAAATGTCGGGCTGCTGGAAGTGACCGAGATTTCTAAGGTTTATAGCTCCTCCGTCTCCATACCCAAAATGGTACGTTTCCTTGACCTTCCAAAGTTCCAAACTTTTTGGTTTTTACAGAAATTTCAGTTTTCCTTTGTGAATATGTTGCATAAGATTGTGTGCCTGCAAAATAGATCTGTTTATGTATTCAAATCTCATGTTTCTTCACTTTTTTTTTTCTTTTTTTTTTCGATTTTTATTTCTGTGTTAAAATGGGAATTGCAAAAGAGGAAGATATAGAGACCCATATATATATAGAGTTAAATTAATCACTAGAAAGTGTGAAATGTCTAATTATTCTGGTGGGTTGTACATGATTTTTTTTCCTAAATATGTTATTGATATTATTGGTGGTTAATGGAGTGTGAATGTTAAAAGGGTTTGCTTTGTGTTGCACTGTGGGATATTGAAGGAATTTATTGCTTTAATCTTTTGTCGAATGTTATTGTTGATTGTATGCATTAGGGTTTCTTCAAGGCGCCGTGAAAACCACCTTAGGGGATCGGCACTTGCCCGTCACGTGGGTTCCTCTGACAAACGAACCCGAAGATGTCGAACCAGATGAAGAGGATGACGCTGCAGAATGGTCTCTTAATACCCTCTTCTTTGCCTTCTTTTTATTCCTGCCGATGGATTTTTCTGGGCTCTCATCACCCGGAAAATGGTTTGGGATGCTGCAGAATGGTCTCTTAATACCCTCTCCTCTTGGTCGGAATGTGTTCCCAAACGTGAGTATGTGGTGTGAAAAACTGATCACGTTTGATTTTGATAACTGCTCATCTCTTATTTTCTTCTTTTTTAGCTCTCCAATTCCCGCTCATTTTAATATTTTTACCATTATGTCCTCACTTTTTTTATTTTTTTGTTTTTTTTATAATCTGTAACAAAGGATATTTTTGGTATTTTGTTGAAAATTTAAATTTAAGGCCTTCTGCCTTAATAATATAGATGATGATAACTAATAAAAAAGGAAACTGTATAAAGAGCAGGCTGCAATGCAATCTACACCCAAATATCAAATACTCAAACAATCCAAGCGGCAGAAAAAAGATCAAAAAGTTTAATAAACAGAAAAGAAATAAAGAAAATAGAATTGAATAACTGTAATTATATATCTGAAATGTTGAACTTATGAATAAGGTGAAGAAAAAACCTTGCAAAGATAAAAAAATAATCAGAAGATAGGAAAAGCAGAAAAATTTTACTGACAAAAAATATATAAAAAAAATTAGATAATAGTTAATAAAAGAATTTATAAAATCATAAAGACATCTGAGATCAAGTACTACAAAAATCAAATTTCTCTGATTTTAAACATTAATTTGAGAGACAGGGGCAAGGGTTTTACCTTCAATTCTCTTCAAAATGGGGCGGAGCATGACATGCAAGTAGTGAATCTTGACCAGTGAAAGGAGTAGAGTCGATTGAAAGTAGTTTCGACGCTCGATTGACTGGAATTTGGCCAGAAACGCCTTGCCGGAAACAGGGGTCCGAAAACCCAAACTGCTAATTGTTTGAAAACAATTGAGAAATTCTGGTAAAATCAAAGTTGGAGCACTCTGAAATTAATTATATCAGAAGGTGATGAACTGCTAACATATGTACAAAAGCAAAGTTTCAAAAATAAAAATCAAACCTTGACAATTTGAGCTTCTGGGCAACGAGTTGAGGAGCAGAAGTGAGTGATGGTGGACGGCACTGAAGGTATTTGCAGAAGATTAAAATCTCTAATCTGGAAAAACAAATAAGCAACCAATCCCAATTTAAATAAACAAAAAGAAAAAAAAAAGACAACCTAAACTGTGGAGGGAGAAAAAAAAAACGAAACAACTTAAAATTTGTTTGATTCCAAAACATTGATATCAACCATTGTCTTTATATTTGCTCGAAAGAGCATTAAGCTTAGACCAACAAATAAAAAAGTATTGCTATCAAAAGAATAGCAATGTGCAACACTATTAAACATTAAAGGAATATTAGGTCAACATTTACACACTTCTGTGTACATAAAAAATTACAGTCTCTGCCAAAAAATGGTTACCTCATCATTTGAAACTTGCTCATTTAGTACATCATCAAAACAAAATTCATGCTTCTCCACGTATGCAGCAAGTCCACCTATCATATGAGAACAAAAAGTAAAACCCAAATAAAACAAGTGAGGAAAGAGAATTCAATCCCCAAAACAAAATTCAGCTAAAAGTTCAAGTCGCATCTGGTGCCTCGTGAATGCTGAGAACAAACCTTTAGTTTGGGTTCATGGACTGTCAAATAAGCATTGTCATAGACAGTTACAATATCCTCCTCCTTCTGTGAAAGTTCCTTCTTGTTCAAAGGGCTTTTGCGTACCTAATATAACCATTAGAACACAAATATTGCAAATTTCCAAACACATGATATTCCATCATATGTCTCCAAATCACACAACAGGAGAAGATGCCAGAAATAAGGAACCAAGTCATTAAAAACTTGATATAACCACACTTACATCCAACACTGCACAAACACAACACTCTGCTGCCAATTGATTGTCAAATTCAACTCATCATCAAATGCTTTACCACCAGGCATAAATGGTGATGGCTGAAAGGGTTCAGAGATGACATGCTGCACATGAAAACAGTAGCACACTTTATTAATGAAGAAAGCAACAAAACAGGGGTATAATCCTAGTCCAAATAATCCAAGTACAATATGATGTTTACTTAACTACATTAACCATTAAATTGAAGACGATTATTTTGTTAAAAATGTTAGAATAAAGAGGTTACATGTTCTCTTGCACATGTATAATTGTTGGTTAGCACACACCATCCAAAGCCACATAATTTAACGTCAATATAAACTCATCACACCTGTAATATGACAACACGTTAATGAAATACAATAATCACAAATTAATGGGATTCATTGAACAGGAAGAATATATGGCAAAGAAAACAGAAGCAAAAAAACCAAAACCGAACAACTTGAAAATGGGTCACAATGAATCATGGGTGAAATTTAGCTTACGCTATTTTTCGAAAAATAAATCCAAACAACATTTATAAAATCAATCCCACCATTCAGAAGCTTCACAAATCAACTGCATTAAAAATCCAGAACAGCAACTCCCCAGAAACTTCAAATAAATACCATAATTTCAAACCAATTAGACAAAACACCTAATTGGGTACCCTTAAACTCAATCAAACATTAACCTCACTTTAATATCTACTTCAAACAACCAAATAAACAAAAAACCCAGAAAATCCAAACAAAAAAAAATTGAATCTTTAGTTTTTATTTATTTACAACCAATTAGTACTGGGTAATCACTGAAATTAAAGAACAACCCATCAAATGCTCTGTAACTGCAACAACAACCCAGAAAAAAAAATACTAAAAAAATCTGCCAAATACCGAAAAAAAAATTCAAATTTTCTCAAAATCTATTGTTGTAGGATGTACCTGAGTTCGATAGAAATCAATTGGTGGTGATCTCGAGCCACGCCGTGCCGACATTCGACTGCAAATTCGTCAGAAAAGCCAGAGTGAATCACGAAGAGAGAGAGAGTCGGGAGAGGATGAGATGAACATATGGAAAATTTAAACCCTAATTAGAGGAGAACTCACCAAGAAACCCAACTTTTTATGGGTTTAAAATTTTCTTCGAATCCATGCAAGCAAGCTCCAATGTTGGCGGAAAGGATAATGATGTTGAATGGCGGCGGTGGTTTAGCTTTCTGAGAGAAAGAAGGTGCGTTTCACCGTCCCCATAGCGGAATGAAGAGGTTGTCGATGATCGACAACACACACTCGCTAGAGTCTTCTACTCCAGAACCCACATGCATCCCAAAGGGGCATTTTCGTCCTTTTACTGTGGAGAGTTAAAAATTAGCAGAATATGAGAGTCATTCAGGGGCAAAACCGTTAAAACACTGTTAATGAACCGTGTTTTTGAGTTGGATTTTTGCATGGGAATAATTACTTATGCAATCTCCTAAAATAATTGACAAAAAAAATAATAAATTAAAAAAAAAAAGATTAAAGGCATCATTAATCAAAACAAGTGATGCTATAAAGCTAAACTTCAACAACAAAGGCATCAGTTGTGATAAGTTTTAAGAGGAAGCGATGTTATTAAATATATAAGACATCATCATTTAATTATTTGATGTCTAAGTTAGTAATGGCATCAATTATTTATTTATATATATAAAGGGAACACCCAGAAATGGTAAAACATTCAAAATACCATAAATTGCCTCTCATGAACTCTAAAAATTACAATGGAATTAAAAATTTAAAACTTCAAATAAAAAAGAAATACAAATAAAAAAATACTTAATTCCTAAATCATTTTTAGAGTTGTGTAAGACCAAATTTTTAGTAGTGTACACACATTTGAACAAGAACCATTATATAATTTAACCTAGCGGGATCTAGTGACTCTTGTTCAAATGTGTAACTTAAATTGGCACTTTTGATGTGCACTAGAGAAAGCCTCTGAGATTGATATATACACGAGTGGGTTAGTTTTAGCGGCTTTCTGATTTTTCAAACCGAGCATTAACCTTTTATTATGTAGGTGGATGGGTTATAACCCGAAGCTCATCTTTTGATTACATACAATAAAAAATTTGGTTCGAATCCAGAAGTGTTGGTGTATTTTAGCAAAAACTCTATTTTCAAATTAAGGCCTAGTTTGGGGTTGCTGTGCTTTTAAAAAAAACTGCTTCTGCTGTGCTGAGAGAAAAAGCAGTTGTGAAAAAAAGCAGGTAAGTATTTGGTAAACTGTAGTTGTAAAAGTGCTTATAGGAAAAAAAAGCAGTTTTAGAGTGTTTGGTAAACTTGTATATAAAACTGCTGTGACTGTGTAAAATGACTAAAAAGGGCATGTTGCTGTATGTATTATTAATTTAATTGTTTGCCAAAAGGATATGATACTAAACTTTCCCTTTAAATTATACTAAATTCTTAAAGCATTCTCTCTCTCTCTAAAAGTTAGGGGAATCTCATCACTCCGCAGAGTCTATTTCTTCACCGGAAGTTTGAAAACGAAAAAAGAACCAGGGTCGTCCAGGCCTCGGCTCAGAAGCTTGCCGCTGGGCTATGGCAATTACGCTTTAGAGAAATCTCATGGGGTCAGAAGATCAAATTCAATTCTCACCCTTCTGATCCTTCTCCTCCTCAGCCTCCGGTGATTCTGATTTTATTTTCATGTCGGTTTTTTTGTAAAAATTTATTTTTTGAGCAGTTGGTATTGTATGTATTTTGTAATATAGGGTTTAGGAGAGGAGAGAGAGTGTGAGAATTCTCGATCAGAGAGGGAGAGGGAGTCACCATTTTGGGGGTTTCAGATTCTCTGCATGGAGGAAGAGAAGGGGAGGAAGAGGGGGATCGATATCAGCAAGGTGTTGGATTCTTACGACGACAGCACTGACCCACTGGAGAGGGTGGTGTTGCCGAAATCGAAGCGGAAAGCTTTGACCGCGGAGGAGCAACCGCCGAAGCAGTCCGGAATCGGAGGCGGTGATCATCAACAGGATTATATGCTGGAAGTGTGGTCAGGGGTGGAGGACGGTTGTTTTTGATACAATGAACTAGTGGAGGTGGATTGTACAGGGTAAAAATGGTCTTTTTGTAAAAGATGTGAGGGTATTATTGCATTTTACAAAGTTTCATTAAATGCTACTATTCACTCCGCCTCTTTGAAAATAAGTGCTGGGTTGAGAAGCAGGGTAGACCCTGCTTCTGCTTGCTTACCCTTTTCTACTGTCTTTGACAACAGTTTTAAAAAAAAACACTTTTTTTTTAAGTTTACCAAACACATATGATGTTCTAGATTTTTTAATAAGCTGCTTTTAAAATAATTTAAGCAATCCCAAACTAGGGCTAAATCAACTAGCCACCATTAAACAACAACAATTTTTCCATATTTAATATCACGAGTCATATTATATTCTCTTGCACCATTTTCAATATTTGTTAACCTTACTTTACCCTCTTATGTTTATTAGGTGTGTTAACTAATATTTTTTTTTTTTGAAATATGATTTTAAATTTATTTATTTTCTTATTCAGTTAGTTAATAGCAATTTCTTTGTTGTAATTTATTTTCTTATTAGGTGTGTTAACTAATATAGTTGTAAATCAAAATGCCCCTACATACAACACAACTCCATATCTTTGCTTATTAAAGATGTCACTTGTAGTTGCAGGCATGGAATAAACATGGGAATCAAAGTAATTAAGAGTTCAAATCATATTAAACACAGACAACCAGAACAATGTTTTAATTGTTGATCTCATCCATTCACACATTAATTGTTACTTGTAAGTAAGAAACTTTAGGTTCAATTTTTTGGATGGCGAGTTTAAACCAAAGTATTATGGATGATCAGTTTTGTAGCTTAACTCAAATTCTCCACCCCTTAGTGTAATTAGCACCGTACAATAATTTGTGACCTAATTACAAACTTACTTGTACTTTTCTTCACAATATTGAAAATCGTCCCATATTCAAATCTCCTGTCCTTTATTGACAACAAAAATTAAGTAAAAAAAAAAAATTCTCATGGTGCTATGTTTTCAAAAGTTGGCAATCTTGAAATCTTCTTTTGATCAAAGACGGGATATTGTTTTTTTGGAGCATAGAGCGCATACTGTGTGTATGCATCAATCTTATCTTTCTCCTCTTTAGACTCGGCCTTTGTAATGCCATCCATCCAGTGAGACCAGCTGCTGGTCGGATTCGGAGAAAGGGGTGGCTGTGGACGCGGTGGTTTGCTTTGCGTATTCGTTGAAGCTTGTTGTGGTGCATACTTGATGTTGCTCTTGATTTGTTTCTTCATTGTTGGAATATTGCTGGCTTTGCTTCTCTTAATTGTTTCAAATCTATGTTTGGAAGAGCAATAACAAGAACAACAGAGTTCAAATTAATCAAGAATTTTATTAACGTAAGAAACAATTTTTTTATTCACCCAAGCAAATTGTTGCAACTTAAGAAAACTGACTTGCATTAAATTTTCCACATTGATGACAGTACTATAACTCATTGTATCTTATCCAATTTACTACAGTTAAGTTTAAATAATCAAATACCTGAGCTGTATACTGTTATTTTATCAGGTAATTAACTTAACATGGAAGAATTCAACACACACACACACACACACAAAAACAACCATAATTTGCAAGAAATTAATTTTATACAACGATATATTTACACTAATGAGTGAGGAAATAAATTCGTTTTGAACTCATCATTCACGAAATTCGAACCTAAAACCTTTCACTTACAAGTAGAGAGGAATTTAAATAAAGATTCATGCGTACGTATGTATGAGTAAGACATAAAGAGAGGTTTTAGCGTACCTGTAAAAGAAGTGATTGGTGTAAAAGAGGTCTTTCTCTTGTGTGGTATATATATAGAGAACATGCAGGGGGCAAGTTACCCAAATTGGAGGCAATAAACTAATTACTTAGAAAGCTATTATACCTAATTAGACGTGGGATTGAGATTAGCTGAAAAGTGATTGTTTAAGGTATTTTATTTCTTGTTGATATAAGTGTTTTCCATACAATATGAAATACATGAATCACCTTTCTGCGAGTGCATAAAGAACACATCTCCCAAATACATCCTATCATTATAGAATGTTTAATGATAGGATGTATTTGGGAATATGACTAACTCCCACTAACATTTTATAAACCAAGTAAACAAAAGATTCATTTACATTTATATGAAATGCTTATAGCTCCCACTAGCTTGCTAAGATTCATGATTGATGGATCTTAATAACTTATACATATGGTGTTTCAATGTCTTAGACATAAATCATTAGGACCATCCTGATGATGGTTTCAAAACCCCATATTATGGCCAAATGTTGAATCAATGTTCCAGTTATACCAAGCTATCTCTGAATGAATTGAAACCATGACTACATCAAAGAAAGTTTCTTCAAAGTCAACCCTTATTTGATTGTAGTCACCTTAGCTAACAATTAACTTCGAAGGTTTCGATGTTTCGGGTAAATGGCAATGTGCCATATTCTTGAGTCGATGTCATACATAGGCTCAATACAGTCATAATGATCTTCTCTTTAATTCGTTTGAATTAAGGAGGTGTAACTCTATGACATAGTCATAAAGTTCAAACCATTCAATTGAAGCGGTTGAACTTATCCTTCTTGATCTATTTGAAGCTTATAGGAACTTGGTTGTTAAGTTTGTTGAGTTTCAACTTGTGACTCAAAGGACTTACCCATTGAGTTCTATCTATTGTTCATTTGCACTACCCTAGGCAAATCCTATTGTAGGATTATAATGAACAATCCAACTAACAATCTTTGTTAGTTAGTATATAGAAATGATATCCAAAGGTTTATTTAAAGATATCCCACAAGTATATAATTTCAACAAACTTTGCTCTTAGCACACATATGCACGACAACCCCAAATCTTAACTTGATTAAGACTTGACTTTTTTTCCAACTACATCTTATGGAATTTTGAATATTATGGAAGACACTCTAATTTACAACTATATTATATTAGAGTGCATTTGGAAGAAATGAGTTTATAATCAACGAACTATATCTTATTAAAGTTCGTTCTTCACCTAATGGAGAAATCCATTATAATATGATGCCACTTTCTTTGAGACCATTCAAGGAAAGTCTCATAAAGTATTCATGTCCTTTGATCATATCTAAAGAGATCAATAGTTTTAGAAGTCTTACTCATTAATTTACACTGGTAAATTCTTTGATCATATCTCTCTTCTTTAGCACGCCTTTTCTTCACTCGAAATGCTTGTCCAGCAACCACAACAAGGATAGCTGCTAACAGGGACCACCACACTTCCACCATCACCACCAATTTAGCAGTCTTTAACGCAAATACGAAATACAAACAACATAGTGATGCATTTAGTCATCATCAGATTGTTAGCATATGCATTCTTTATAAAAATTTCCAAAACCAATACATGTGTAACTGAAGTCAAGAAATTTGGGACATGGTGAAAGAATCCTTGAGTTACATGTAAAAATGAATTTTGCCCCGAAAGCTGTAAACACAAGTTTAATTTCACCATTGAGATTTCAACAAGAAATGCAACAAGGAAACCAATTTACTGGTGAACCTCAACACGACTGCCAAGAGCCAACCATCGCAGTTGAAATTTTCTGCAGTATATCATTACGGAATTTTGTAGGGTATCAGACAGATAGGAAAAAGGAAACTTTCGCAGTTGAAACTTTTAGTTTCTCACGCACCTCTTTTTATTTATGGTCATCGAATTGAATAAATCAAACGGAAACAACATGCATGATTAAACATGGATGTGTGAGAGGCTAAAAATAGTGTGTGTTACTCCACTATCGTAATGTGAATAGTTTTTTAACTATTTTTTCTCTCTCTAATTTAGCTTGGGTTTTAGTTTTTACTGCAAAATAGCATTATCCAACGTTTGAACTAAAGAGTTACCTAAAGTAACCCCACACAAAGAGAAACTAACCAAAATTCACACACTCACACAAACGTTTTCTGGGGTTTAAACCCAGAACCCTAATACTATTATTTATTTAGGCAATAAAGCAATTGAATTCCATCTACTTAGCAGATGTTTTTCCTTTACCACTCTAGCACACCAATTAACAAGTGTCAAAGAAAGAAATAGAAAGAAATAAAAACATCCAGTACCAGAGCCAGAGGGACATATTAGATGGGAAGTTGTAATATGAAATCAAAAGAAATACACCAACCAAATTCTAATTGTTCAGAGTGGTAGAGAATATCGTTTGTTGGGTTTTTAGTTTTAGGGTTTTGAAGACGGTTTTGGGTTCGGGAAGGATACATGATGATATTCTGCTCTAAAGGGATGGCCGAAAAGACAAAAATTGGAAGTGTGCTTTACTTTTTTTTCTATTTATCTTTGTTTCCACTTTGATATTATGACATCTTTAGGGCTTGTTTGGCAGCTCAGACTGGACTGATTATTTCAGTCGGATAGGATAATCTGTCATCGGATAGTACTGACTAAATTAGCCAGGCGTTTGGTGCAGTATCAGACTAATATTGACTATTTATACTATGTTGGGCGGCCCTAGGTGTGTGTGAAAAACACAATTTGTTCTTCATACAAACTCACTCAAATCCTCATCAAAAGCAAGAACTACGAAAGGTTTGATCTTTGTAGGAGACGAAGTACGTAGGTAACCTTCAATTTGATTCAAGGTGCAACCACAACTCCTCCAAGCAAAGGTGTTCATCCAAGATGAGATTGAAGGCCCTCTTGGGTATTTAGTCTTTGCCTGCTCATGCAAAGAAGATTCTACAAAGGTATAGGATGCTACAACTTACTAATGAGATTTTGAGTTGTGCCTTGGTTCACAACATTTAGGCTTCAAAAGTTATGAGCAAAGTTTTGTTTTTGAGTACTAATATGCTAGCTAAGAGCCTTTAATTTGTTAATAGCATGCTTAAGTGTTGCTCAAATGAACTTGTAATTCAAATATTTTCCTTCAAGCTAGACCAAGAGAGTGAGAGGGACGGACCTGACTAATTATATGAAGGTTTTTGGGCGTATAATTAGTCGGGTGTGAGGGGTACTAAATGGTGGGCCCAATTTAAATAGTTGGGCGACTATTTTATTATGAAGCGCACCAAACACCCGAGACTGGATTATTAGTATTATCCGGTGCACTATACGACATACCAAACGAGGCCTTAGGGTTTTAACGAGAACTTAGTCATATAGGAAATAATGAGTGGGAATTGGATTATCTAAGGGAGAAATTGATTCAATTTTGGTTTTGAGGGTATTCGATTATGGATTTTAAAGGGTTATTAAATACAAAATATGTCAAAAATGGGAAAGATACCTTACCTTGCAGACTCATAATTGATAACTATGACTAAGTTCTCGTTAAGTGAGCAGGCAAAGACTAAATACCCAAGATGTTTGAATGGAAACACTAAGCGTAGTACAAGAGGATGTTAGTACAAGCCTAGGGTCAGAACCATGACAACTGTCAAGTTAGTCGTTAAGTATTTAAGAGAAACTAAAGGATCATAATATGATTAAGATTATGAATCTACATCATATCAATTATTAGATGTCTCTTTGTTATGAATAAAGAGATGGTTGAATGGAAACACTAAAAGTATTCACTCTAGTGTGTTCCATAAACATTGCAATATAAATAAGTAACTACCATGGATGGAGAGTGGTAAAGAGAAGCCAAGGCAATTTACTATTTAAGTGAATAGAAACTACCACAAATCCACTGCTAGACCCAAATCCACTAAATGGGAGCATTGTGTTTGGGAGCGGAAAAAAAAAAACTCAAAAGATTGCTAAAAGTCGGAAATTGAGTGCGGAAATCCTTTTTTCCATCGTTTGGTAACGGAAAACCTAAAAATCAAGAATTGATGCGTGGAAAATAATGTGGGAATTGAGTGACCAATTTCCGCCAAAGGAGGCGTCATTCTCCAATTTCCACAAAGCTGGAGTTTGTTTTTTCTATTGCTTAAGCCTTACAGAACAAACTAAGAATCAATTTGGTGGAAACGCTAATGACGAGCACTCAGAGACACAGATTACTAGATCTTCTAATTATTGATTATGTAATTAGTCTTTGTTTGTTTCCCTAGAAAATAAAAAGGAAAATTTCACATAGCACCAATATGTGCTACTTGTATGAATAATCCAGACGAATTCAAGCTCACTGAGGATCAATGTGTTTGAAATGTGCCCTAAATCCAATCATTGGATGATACTTTACAGACATTTCACATTTTAAACTAATGTATTTTAATCCTAGGGCAAAGATTATTATTTAAGGTCATCTCATTACATGATATATGCCTTAACAATAAATCCATGGAATACATATGTAGTTAAGAGAGTGTAATCTAAATAAGTTAGATTCTTGATACCTTTCTCTTTCATACACATATCCTAAATGTTCATGATCATAGGATTGCTAGGATTGCCAATTGGGCATTGACAATCCGTAAAGAACATTACATACTATGTCTTCTATCCCGACAGTGAGCAGTCTAGAGTCATTGGTGTGTATAAGATCAAGACAAGTATGTAGATACTCATGTCTTATGAGAACTCACAAGTTGGGATAATGCAAATTAGTCCTTTGACCTGAGGCATCACAGTTGTCTTGTGATTAGGTCCTTAATCTTTGATTATGTTAATGGCACTCTGAAATGCGAGGGTGTCCATGGTACAGTCGGGGTTATGCTTCCTAATCATGAACACATGTGAATGTACAACAAGGGATCTCTAATTTTCAAATACGTTGAGGGTGAATACTCTATGATATGATTATAAAGCTCTGGCCAGAGTATGAATAAGATTTAGGAATGACGCTCCAAGTCATATTCACATAAATCATATAGACAATGATCACATTGGATAGTAGACATGAACAAATTATCATCCGAACAATGTGACCAAGAGTATTGTTTAGAGAAGGACCATATTGCATTGTAATCTCAAACTGAATAGCTTATTTCTCCTCAAGCTTAGTTTGGATAATCATGGCACACTTTAGGTGTCATTCATGGCTAGTGGAAGCGCTGAAGGTGCAGCGCTTGGCAAGCCATTACAGGCTAAGCCCAGCACCAAGCAAGTAGCCCCAGTTGGTCGCCCTCCTTCCCAGCCATCCTAGACCCAGGTGACGCGACCCCAGCACAAGCAAACTACCACATTCTTATGCTTTGGAGGAAAAGAACACGCTATGGGATGACGAGAAGCTAGCCCAGAAAGTGCTAGAGCAGCCCTACAAGGAGTCGGAGGCAGTCCAGAAGAAGCTGGACGAAAAGCAATAGCACCCCGAAAGGAAGCAATCGAGGAAGAAGCGCAAAGATCGCTCCCCCACGAAGGAAGGCTCAACGCCTAACTCACCAAATTCTTTCGTGAGAACAGAGACATATTCGCACGGTCGCCATTCAACATGCCAGGCATCGATCTGGTGATTGCTTGTCATAAGCTACATGTCGATCCCACAGCCAAACCTGTGATCCATAAGAGGCGCCATTGCACTCCCGACTGTCTAGCCATCATCGAGGCAGAGAACGATAAGATGCTAGCAGCCAAGTTTATCAAGGAGGTAGAGCACTCTGCATGGATGGCCAACGTAGCGTTGGTCATACAGAAAGAGAAAGGCAAAAAAACGTTAGACCACATCACAAACATGGTAGAGACGTCCAACATCCTCCGACAGTACAACTTGAAGGTTAATCCCTCCAAATGCACATTTGGAGTCTCTTCCGGCTTATTATTAGGCTACCCAAGGACCCATATATAATCAAGAACCATTAATTTAGACATTAACCAAGGAACCAAAAAACCGCAAGCCAAATATGACTCAAAATTTTTAGATTACTGAGGCGACTTCTAGTCGTCATATATTTAAGGCATCAATCGAGGGAATACTGTATCGAGCCAACATAGGCCTTCAACAAATCGAGGGGACAATTAATTAAATTTACAACCGAAAGAACACTTAATCGAGCAAACATAAAAGAACACGTTATCGAGCCAACATAGGTTGTCATAAAATCTAGGAAACCATTAATTAAAGCATCAACTCAGGGAGCAATTTATGGAACCACAATTATCTGAGGCATCAATATAAAAAAAGAACGACAACCCACCATAGAATCTAGGCAACCATAAACAAATACATAATCTAGGTTCCCATAACCCATCATATATAATATAGACAACTATTATCCGAGGCATCAGAATAACTAAAGCAACCATAACCCATCATATAATCTAAGCAACCTTAAGTTGTGATATAATTACGGCATCAACCGAGGGATCACTATATCGAACCAACATTGGCCGTCAAAAAATCGAGGCAACTATTAATTAAAGCATCGACCGAAGGAACACTTTATCGAGCCAACATAGGTCGTCATAAAATCTAGACAACCATTAATAAAAGCATCAACTCGAGGAACCATAAGCTTTGATATAAGCAACCGAGACAATTACAAGCCGTCGTACAACCAAGGCAACCATATGTTGAGGATTCCAGTGAGGGAATAATACACCTAGGGAACATTATAACAAGGCAATTGTGACTCAAAATTGTCAAATAAACGACGCAACTATAAGTCATCAAATAATTCAAGCAACCATAAGATGTCATATAACCAAAACAGTTACAGGTTGTCATATAATTAAGGCCACTATTACACTAGGTATCAACAGAGGAAACAATTTATCTAGACAACTATGATCCGAAGTATCAAAATAACTGAAACCCATAACCCGTCAAAATATCTAAGTAACCATAAGCTGTGATATAACCGAGGAACCAATACATAATCCAAAACCATTAATTTAGACATTAACCGAGGAACCAAAAAACCGCAAGCCAAATATGTCTCAAAATTTATAGATTACTGAGACAACTTCTAGCCGTCATATATTTAAGGCATCAACCGAGGGAATACTATATCGAGCCACCATAGGCCTTCAAAAGATCAAGGGCACAATTAATTAAATTTACAACCGAAAGAACACTTTATCGAGCCAACAAAGGTTGTCATACAATCTAGGCAACCATTAACTAAAGCATCTACTCAGGGACCAATTTATAGAAGCACAATTATCTAAGGCATCAAAATAAAAAAAAAAAGAACCACAACCCGCCATAAAATCTACGTAACCATAAACAGATATAAAATTTAGCCAACCATAACCCATCATATATAATCTAAGCAACTATTATCTTAGGCATCATAATAACTAAAGCAACCATAAGCCATCATATAATCTAAGCAACCTTAAGCTGTGATATATTTAAGGCACCAACCGAGGGATCACTATATTGAACCAACATAGACCGTCAAAAAATCGAGGCAACCATTAATTACAGTCATAGAATCTTACAGGCTACCATATAATTAAGGCAACTATTACTTCAGGCATCAACAGGGCAAACAATTTATCTGAGCAACTATCATCCGAGGCATCAAAATAACTGAGCCAACCATAACCCGTCAAAATATCTAAGCAACCATAAGCTGTGATATAAGTGAGGGACACATATATAATCGAGAACCATTCATTTAGACATTAAACGAGGAACCACAAAAGGGCAAGCCAAATATGACTCAAAATTTTTAAACTACTGAGGCGACTTCTAGCCATCAAATATTTCAGGCATCAACCGAGGTAATACTGTATCGAGGCAACATAGGTCATAAAAAAAACGAGGGCACAATTAATTAAATTTCCAACGAAAGAACCTTTTATCGAGCCAATATAGGTTGTCATAAAATCTAGGCAACCATTAATTAAAGCACCTACACAGGGACACATTTATCGAAGCACAATTATCCAAGGTATCAAAAGAAAAAAAGAACCACAACCAGCCATAAAATCTACGCAACCATGAACTGATATAAAATGTAGGCAACCATAACTCATCATATATAATCTAGGCAACTATTATCCGAGGCATCATAATAACTAAAGCAACTATAATCCATCATATAATCTAAGCAACCTTAGGCTGTGATATATTTAAGGCACCAACAGTGGGATCACTATATCGAACCAACATAGGCCGTCAAGAAATCGAGGCAACCATTAATTAAAACATCAACCGAAGGAACACTTTATTGAGCCAACATAAGTCGTCATAAAATCTAGACAACCATTAATTAAAGCATCAACTAGGGGAACCATAAGTTGTGATATAAGCAACCGATACAACTACAAGCCGTCGTACAACCAAGGCAACCATATTTTGAGGAATCCAGTGACACATCCCGATCCCGGACGAGCCAGGTGTCGGAAGTGCTGGCCGACACGCGTTAGCGTGACGAAAGCCAAAAAGAAAATTTAAGAATAAAAGATAGAATATTGAATTAAAACAATAAAGTCAGAGTGCACGGAATGTGCGGGCGGAAGAAATAAGAGAATACACAACGTGAGTAGAGTGAGGGATACAAAGATATACAAACGTATAAAAATCCCTACATTGTCATACCACCGCGCCTTCGACGTCGCAAGCTCCCAGCCAACTAACCTGGAGGGGCGCAAAACATAAAACGGTGAGTGGGTCAAAAAGCAAAGTTTGATAAAACCGTTGTTTTCAAAAGTTTAGTAACCCCTCGTTTGAAAACAAGTATAATTTGAGAAAATACGTCATACCCGTAGGCATGAACCTCAAAATACTGTCGTGAAAACATGCGGGTACTCCCCGCTAATACTTTACTGACATTTGCTCACCCATATGTAAACACACATGCCCAAGTGGCTAAACCACGAGGAACAAGCTAGGTATACAAGTAATACGCTGAGTACTACAATGACGCGAGTCTAACGCTAAGCGCTGGTGCACAAAGTGCAGTCACACAAGTCCGAGTTGCCTAGTGCAACCTAAGACAGGCTAGTACCTACAATGGATCCAAAGCTGCGTAGCGGTACTGATAGTGACTACTCCTAACGTCAAGGCTAGTCCTGGCCACAAGACTGAGTACTAATACCTGGGGTGTATACATCTACTGATGAGCAACAGTATGAAAACATGCATGGCAGTAAAATACGTGTGTTCTACCTCCAACACACGTAATGAATATGCATCTACGCTAACAATTTAAGAAAGCGTTTAAAAAGCCATACGTATACATATACATTTATCAAAGAAAGACCCACTCACTCACCTGTAGGTAGCCGGGTCGAAGTACCCCGTCCTGGGTAGCCCCGGTAGTCCTCTGGATAGGCCCCACCTATATGAGAAATCACCGGTACAATGATTAACTCAAAAAGGTTACGAATTAACGAATTAATTACACCTATCCCTTGCTTTTGTAATTTGGAGGTCCAAAACACCTCAAAAATTAACATGCATACTACCCCGAGGTAGTACGCGTCGTCACGAGTCGACCCGTGAAAACAGAACTCAATTTGGACCCTCCACGCGCCCTCACGCGCGGCTTGAAGGTCGGAGCCTACGGCTCCACGCGCAGCTCCACGCGCGGCTCACGCGCGAGCCGGTCAACTCGAGCCGGTGAACCGGTCAACGCGGCTCGGCTCAAGCCGGTCAACACGGCTCGGCTGAGCCGGTCAACGCGGCTCGACTGAGCCGGTCAACGCGGCTCGGCTCAAGCCGGTCCAAGCTGATGACGTCATGCTGACGTCAGCAAATCCGGTCTGAACCGGTCTGCTGACGTCAGCATGCCGGTCCAACCCGGTCCGATGACGTCAGCGCCGGTCATCCCTGCCAGGATTCCGGTCGCCGGCGCCGCCGCCGGCCGCCGTCGCCGTCGCCGGAATCTGGGAAAAGTGGCCGGAAACTGGGGAAAACTTCAAAGCTTCATAACTTCTTCGTTTTAAGTCCAAATTGGACGATTCAAGTACCAAAATGAAGCTAGAGATGAGGGGAACAAAATTGTACCATTTTGGGGACCAAAAACTGGCCAGAAGTGGCCTGAAATTGAGGAGGAAGATTCGGCCAAAATGGTGCTTCTCCGTCCACGATGCCAACTCGACTTCCAGACCTTGGGTTGGGTTCCCAAGGGCTCCAGAGGTCACTTGGTGATTGTTTTGAGGTCCCTCGAGCTCCAGAATGTGGGTTTGAAAGGGGAGAGTGCCACGGGGGTGGCTTGATCAAATCCCTGGGCTTTGGGTTTGTCCAGGTTTCTGGACACCCACGAGCTGCAAGGTTTGAGAGGTGAAGAACCAAGTTTTGGGTGGAAGGTGCAAGCCAAAAATGGCCAAGATTGGCCACGGTTTGGTTGTGTGGTTTGCAGAACAACAAAGGAAGAAGAAAGGGAGAAGGAAGTGGCTCGGCCACAAAGGACAAAGCCAGACAAACAAATCCCAGGAAATCTGGGATTGGCCCCCGTGGCCTGCAGACATTTGGGCCCCAGCCCAAACAACCCAAATTCGAAATACGGGAAACGCCGAAAACCAACGCCCGTAAAATATTCGTTCGGAGTCCGAACGACGTACAGCTCGCGTCTACGAATTCGTATCGACGAGCACGTCAAGAAAATACAAGTGGATGCATCGTACGAGTTACGACGCAAAAGTCAACCAAAAAGTCAACCCAGGGGCAAAAACGTCATTTCCCACTTCCGGGAATAAAATAAATTAAAATTCTGAACGGGATGTTACATCCAGTGAGGGAATAATATACCTAGGGAACATTTTAACAAGGCAACTGTGACTCAAAATTGTCAAATAACTGACGCAACTATAAGTCATCAACTAATTGAAGCAACCATAAGCCGTCATATAACCAAAACAATTACAGGCTGTCATATAATTAAGGCAACTATTACTTGAGGTATCAACAGAGGAAACAATTTATCTGGGCAACTATGATTCGAAGTATCAAAATAACTAAAGCCCATAACCCATCAAAATATCTAAGCAACCATAAGCTGTGATATAACCGAGGAACCAATATATAATCCAAAACCATTAATTTAGACATTAACTGAGGAACCAAAAAAGCACAAGCGAACTACAACTCAAAATTTTTAGATTACTGAGGCGACTTCTAGCCATCATATATTTAAGGCTTCAACCGTGGGAATACTGTATCGAGCCAACATAGGCCTTCAAAAAATCGAGGGCACAATTAATTAAATTTACAACCGAAAGAACACTTTATCGAGCCCACGTAGGTTGTCATAAAATCTAGGCAACCATTAATTAAGGCATCTACTCAGGGACCAATTTATCGAGGCACAATTATCTAAGGCATAAAAATAAAAAAAGAACCACAACCCGCCATAAAATCTACGCAACCATGAACTGATATAAAATCTAGACAACCATAACCCATCATATATAATCTAGGCAACTATTGTCTTCAGCATCATAATAACTAAAGCAACTATAACCCTTCATATATTCTAAGCAACCTTAAGTTGTGATATATTTAAGGCACCAACCAAGGGATCACTATATCAAACCAACATAGACCGTCAAAAAATCGAGGCAACCATTAATTAAAGTATCAACCGAAGAAACACTTTATCGAGTCAACATAGGTCATCATAAAATCTAGACAACCATTAATTAAAGCATCAACTCGAGGAATCATAAGTTGTGATATAAGCAACCAAGGCAACTATAATTGTCGTACAACCAAGGCAACCATATATTGAGGAATCCAAGAAGAGAATAATATATCTAGGAACAATATAACAAGGCAATTGTGACTCAAAATTTTTAAATAACCGAGGCAATTATAAGTCATCATATATTTAAGGCAACCATAAGCCGTAATATAACCAAAACAATTACAGGTTGTCATATAATTAAGGCAACTATTACTTGCAGCGTCAATAGAGGAAACAATTTATCGAGGCAACAATGATCAGAGGCATCAAAATAACCGAGGCAACCATCACCCGTCATATAATCTAAGCAACCTTAAGCTGTGATATAACCAAGGGACCCATATACAACTGAGAACCATTAATTGAAGCATTAACCGAGGGACCCACAAGCCGAGCCAAATGTGACTCAAAATTTTTAGGGTTTTGAAGCCATATTTGGAGGCTCATTGTCTACCCCTTCTTCTTCTTCCTTCTCTTCCTCTTTCCTTTAGATCTTCCTCTCGTATTCAGTAAGAATTCCTTCTAAATCCAATTAAGCTAACAGATAAACTCCAGACAACTTCTTAGGCTTGGTTCCTGTAAATCCCTTTTCCATCAAATGCTACTTTATCCTTTCGAAATTTGTGACTACTAGGTAAGAATCGATGTGGTGCCTGTGAATGAAAACTTTCACCATGTAAGTTAATTGATAAGATTGAGGTTTCGAATTGCAACATGGACAAGAAAAATTTACCTTCGTACTCCACCCCACAAGTTGGTGCTATGCCGAAAAATCATTGATTGTCCATAATACAGCTGCATGCATTCAAACATTTACTTGCTTGATGCATCAAAGTTTGTACACCTTCTGTTCATAATTCGTTCAACCTTCAATAAATGGTTGCATATATACATCGATCCTATCTCCAGGTTGTACTGACACGACGAGCCAAGTGCTATGAATTGTTTTAAAGTCTGAAATGGATTAAATCCATCTGATGCTAAACCTTGCCTTACATTGCGAATATCATTTGAAAAATCCAGCATTTTGCTCTCATCGAAATGTTTCCATGCAGCAAGAGAGTCTGCAGGATGTCTAAACAGACCATCATTAGTTCGTTCCTCTACATGCTATCCTCAAGGAGCTTAGCAGTTTTGGATGACATATATACAGCCTCTATAACCTGGTTTAAGAGGGAAGTATCTCACTTGTCTTTCAGCTACTCGTACCACCTGTACATTAGCATTTTTAAGATCCACATTGGGTTTCCATCTAGAACTACGTAGATATGGATACATGTATCAAGTTCTGTATCCTTGTTCTGAACACATACAGTGATTTGGCATGCGTCCCATGTCTCATAAGTGAAGCCTAAATCTGAAGTAATCTTTTTCTTTCAGCGTCATCAGTAGGAGATTTTGGAATAATGAGAAAGATTTGTCTGTCCATCCATTAAGAACCTTCATATGAAGAAGTCGAACTATGAATGACAATGCTGTATATTTTGGCAACCAGGTACAATGGAGTTTGCTACCTTCCAAAAGTTTAAAAACGTCGCAGTCTTTTCATCTGGCCCAGCTTGGGAAACATTCGGCGCGGGCTTGGGATCATTTGTCAGGATCATCAATATTTTCACTTATACCAATATTCGTATTCCTCCTTGAAGATCGGAGTGCACCATTTCAAAACATTTAGTAGTCCTAGATCAGAATTTGGGAATGGGAGTCTGTGAACTTAGACATGACAGGTCTCACACTTGGGCGTGAGGTTTTACAAAATTTGGAAACAAAGTGGAGTAAAACTTGTGCGAAGTGGGTGACCAAGATTGCAGATGCCATAAGATTTGTTCTTGAACTGATGTGGAACTAGCTTGAAAACATTTTGAAACACTGACTCCTTTGACAAGTAATACAGACCATCCAGGAAGAAACCTTTCACCAATCATCTTCTTGGTGACTTGATCCAAAACACAACACCATGAGAGGAAAAGGACCAGGACAATCCAATGAATTGCTATTTGTCCAACCTGACAAGGTTTCACTGGGAATGAAGGTACAAATAATGTTGTAGACTCTTAATCCCTTGATAAAAAGATTTATTTTTCCTCGTCCAACAACTGGTACCCCTTTCCATTTGCAAACAGAAACATGAGATGTTTGTGTGAATTTTTCAAATTCATGTAAACCGCTTAATTTATTTGTCATGTGATTAGAGGCACCTGAATCTACAATCCAACAATCACTAGACTGACTGATATTTAGCAGTTGAGAAAGCACTCACGATACCTGTTGTGTCTTCTTGGGTTATTGAGGTTGTGTCTCGCTAAGAAGCCAAAGAACTTACCAAGGAGTGCAAGCTTGAATTCCTTGCTGTCTTGTCACCGCTTTCTTTCCGTGTATGCAGCAAAATCATTGAGCAGAGTCGTAGGATTTGACCTGAAGTTTTTTATTCCTTCAGTCACGGGTTCAGAGACTGCGGAGGTGGTGAGATTTTTACTGGATTGAAATGGTATGTACCTTGCTGCCCTTGTGTCCCTCGTACTCTTTGTTCTCCTCATCAAACTTTGGTTTCAACTTCCTGATGCAAAATCCAGCACCTTTCTCTAGTATGGCCAATCCCTTCTCTCCCAATATTTTCACAGTGTGAGCACTTTAGATCTGGTCTCTTTCCTTTGTATGTCTGTCACTAAAGGCTTTCTATTTACCGCAAAAAGCCCTAGCTTCGACCTCGCTTGCCTCTACCTCCAAGTTCATGACCTTGCGCGTGTTTCCTTCACGCGTTGAATGACATTGCATACAGAGGCAAATGAAGGCAATTTGGATTCATCAAGAGATGACTTCGAGATCCTCGTACTCAGACCCCCAAGCTTGCCAGAAGTTGAAATACCTTGTCTCTCATCAGCCTCTCTTCGCAAGATCTTAGCATCGTTGTGTGAGGTCCGTGACATGCCGAGTTCATTCCACATTGTCTTCAACCTTCCCAGATGTTGAACAAAGGAGTTTTCTCCTTGCTGCATGCTTGCTAGATCTCTTTTAAGTTGAAACACTCAGAGCTGCATTATTTGCCTATACATATCTTTGACGTCATTCCAGAGAATGATTTGAGAAGACTCGAATCATTGAATATTTCAAGCACTGGTTCCATGGACAGGAGCCATGACATGACCAGCTGGTCTTGAGACACTCCAAGCTTCAGTTTTGAGAAGTGGCATTTGAGCCTCACTTCTTCCATTGATGAAGTCTGTTTGATCTTCCACCGAGAGCAAGTGATATAGCTCTAGACCATGAAGATAATTGAACTCGGTTTCAAGAATACCGAACTTAAACGTCGGTTTGGATTTGGATTTCCATCAACTTGTGTATGATTGAAACGTTATAGCTTGAGAACTTTCAACCTATGTTGAAAGGGTCTGCCATTTTAGTAACGACGATTTAAGACACATGCAAAAGCAAAGCATTCAGTTATGGTTCCCGTCCGATACCATGAAGAATTTTAATGTCGGTATTTTATGTATTCATCATAAATTGTAAGTACAATGGAAGAGAAATATATAGAAGACACATCAAGATCCAAGAAACAAGCCATGGACCTCCATATCCTTAATCTACGCCCCACTTCCGGTCTTGGAACTAGTTACAAGGCAATCAGCCACCAAATATGAGTAAGCAGGTGGTTAGGCCCAGAACCACAGCTCTAAGCTAGCTAGAAAGATAATAACCTACAACCCTAGCTCCTATCCGATGAATACAAGATGGTCTGACCAACCTGACAGATATAAGGCTAACCCGACGAGACCAACCCGATGGAGTTCAACCAACTGATGAGTTGATTTCTTCAATACTCTCTTAATGGTCTCTGACCATATCATCATCTCATGTGGCTCGACCAAAGCTTCATGATTGGTGCAAAGCAACAAATGGCTCTCCATGATAAATCCAATTCTTTTATACTTTTAAGAAACCAGAATCAAGAAGATGATCTATCACTACTGCTCGTGGAAAAAGAAGCGATTTGCACATTTTCGACATGGACAATTGATCGTCTCCCTATTGGTGTATGAAAATTCAAGAAACCTATAGATCCCATCTCCATATTCCTTTGACATCTTGTTAGGTAAATCAATACAACTTTTGTCCATCTTGTTACAAAAAAAGAGTTGAAGAAGGGAGAGATGGTTGAAAAGAAGTTTATCGTTCATTCGAATCATTTGCTAATAATTGATTTCCTAACCAGCAATTCTAAGCACGAAATTAGTAGAAAAGTTAAGAACCTGATCCATCAGTTGTCAAATTGAATTCAAATTTTATTTCAAACGGTAGATAACATCAATTTAAATAGGTGTGTTGGCTCCAACAAAACAAAAAGATAGGTCTATTGCCTGGAATATAGGAACAACTTTGGAGTTTGAATTTTTAAATTTTTTCATAGATACATGTTAGATGACACATGCCATTGTGAGAATCTAGTATTAACTCATGGCTATCCAGTTATAATTACACTAATCAAGTTCCATATAAAAAAAAAAAAAAAAAGGAGCTATGTAATAAGACCTTCAATGACTAAAGTCTAACAATTACGCTTCTTTTACTATTCATATCCCGTACTTTAAGGACTTAACTAAACTTCATATTCATTCTTCTTTTATTTTCTCTTATTTATTTATTGTAAATATCTCATATTAGTACCCTTTATCTTCCTGAGAGATGAATTTAAAATTTTGTGGTCTCTATAACAACCATCAATATGATACAGATTGTTTATATTGATTCAGGGACATATTACATATAATAATACCATAATCAAATCAATTACAATAGCTACCTTAATTAGGAGAATTCATCAAATTAATCAATACATCAATCAAGCCTCAATACATAGATTAAAGAATGAACTATGAAAGACAAACCTCGAGATGAACCCAATGCAGGTAATTGTTGGATATGTGCCAAAAGCCAGAATGAAAAACCCTACAACCAAATAGGGAAGAGATATATATATCCACAAAAAGAAAATTGGCGTGAGAGGTTGAAGGAGGGAGAGACATAAATAAATAAGCAAACAGAGAGAGAGAACACACCTTGAGAGACCGTGCAGATGAAAAGTGCAAACCGTGTGCATTATACAGTTATTCTGTTGTCTACAAGGAAAAAATATATAAGAGAGCGGAGAGGAAAAAGAGCACGCGGGAGAGGAAAAAAAGAGGGAAGGAGAGCGGGGGATTTTCAACAAAATAAAAATATTTCATGAAATTAATTTTTATTCTGTATAGAAAAGTGAACAAGAGATAATAATTGTCAATTAAAAATAAATTATGCAAAATATATTATTGTATTAAAAAAATAAATAAATTAGCAAAATTAATCAATGAAATAATGAAATAATCTATTTCCAAAATAAGAGGTAAATTTTAAAAAGCAAAAAAAAAAAAAAAACAGTTGTAGTTCTTTTGTGACATCCCACATCGACTAATGGAGAGAGGGTGATGTGCCTTATTTGTACATGCCCACCTCCATTTTAGTACAAGGTATTTTGGGAGCTCACCGGCTTGGATTCCATCGGAACTCGGTTAAGTGAAAGTTTTTGGCTAGGAGCAATTCCAAGATGGGTGACCTACGAGGAAGTTGCCTTCGTGAATTCCCAAAAACAAAATCGTGCGAGCGTGGCCCGAAGCGGACAATACAGCGCTGCGTTGCCGGTCCAAGATGTGAAAGAATGGTATTATAGCCACTCCGTCTGCTCTCTTCGATACGTGATGTGTCGCGAGGACACCGAGTCTCCTTAAGTGGGTGGATTGTGACATCCCACATCGACCAACGGAGAGGGGGTGATGTGCCTTATATGTACATGCCCACTTCCATTTAGCACGAGGCCTTTTTTGAAGCTCACTGGGTTTCTAAATTCCATCGGAACTCCGAAGTTAAGTGAGTTTGTGCTAGAGCAATTCCAGGATGAGTGACCTCTACTAGGAAGTTGTTTGTGAGTTCCAGAAACAAAATCGTGAGGGCATGGCCCAGCAGACACATCGTGCTACGACGGAGCCGGTCCGGGATGTGGCAGAATAATTGTGACATCCCACATCGACCAACGGAGAGAGGGTGACGTGCCTTATATGTACATGCCCACCTTTATTTAGCACGAGGCCTTTTAGAGCTCATTGGCTTTGGATTATATCGAAACTCCGAAGTTAAGCAAGTTTGGGCTAGAGCAACTTAACATGGGTGACCAACTCTGAAAGTTGCTCGAACTGAGAAAAAAAATTGTTGTTGATAGGATGATAATATGCTGTGGCACTGCAAGCATGGTCAAGAAATGTGAGGGAAATGGTGGTTAGAGCCACTCTACCGCTCAATACGGATGTGACGGGGCGAACGCTGGGTCTCTTTAAGGTGGTGGATTGTGATATCCTACACGACCAACAGAGCGGGTGATGTGCCTTATATACATGCCCACCTCCATTTAGCACGAGGCCTTTGGGAGCTCACTAGCTTCGATTCCATCAGAACCTGAAGTTAAGCGGGTGTTGTGTTGGAGCAATTCTAGGATGGGTGACCTACTAGAAAGTTGCTCGTGGAGTCTCGTAAACAAAACAAAGTTGAGGGTATGGCCCAAAGCGGATTATATCGTGCTACAGCGAAGCTAGTTCGGGATGTGACATCCCACATCGACCAACAGAGTAGAGGGTGATATGCCGTATATGTACATGCGTAAGCCAACCTCCATTTAGCATGAGGCCTTTGGGAGCTCATTGGCTTCAAATTATGTCATAACCTGAAGTTAAGCGAGTTTGGGCTCGTGTGAGTTCCTAGAAAGAAAATCAGGAGGGCGTGGCTTAAAGCTGAATAATATCATGCTACAGCGAAGTTTGGTCACATCCGCATTGTTATGCTCACTTTGGATCCATTGTAGGTGCTAGCATGTACTAGTTTGCATTAGGCAGCTAGGACTTGTATATGACGCGATTAACGCCAGCTTCACGCGATTGTAGTACTGAGCATATATTTATTACACTCAGCATGTTCCATGTAGCTACTTTCTGCATGGACTTGTGTGCTTGCATATGTCGATGAGCATACTATATATTTGTTGAGATAATGGTGTTTACTCATATCTTTGGTATTTGCGCCTTTATATTGTTTTGACAATTTTCATACTATATGTTGTATGTTTTTGGGAAACTATACAGGTTGTTTTAGAGAGGGGTTAATTATGTTACGAAAAACAAAGTTTTTAGAAATGATTATTTTTGCCCACTCACATTTCTGTTTTGCACCCCTTAAGGTTTTAGAGACTGAACTGATGGCAAGTGAAGTTTTCACTGGTGGTTTTGACATCCTCTGCAGCTATTGTACAAAATTATTTTCCTACTAGTTGTATTATGCTTATCCTTACCAGGATGGAATTATTCTTACGTTACTGCACTTAAGCTACGCTTTGAGACTGGTTACTTTGTACTTTGGGCCTTGCACTACGCACTCTATTTTGAATTTAATTTCAAAGTAGACTTTAGTTTTAATTTATTTGTACTTTTACACTACACTTACATTGTGGTTTTCGTCATCCCTCCTGGAATGTGGGCCAGCATATCTCGACTCGATATTGACACGTGAATATCCTGGTCGGAGTGTGTCAATATACATGACCGCTCGTCTCAAAGGAGTGCCATTTCCTAGGGTGATGGTTGATGGAGGGCTTCTGTGAATGTATTACCTATCAAAATGCTAAGGAAGAGATTGGTGTTAAACCCTTGGAGGTTGATTGGGATCCAAGAGAATCATGGTGGTATTCTTTGTGGTGGAGAGTCCCTCTGTGTATAGTGCATTACTAGGAAGAGATTGGATACATCAGTCATTGTGTATACCATCTACCCTCCACCAACAAATAGCTGTATACCACGAGGATGCTTCTGTCAAGTCAGAAGGTTTTTTGGAGTTAGTATAGGCCGATTCACGGCCAGTCTTCCCGCCAGCCAACATTTCAAAGGCAAACTTCTACAATCCCGATATAAGATCATTCCGATGCTTTAGGTATGTCCATGAATCAAGAGGAGTGGGACATGCCATTTTTTATTCCTAGCCTACAATCATTATGTTAGATACACTTGAAAAGATAAAGGATCAAGTGATGGCAATTCGATCACTGATAAAGAGGCTAGGAGAATATGGGAAAGAGAGGAAGGCATTGAAAAAAATCTCAGCCAGAGAAATGGCAGAAAATGAGGCCGGTGCGTCAAAAACCAAAGAATAACCAATCCAGGCCTTTGATGTTGCAACAATAGATACATCGGTGCAATCAACATAATATACATTTGATTTGGATTGGCCGGATGATGAGGAACTAAGTTTTGATGTACCAGAGTTTGCTCCAAGTGAACCAGATAGACCATTCCCTGAAGTCCAAGATCCTTTGGAAAATATTGATTTAGGGACTGAAGGTGATCCAAGGCCAATAAGGATTAGTGGACTGTTGAGTAGAAACTATCGGATAGAGTTAGTTGAACTGCTGACAGAGTTCAAAGATTTCTTTGCATGGCACTACATTGAAATGCCAGGATTAGATCCAGCCTTGGTGGAGCACAAAATGCCAATCAAGGAAGGGTACAAACCAATTAAGCAAGCACCTAGAAGGATGTCAAATGAGATTGAAAAAAAGGTCTAAGAAGAAATCAAGAAGCTTCTTAAAGCAGCGTTCATCAGGCTAGCCAAGTATATAGAATGGCTTGCTCACATTGTACTTGTTTTAAAAGTATTAACAAAAGCAATCAGAGTATGTATTGATTATAGAAATATTAATGATGCAACTCCTACAGATTTCTATCTAATGCTTATGTCTGACATGTCTATAGACGCAGCAGCTAACCATAAAATTCTATCCTTCATGGATGGAAATGTGATGTGAAAATTAACTTAACACACAAATTAAACCCTATTGTTGACAATTGTAGTAAAGATGCAAGTAGGGATCGTTCTAGACCAGGGATTAACTAGGGATGCTAATCAACTAAAATAAAACTCAAAAACTGTAAACTAGACTCTATAGATTCAAAACTAACTTAAGACACTAAAAACAGCAAAAAACGATCAAAAAGACTCAATTTTAAACCTAACAATTGGTTTTGACGAAAATAATACTTAAAAGACTCAAAAGACTAAAAGAAAATAGGTTTTGACTCAATAAACAAGACTTAAGAAAAAGGGGATTTGTTTTGACGAAATTAAACCTAAAACAGAAACTTAGAAAACAACTTTATTTAAAACGAATTTTAGTGAATTGAATGGGTGAATGGCTAGCTAGAAGGTCCTTCTCCACACATGACACCTATGCAACATAAATCAATCTCCAGTTATTCTTTCAATAAACCATGAACGACAATGCCCCAAATTAATTGTATTGAACAAATTAATTCTCAGATTTCCCTAGATTCATTGAATTGAATGGACAACGCATCACAACCAAATTATTCTTTATCAAATTCCCTAACTATGGAATACGCATGATAGAGCCATTTAACAAAGATCATTAAGTTCAATGGAAACCATAAGCATTGACAAGGTATTTGTGACTATGAATAGCATGACACTCCTACCAAGGATTCACTTAACGCGATTGTGACTAGCAACCTTCACTACTTGTGAATATAAGTTTCTAACTATTAGGTGAAAGTCCCTTATATTCTAGCATCAAATTCATGCATGCAAAATTAAGTGTCGACCCTCAACCCACATACATAAACAAGTTCTTAATAACTCAGTTAAGTAAACCACATTCACGATTCATGAAACAATAACTGGATGTAATCAATTCATATAAAACATATGTCCATGGCTTCGAATTTGCCTCTAACTAAAAAGGAATTAGTTACTCATAATTACAACGAAACAAAAAAAACTAAAACTAAACATAGATAGTAAAGATAGAATACACCTAAAACCCTGAGGCACAATCTGGGATTCTGACTTTAGGCTCTTGTGTGCTCTTCCGTCGTTGTCTTCTATGCTATTCTAATTAATTGCATCATCAAGGAACTCTAAAGCACGGTTTTCTAGAGAGTCTAGACCTCATTAGAACTCCTACATCCATCTGAATTAAGTCCAAAAATACGCACAAATAGCTGCCACGTTTTCTTCCTTGAATCCCAATTCGATTAGGACTCATCTTCCTGTTTCGACCTTCCGTCACTAAAACAACGATAACTATTTATAAAAGCATCAGAATCGTGATCTGTAAAATCCTATGGAAACTAGACATCCAGAGCTTTCCAACCATATATGGTACAACACGTAATTCGTTCTGATGAATTCTGGGTGCTCTATCGAAGTTGGCAGTTATGCACAGCACTGTCCAATTTTCACTCGGATTCTACTTTTGCAATATCCTTGTCTTCCAAGCTTCTATCTTCACTCTTTTAGGATGAATTGAAGTCCTCAAACAATCAGATTATCAAAATGTCTTCATATGAAACTGAATCTCCCATGCTGTTGGAATTAGGTAGAAAATGGTGATGATAAGGTTAGGATAAGATAAGATAAGATAAGGTTTGGATAATGTTCCAGATAATGTTCCATCCTTGTAACTGATTCCTTATCTTCAATGTCTTGAATTAATTTCTCCATCTTTTTAGCACATTCCTAACCTCATTTTACCTCCCAATTCGTCCATTGCCTGTACTCCATATTCATGCACTCCATTTAAGCTCCATTTTGCTCTAAAATGCACCAAAATGCACTTTCTTGCTTCACTTGCCATTTAAACCTACAAACACACGAAAATAGCTTAAATCACTATAATAAACGATAACTAACTACGTAAATACAAGAAAACAAGCTAACTAAGTCGCATAAATATGCTCCTATCAAAATGCTGGTTACAACCAGATAAGAATGGTTGAAGAAGATGTATACAAAACTGCCTTTAGATGTTCTGGACATGTCGGGGCCTTTGAATATGTAGTAATGCCTTTCGGATTGAAAAATGTTAGGGCTATGATCCGTGGGCCATGAATGTCATTTTTCATGATCCCATTGGCCACAACCTAGAGGTCTACATTGATGATGTGGTGGTCAAATCCAAAATCGACAAAGGCCACTTGATGGACTTGAAGCAGGTGCTAGAAAGAATGAGGCTGCATAAGCTGAAAATGAATCCAAAGAAATGTGCTTTTGGAGAAAGGGTAGGCAACTTTTTGGGTTTCCTAGTGCACCAAAGGGGCATTGAGGTGGACAAAAACATAGTCAAAGCAATCATGGAAGTACCTTCACCTAAGAACAAAAGAGAGCTGCAAATGCTATTGGGGAAGGTTAACTTCTTAAGAAGGTTTATTACAAATTTAGCCGGAAAGCTAAAACCTCTATCCCCACTACTGAAACTTAAAGAAGCAGAAAAGTTTGAATGGAGACTTGATCACCAAAGAGCTTTTAAGGAGATTAAGCGATATATGGCAGAGCCACCCATGTTAATGCCACCACAAAGGGGAAAACCTCTTAAACTGTATATTTCAGCTTCTGAAGGGTCAATAGGTAGCCTTCTGGCCGAAGATAATGACGAGGGCAAGGAATAGGTTGTTTATTACCTGAGTAGAAGTCTAACTGCTGTGGAAACAAGATACAATCCAATAGAGAAATTATGTTTGGCTTTGTACTTCACAGTAGTTAAACTCAGACATTATATGTTGTCATATACAGTCCACATAATTGCTAACACAAATGTGATTAAGTACATGCTATCCAAGCCAATGATGGCTGGTCGGATTGGAAAATGGATGCTAGCCTTGTCAAAGTTTTGTTTCGATTATGTGCCTCAAAAGGCTATTAAAGGCCAGGCCATTGTAGACTTTTTAGCATCCCATCCAAACAACTCCACAATTTTAAGGGAGCAGCCTCCTAAAATATCAAAGTTAGTAGTGTCTGGCTTACTGATTAAACACAAGAAAGATTGTTCTTTCGAAATTTCCAAAAATATAGCCAGTTTATGGCTCACTCCCTGGAAATTATTCTTTGATGGTTCATGCACTAGTAAGTCTGTTGGTGCAGGAATAATGCTTGTTAGTCCTAGGGGCGAACATCATCATTATTCTTTCCATCTGGACTTTGAAGGGGTAATTAACAATCGATCCGAGTATGAAGCCCTCATAATTGGATTGGAATTATTGATGGATTTGGGGGCACAAAGTGTTGCCATATATGGAGTTTCAGAGCTAGTCATTAACCAACTCACAGGGATGTATAAGTGCACAAATTTGGTAATGGCCAATTATATGTGTGATGTCGGTTGCCTAGTGAAGACCTGAGGAGGCTGTATCACTGCAGAGCATATTCCCAGAAGTGAAAGTTTAGTTGCCAATGATATGGCACATACAACATCTAGGGACAAGTCCAGCTTGGTCAAGCTAACGAATGGGTTGAGATCCAGCCAAGAACTCTTCCATCTATATTCTATAGGGAATTTGAGATGGATATAATGTAGATGGAGTCAAAGGATGGAGATTGAAGGCTCCCACTCATGAAATATCTCAATAATCAATCAGTGCATACAGAGAAGAATTTAAGGACTCAGGCTTTGAATTATTCTTTATGGGATCAAGAGTTAGTAAGAATTTAAGGACTCAGGCTTTGAATTATTCTTTATGGTTTCCTACTAAAGATGTTTACTAATTGAAGAATCCATAAGGATAATGGTTGAGATGCATGAACGTATTTGTGATGCTAATCAGGCTGGGGTCAAAATGCGTTGGTTGATCCGACGATATGGCTATTTTTGGCCAAATATTGAAAAAGATTATCAAGCTTACGCTAGAGGATGTTAAGATTGCCATAAAAATGGTCCACTTCAACATGCTCCAACCATCCCGATGAATCCCATAGTCAAGCCATGGCCTTTTAGGGGTTGGGCAATGGATTTCATTGGACAAATATATCCACCCTCTAGCAAAGGGCATACTTTCATCATTATGGCCACAGACTACTTCACTAAGTGGGTGGAGGCAGTTGCTGTCAAAAAGATCACTTTTGCAAAGGTCATCAAGTTCATAGAGAGCAAGATCTTGCATAGATATGGGATACTTGAAACTATCGTAACATATAGGGGACCATCCTTTATATCTAAAGAGACTCTGGACTTTGCACAAAAATTCAAAAGCAAAATATTCCAGTCAAGTCCATACTATCCACAATCCAATGGACAGGCTGAAGCCAACAACAAGGTCCTAGTGAACATCATTAAGAAGATGACTGATGATAATCCAAGAAGATGGCATGAGAAGCTTGGAGATACCTTGTGGGCCTACAGAACCTATAAAAGGTCAAGGACAGGGATGTAGTCCTACCTATGAAAATTAATGTAATGTCTCTAAGAGTTCAGAACCAATATGGTTTAGACTCTAATGAAAATTTGCAGGCTATGTGTCAACAAGTCGAGAATTTAGATGCAATCCAACTGGAAGCCTTGAATAAAATTCTTGCTGGCAAACAAGCTGTGGCCAGGGCATACAACAAGAAGGTCAAGGGCAAGGCTTTCCAATCCAATGAATTAGTCTGGAAAGCAATCCTACCATTTGGAACTCAAGTAAGAGGATTTGAGAAATGGAGTCCAACTTGAGAAAGACCTTTCCTTATTGATCAAGTGATCGAGAATGGGGCATATAGATTGAGATCCATGGAGGGAGTCAAACAACAACACTCCATAAATGGAAAGTTTTTGAAGAAATATTTCCAACTTTGTGGGATGTTAGAGATATCTATATTGAGTCATCCAGTTAGTGGACAATAAGTGAATCGTAAGTTTCTGATAACCAAAGTTAAGTAAAGAAAAATCACACATGGTCGCAGAAACAAGGGTGAAACTTGAAGAAACTTGTCCAGAGCCAAAACAAGCTGGCTAAGCAAAAGAAAACTTGGACTCCAACAGCTGAGTCAAGTTAATACATTGATCGAATTCAGCCATAATTCTAGCCTTGATGAGCGTCGAGTTCTGAGCATCCATCTCCTTCTCTACCAGCCGGGTGCTTAGTTGTTGAGTTTGAGCCTGAAGAGGAGCTGCAACTTCAAGTTTCACCCTCAGAAGTTTCTCTAGATTGAATTGCTCTGCCACTAGGAGCCTGAGTTCAGCCTTCAGAGCTTCAATTCCACTAGTGTCACTGGTGAGCTTCTCACCAATCACAGTACACTCTTCCACCAAGGATCAGAATGAGGAAGAACGCCTTGAGTGCAAATCAATGAAGACTTGGGCTTCTTGGGCCGTAGGAGTTGCTTCCTTGAGATTCTGCTACACTTGATGAATAATGGTCAAGTGGGAAAGGTGGGTCGTGTGAATGGATTGAGAGATGACTCCTGCCTTGGCCAAAAGGCTTACAACATCTAATACCCTCTTGAAGGGCTTAGTCACTGGCTCCAGATCAAAGCTCTGACTCACCCAGGCATGCAACAAGTTCTTAGCATCTTCAATATCCTTCTAAGGGGCCTTGAACTGTGGCAGACTACTTAGCTGTTGGAGTCTAGCAAGTTGTTGGAGGACTGAAGAGCTGGACCTATGAGGTGGAGTTTCTTGGTGAACAGGTACACTTAATTCTACCACCTCCTTGGGTGGAGGCTCAGCAAAAGAGGTCAGCACTGATACTGCCACTGTTGCGGTGGGAGAATGAACTCCAGCCTTGTAAAACAATAGACATAAACATTGTCAGAATCACAGATAGGTAGCTGAAATCAACTTGAAATTTTTTAAAAAGGGGGTTTCTCTTCACCTCTCCAGTCTTAGCCACCTCTTGTGAAATGCTATCACCAGTACCATCAATGGTAGGGGTGATCAAAACTTCACTTGTTCCCTCAAAAGTGAAAGGTTGTACGTCGGATTGCCTTGCAGGGCAATCTGAAGGCGCAACCTGTTCTCCTTCAAGTGGGACCTCTAAGCCCATGGGATGATCATAATCCTCCTCTACAGGAACTGGTGGTCCTATTAATAGGAAAGGATTAGAGGATGCTGGTATCTTGGCTTGGGGTTCATCGGCCTTGGGAACTTCTGCACCTCCTCCAGTTGTACGCTCTTTCCTGACTGGAAGAAACAAAGATATACACATGTTAGCCCGCCCTCGATACCCATGTGTGACACACCTCGCCCTCTATACCCACGTGGATATCGAGTTCAGAACGTGCTGGCTGACACTCGGAAGTGACGAAGCCATTTTATGCATGACAACACTTAAATTATACAATTTATACTGTCCAATAGTTTGCAGAATTTATTACATATATACACAAGGTTCAGAGCGTAACTAATGTAAAGCAACAGAAATAATAATATAGTCAAGCTCCTACAATTTCTATCAATAACAGGAATGGATATTATTCAAGAAATTGAATGAAAGATTAACTCCCTACATTATCTTGAGGAAACCAGAGCCGCCACGCTATGCCTCAACGTCACTAGAATGCACCGCTACTAGGTCTTGAATAGGGCGCAAAAACATAAAGGTGTGAGTGGACGAAAAAGAAAATTTTCCTAAAGCTTTTTTCTCTTTTCGAATATAGTAAACCCCTGTTTGGAAACAAATATAT